>CAUYUJ010015305.1:516990-679490 GCA_963575745.1 Prorocentrum cordatum
GGCGCGTGGCGCGCGAGAGCAGGACGTAGAGCTCCAGCCACCAGTCGTCGTCCTCCTTCTTGCCGTTCCCCACCTCGTGGCGGCCGCAGTCCAGGATCACGCCTGGGCGATGTCGGCCGAGGGAGCAGCGCGCCGGGCAGCCGACGGCCCAGGGGTGTGCCAAAATGGGGCGGCGGCGCCATGCGAGTTCCGCCACTGGGACCTTAGGTGGAGCTCCCTATGGGGCCACGAAGCGTGTGAGGGGTGTGCCAAAATGGGGCGGCGGCGCCATGCGAGTTCCGCCACTGGGACCCTAGGTGGAGCTCCCTATGGGGCCACGAAACGTGTGAGGGGTGTGCCAAAATGGGGCGGCGGCGCCATGCGAGTTCCGCCACCGGGACCTGGGGTGGAGCTCCCTATGGGGCCACGAAACGTGTGAGGGGTGTGCCAAAATGGGGCGGCGGCGCCATGCGAGTGCCACGGGACCTGGGGTGGAGCTCCCTATGGGGCCACGAAACGTGTGAGGGGTGTGCCAAAATGGGGCGGCGGCGCCATGCGAGTTCCGCCACTGGGACCTTAGGTGGAGCTCCCTATGGGGCCACGAAACGTGTGAGGGGTGTGCCAAAATGGGGCGGCGGCGCCATGCGAGTTCCGCCACCGGGACCTGGGGTGGAGCTCCCTATGGGGCCACGAAACGTGTGAGGGGTGTGCCGAAACAGAGACATGCGGAGAGCAAAAGCCAGGATGGGGGAGGAGGGACGAGGGGGAGGAGGAAAGAAGGAGACGCGGGGCACCGTCTCTTCAAAACGAGGACCCAACACCACAGGATGGTTGGGAAAAAACTAGAGCAGACGCGGCAGCGGAGCAGACGCAACGGCCTTCAATGACTTGGGGATGACTGACATGTGCCAACACTGCCGTCTCCTGCTGCATCCCAAACCACCCCCCAATTTTGAGTGGCGGGCGTCCGGGGCGATTCCACCGAAGGGCGCAGCAGGCGAACGAGACCACTCGTGCAGGCACGGAGGAGGATGAGGGAGACCAAGGACCAACACACCAAACTACCACCGAGGAGGAGACCCGAACCCGAGAGAAGGAAAGGCGGAGAACAGAGACGCCGATACACAAGTGTCTCAAACATGCTGTATTAAGAGGTACTACCAGAGACAGGGCTGACAAGGGCAACCAGTCACTTATACAGGCAATTCAAAAACTATGATTTGGAACATGACTTCTAGGTTGCCGCGTAGGTATCGCAGCCCCGAGGCGGGGCAGAAAACAAAAGTAGGTTTCCCAAAGAAGAACCAGACCCACGACGCGGCACGTAACAAAACAAGGAACAGGGTTTCGGCTAGCAAATCAACGCACCACGAATCATTGCGGTCGTACTGGGCAGTCATGCTGGGGGGTACGCTGCTGGTCATGGGGGATTGTGTTGGGGGCTTGTGCTTGGGGGATTGTGCTGGGTGATTGTGCCGGGGGGCTGTGCAAGGGGTTCTGTTGGAGACGATTGCTGGGGGGTGTGCTGGGGGTTGTGCTGTGGGGTTGTGCTGGGGGGTTGTGCGGGGGCTGTGCTGAGGGGTAGTACCCAGAGATTGTGCTGGGGGGTGTGCTGGAGGGTTGTGCTGGGTGGCTGTGCTGGGCGTGCCAGGGGGTCGAGCTGGGGGGGGGGGCGCTGGGTGGTTGTGCTGGGGCGTTGTGTTGGTGGGTTATGCTGGGGGGCTGTGCTAGGGGGTTATGCTGGAGAAGACTGCTGGGGGATGTGCTGGGGGTTGTGCTGGAGGGTTGCGCTGGGGGTTGTCCGGGGGTTGTGCTAGGGGGTTGTGACGGGGGGTCGTGCTGAGCGGTTGTGCGGGGGGGATTGTGGGGGTGAAGGGGGTGCAGGGGGGTTGTGCTGAGGGGTTGTGCTGGGGGGGTTGTGCTGGGGGGGGGTGCTGGGGGGGGGTTGTGTGCTGAGGACTTGTGCTGAGGTTGTGCTGGGGGTTTGTGTGGAGGGTTGTGCTGTGTGGCTGTGCTGGGGGGTCGTGCTGGGGCGTTGTGCCTGGGGGGTGGTGCTGGGAGTTGTCCAGCGGGTTGTTGCTGGGGGAGGTTGCTTGGGGGGTTGTGCTGGGGGGGTTGTGCTGGGGGTTGTGCTGGGAGGAGTTGTGCTTGTTGGAACTGTGTTGGGGGGTTGTGTTGGGGGACTCAGCTGGGAGGTTGTTCTGGGGGGTTGTGCTGAGGGGTTTTGATGGGGGTTGTGCTGCGGGGTTGTGCTCGGGGGTTGTGCTGGGGGGGTTACTGGGGGGGTTGCGCTAGGGGCTGTGCTGGGGGGTTGTGCCGGGGGTTGTGTTGGGGGGTTGTGCTGGGGGGGTGTGTGTTGTGCTGCGGGGTTGTGCTGGTGGGTTGTGCTGGAGGGTAGGTTGTGCTGGGGAGGTTGCTTGGGGGTTGTGTTGGGGGGTTGTGCTGGGGTTGTGGGGGGTGTGCTGGGGTTGTGCTGGGGATGTTGTGCGGGGCTGTGCTGGGGGGTTGTGCTGGAAGTTGTGGCTGGGGGTTGTGCTGCAGCTGGGGGGTTGTGCTGGGGGGTTGTGCTGAGGGTTGTGTTGGCGGATTATGCTGGGGGGTTGTGCGGTAGGTTTGTGTCGTGAGGTTGTGCTGGGGGATTGTGTAAGTGGGTTGTGCTGGGAGGTTGTGCTGGGGGTTTGTGCTGGGGGTTGTGCTGGGGGTTGTGCTGGGGGGTTTGTGGTGAGGGGTTACCGCGGGGGGGTTGTGCTGGGGGGGGGTGCTGGGGGATTGTGCTGGGAGGTCGTGCTGGATGGTTGTGTTGGGGGGCTGTGCTGGGGGGTTTTGCGGTGAGTTTTGTGCTGGGGGGTTGTGCCGCGGGGTTGTGCTGGGGGGGGGCTGGTGGTTTTGTTCGGGGGGTTGGGCTGGGGGGTTGTGCTGGGGAGGTTGTGCTGGTGGGTTGTGCTGGGGTGTTGTGCTGGGTGTGTCATGCTGGATGGTTGTGCTGGGGGGTTGTCCCTGGGGGAGTGTGCTGGTGGGCTGTGCCGGGGGGGGGGCTGGAGGGGGTTGCTGGGGGATTGTGCTAGTGGTTGTGATGGGGTGTTGTCATGGGGAATCGTGCTGGGTGTTTTCGCAGGGGGGTTCTGCTGCGGGGTTATGCTGACGGTTGTGCTGGGTGGTTGTGCTGAGGGGGGTTGTGCTGGGTGTGTGTGCTGGGGGGTTGTGCTGGGGGGGGGGGTGCTTGGGGTTATGCTGGGGGGTTGTGCTGGGAGGTTGTGCCTGGGGGGTGTGCTTGGGCGTTGTGCTGGGGGGGGAGCTGGGCGGTTGCGCGGTGGGGTTGTGCTGGGGGAATTGAGATGTGGTGTTGTGCTGGGGGTGTCGTGCTGGGGGGTAGTGCTGGGGGGTTCTGCTGGGAGTTGTGCTGGGGGGGTATGCGCTGGGGGGTTGTGGTGGGGGGTTATACTGGGAGGTCGTGCTGGGGGATTGCTGGGAAGGAGGGGGCAGCGGGTGGGAGGAGGGGCGAGGAGGAGAAGTGACGAGGACCAGTGCCACAAGATGGTTGGGAACAAACCTCGCGGGCTGCCACCGCGACCGATGTTTATGCGCGTTTCGAGGGCGACGAGGCCAAGACCAGGAGGACAACGACGACGACTACGCGGGAGAGTAGGAAAACGAACAGAGGAAGAGGTGCGGGGCAGCTTGGTCTCCAAAAGCGGCGGCGAAGGCAAAGCGCTGGCTCACTGAGGATGTGCTGGCCCCCCCTGGGGCACACCGCAACGCGCAAGTGAATAGACAACAGTCCTGGCTCTTTACTGCGCCAGAGGCAGGGGGAGAGGAGACGCATGTGGGTACGAATTTGCCAAAGCTAGCGAGGCACAAAGTAGGGGCTTGCTGCGAGGAGCCGTGAACAGTCGACGTAGCGTCTGCGCGTGCCACAATATGTTCGCGGAGAAACCGCAGGGGTATACTACAATGCCCGTGTACGCCGCAATGCCTACGCGCAACACAGCGCATGTCGATACCAAAGTGACTGTGTACACCAGTGGGCGGTTGTGAACTGAAATTGCTGTGTGCCCTTCAATGCCTGCGTACGGCACAATATGTACGCCACAATACCTGTGTACACCAGTGCCAGCGTACACCACAACGCCTGCGTACACCACAGGGCATGTGTGCAACAACACTGCTGGTGCACACCAGAGTGTCCTTGTGCACCACAAGGCCTGTGTACACCACAGTGAGTGTGTGTGCACGACAGCGCCTCCGTGCACCACACATGCGTTTGTACACAACAGCTGCTGCAACAACGACAATGCATACATATATATATATATATATATATGTATATATACCACGGCAACCGTGCTTAACACAGCGAATTCGTACACCAAAGTCTGTGCACATCATATCGCCCATGTGTACCAGAGATGCTGTTACAGCACCATGTGCGTGTGTAGCTCGTCCCCTGTACACCACCGTGCATGTGTATACGTACCACAACGCCTGTGTCCAGGGTCCAGACGCGGCCAAACTCTCGAAAATCGCAGAGGGCTCGAACGTATCATATTCAATATGAGTTATTTCTGACTACTGTTTTTCCTGCACCTGTGCCTTGCACACCTCAGCGCCTGCGTTCACAGTGTACACAACAGTGCGTGCGTACGCCATATGCTGCAGCAATAGCATCTGTGTGCCCCTCAACGCCTGTATACACCAAGGCAAGTGTGTATATCACAAGGCCTGTGGATGATGGCCTGAGCACAACACTGTGATAGCGCACACCACCGTGCCTGTGTGCACCACCGATGCTGCAGCAGCATCGGTGCACACCACAACACCTGTGTACACCACGATGCATTTTTACACCACGGCAACCGTGTGCACCACAGCGTTTGTGTACACCACAGCGCAGCTGTACGAAATGCATGTGTACACCACAGTTGCTGCTGCAGCAGCAGATGCGCACCACAACTCCTCAGTGCCTGAGTACACCACAGCAGCGGCGTACACACTGGCTGTGTGCACCTCCAGTGGCTTCCAGAAGCATCCAGTCGTCGTCGGTCGTCGTTGGCTGTCGGTCGTCGGGCGTCGGGCGTCGGCCGTCGGTCGTCGGTCGTCGGTCGTCGGTCGTCGGTCGTCGGTCGTCGGTCGTCCGTCGTCCGTCGTCCGCCGTCCGGCGTCCGCCATCGTCATCGTCGTTGTCGACGTCGTCTCAAGCTGCTGTCCGTCTTGACGTGACCCGGCGCCTCCTCCCATACCCCGCGGGCGCAAATCGAAACGTTACCAGGACCCCCCTCCCCCCCCCGATCGGTCGTTATGACCTAAGGATGAAGAAACTAGCTCCACGAAAAAGGGGGGCTAGGCTAGATAGATGGGGAAACGAGAGCAGCGGGGGACATGGACACGGAGGTCCTCCAACTCGTCACCCGCCTCTGTTACCCCCGTCTCTTCTTCTCCCCCCTCCATCCAACTGTGCGCCAACTCGTCATATTCATCCTCATCCTCACCACCATCCCCACACCCGCCGCACCATGCAGCCACATGCAGCAGGAGGATGAATGCGGAGGGTGGGAATTGGAGAAGAAGAAAGGCCAGGAGGATAGGGGGGAGAGGAGAGTCCGAAGGAGAAGCAAGAACTCGCCGGAAAATAATGAATCGGGTTGCAATGAGGAGGTGGAGGAGGAGGAGGAGGAGGAGGAGGGGAAGGAGGAGGGAAGGAGGAGGGAGGATGCGGAGGAAAAGTGCGGTAAAGGAGCGCGAGGCACTCCACAAAAGGGCGAGAACCTCTGCGGAAGACCGCGGAGGAGGAACGCCCCTGCCAGAATCTGCCCGCGAGACGCGGGGCGCCTGGGAGTTGTTGGCGAAGGTTCGGTTGGCCTGCGCCGCTGGGGAAGGCGGGGGGCGAGGGCTGGGGGGAAGAGGTGCGGGACGGGGGAGGTGGGGGAGGGCAGGGAGGATGGCCACCACGCACCCGGAGAAAGGCTCAGGGTTGGCCGACCCGACCCAACCCCAAACCTGGAGGTTCGCGTCTGCCGACGAGGGTGTTTGAGTCCCTGCCTGCTGGATTTCAGCCGCTGCGCTGTGGAGGGGGGATGGGCGGAGGGGGGACCGTACTCCCCGTCCACGCCTTCATCCAACGACAGATGACAACGATTTTGAAAACGCGTTGGCATTTAGAACGAAACACGAAACGAAACCGAACGTTTAGAACGGAACTGGTGCCAAACGAAAGCGAAACAGGAACGAACCACAACGATACAACAACAACAACGACAACGACAACGACAACGACGACGACGACAACACAACATCGACAACAAACACAACCATTGTCAGACTGTTCGCTCTGAACTGCTCGCGTGTCATTCAACACGTATTTCCCAAACCTTCGATACCAGCCCTCTGCGTCTTCTATCGTACCCCCTTAAGTGTCGAACTTTCTTACTTGAAACGTGTATTTCGTGCAGCCACTTAAGGCAGGGGAAGAGAGGACGGATGGATTGAAACGACACGGGGCAGGCGAGTTGCTGAAGCGTTCATCCTGCATGAATTGCGAGGAAGTCTCGAGCGATAGCGCGATTCCCGAGTAAATCGCGACAGCGAGAGCGTGATTCCTGAGCGTCGAGAGCGCAGCGTCTGAAAAAATCGCGAGGAAGTACCACGCGAGAGTGCGATTCCTGTAATGTGTGTAAAGAAGTCTCAGGCGGGAGCCGCTGTTGTTGTAAACCGTGGGCCAGGGGTACAGTTTGGTGACACCGCACTTTCCCTTGTTTTATCAAGGTGGGAGGCCCAGGAGAAGCGCTTCAGTCAAAAAGTGCAATGGTTAACGGGCAGGGGGCATCAACAACAATTATTATTTTGAAGTGAAAGCTCCAACAACAACAACAACAACAAAAACAACAAGAGCAACAACAACCTCAACAACGACAACAACAGCAACAACGACGACAAAGACAACGGCAACGACAAGGACAGGGACTTGCCCTGGGCCCCAGCGCTCGGGCTCCTCCAGAACCCTCCTCCAAAAGGGGGGGCATGAGTCGTCCCCGGGCCCCAGGGCCCCCCCCAAACAACAACAGCAACACCACCACCACCACCACCACCACCAACGACAACAACAACAACAACAACTACAACAACAACAGCAACAACAACAACAGCAACAACAACAACAACAACAACAACAACAATTACTAGCACGTGGGGACACTCCGTTCTCACCAGTGCCAGGGTTTTCATAGGAGGCGGGCCATACCCCCACTTTGTGGGGGGGCCGGTTCAAGCTCTACCAAATTTCCAAACGACTCTTCGCCACCACCCACACCCAGCTTCCCGCCCTATGACGTTCGGACACTTCACTTCGTGGCATGCGGACGACCGTGGCTACTATTCAGGGCCCCGCGGCCGACGACGACGGCGTGCGAGCGCGAAGAAAAAAAGAATGTGTCCCGCATGGTATTATTTGACAGGGATGATGGCCCTGGCAGGTGCGCAACCGTTGTTGCAGAAGTTCGAAAAAGTTGCTCGCAAAAGCCCGTTTGACAGAAATGATTAAAAAGTGTTGGGTTTCCTACGAATCCGCAAGAGCGCGCGGGATGTAATGTTGACATTTTTTTTTTGAAAAAACCATTAGGGGGTTTTTCATGTTTTTATGTTAAATCGCATACGAAAACTTAAGGTCTTGGAAGGATTTCATCTTGCGCGCGCGAGTGTGCACTTTTCGTGACATTTTTTTGCAAAGGATTCTTGAAGTTTGGTTATGTCAAGAAACAAAAACATGTCATTTTTGTTTTTTTTGTTTTTTGTGACAGGGAAAAACGGGCGTCAACAAAACAACCGGATCCGGACTCCCCGTTTTGCCTGAGGGACTTCCTCACGAAAATGATGAAAATGTGGCTGCGGGCCTCAGGCGCGGCGAGGGGGGCGGCACAGGGGGCCCAACAATATTCATTCTTTGAAGTAATAATATTCAAACAACAACAACAACACCAATACCAACACCAACACCAGCACCAACAGCAACAACAACAACACAATTACTAGCACGTGGGGACACTCCGTTCTCACCAGTGCCAGGGTTTTCATCGGAGGCGGGCAATACCCCCACTTTGTGGGGGGGCCGGTTCAAGCTCTACCAAATTTCCAAACGACTCTTCGCCACCACCCACACCCAGCTTCCCGCCCTATGACGTTCGGACACTTCACTTCGTGGCATGCGGAGGACCGTGGCTACTATTCAGGGCCCCGCGGCCGACGACGACGGCGTGCGCGCGCGAAGAAAAAACGAATGTGACCCGCATGGTATTATTTGACAGGGATGATGGCCCTGGCAGGTGCGCAACCGTTGTCGCAGAAGTTCGAAAAAGTTGCTCGCAAAAGCCCGTTTGACAGAAATGTTGAAAAAGTGTTGGTTTTCCTACGAATCCGCAAGAGCGCGCGGGATGAGATTTTGACATTTTTTTGTTGAAAAACCATTGGTTTTTTGATGTTTTTATGTTAAAATCGCTCCGAACACTAAGCTTTTGGAAGGATTTCGTCTTGCGCGCGCGAATGTCCACTTACCTTATTTTTTGCAAGGGATTCTTGAAATTTGATTATATTAGAACAAGAAATGTCATTTTCTATTGTTGTTTGCAAGGGAAAGCGGATTACAACAAAACAACCGGATCCTGTACACACCCTCTTTTCTGAGGCTTCCTCACGAAAATGATGAAAATGTAGCTGCGGCCTAGGCGGCGCAGGGGGGGCGCGCACCAGGGGGCCCAACAATAATTATTCTTTAGAATAAATAATGTTCAACATCAACAACAACAACAACAACAACAACAACAACAACAACAAAGTCGGGAATGAATCAAACAAACTGAGGAATCCCTCAGTACTCTTGTGCAGCATCGGAGTGGTGACTTACGTGTGCACTTTAGAGAAGCGAGGAAGTCGATACGCCCTTTACGACTCCTGCAGAAGCACTACACGGATCCTGAAGAACTCCTTCAGGGATCTTATAGAAGCCCTACATGGACCCTACAGAAAGCCTGTAAAGATCCAACAGGAACTCCAAAAGGATCCTACAGAAACCCTACGAGGATCCTACAACACCCTATAAGGATCCTCTTCCTCAACCCTACCAGCTGTAATAAGATCCCTATAGGGATCCTACCAACTGCAAGAAGATCCGTCTGAGGATCCTACCAGCCGCAAGGAGATCCCCACAGGGGTCCGACCAGCTGTAATCGGATCCCATATATATATAATCCTTTCAGCTGCCACGGGATCCTTATAGGGATCCTGCCAGCTGCAGTAAGATCATTATAGGGATCCTACCAGCTGCATTGGGATCCCTACAGACATCCTACCAGCTGTCATAGGTCCCTGCAGGGATCCTACCAGCTGCACTCGAATCCTCATACAGATCTTACCAGCTGCAAGATCTGTATAGGGATCCTGCCAGGTGCAAACGGATCCCTACGGGGACCCTACCACCTGCACTTGGACCCCATACAGGGATCCTACCAGGTGTCATAAGATCCCTACACGGATCCTACCAGCTGCAATAAGATCCGTATGAGGATCCTACCAGTTGCAACAAGATCCCTACTAGGATCCTACCAGCTGTCATAGGATCCTCACGGGGATCCGACCAGCTGCAACGAAGATCCCTACAGATCCTCCCAGCTGCATTGGGACCCCTACATGGATCCTGCCAGCTGCAATAGGATCCCTACAGGGACCCGACCAGCTGCAATTGGAACCCATATGAGAATCCTACCAGCTGTCATAGGAGCCCTGTAGGGATCCTACCAGCTGCAATACTATCCCTTATGCGGATCCTACCAGCTGCACTTAGATCCCTGCAGGGATCCTACCAGCTGTCGTAGGATCCCCGTAAGGGGTCCAGCTGCAATCAGATCCTTATAGGATCCTCCCACCTGCTGCAATAGGGTCACTACAGGGATCCGGCCAGCTGTCATAGAATCAATATAGGGATCCCACCAGCTGCAACGGGATCCGTATAGGGATCCTTCCATCTGCTTCCGATTCTTTATAGGGACCCTACCAGCTGTCGTAGGTCCCCATAGACATACGGCAAACTGCACGAAGATCCGTACAGGGATCCTCCCAACTGCTGCAGTAGAATTCCTTTAGTGATCCCTATGAGAATCCTACCATCTGGAAGAAGATCCTTATAAAGATCCGACCAACTGCTACCAGCCGCAACTGGACACCATTTAGGGATCCTACCAGCCGCAATCAGATCCTTCTAGGGATCCTACCAGCTGCAAATAAATTAAAAACCAAAAAACAAAAAAAAAAAAAAACCAAACCAAAAAAAAAAAAAAAAAAAAAAAAAAAAAAAAAAACCATCAACCAAAAAAAAACCAAAAAAAAAAAAAAAAAAAACAAAAAAAAAAAAAAAAAAACCAAAAAAAAAAAAAAAAACAAAAAAAAAAAAAAAACCAAAAACCCAACAAAAAAAAAAAAAAAAATTAAAATTAAAAAAAAACCCACAAAAATCCCAAAAAAAAAAAAAACCAAACAAAAAAAAAAAAGAAAAAAAAAAACTGCAATAAGGAACGTACAGGAGTCCTACCAGCTGCCATAGGATCCCTATCGGGATCTACGCAGCTGTGGGAGGATATCTATAGGGATCCATACAGCTAAAAAAAATACCCTGGCGACGTACCCAACCCCTGCGCAAACGCGGGGCGCAAATAGTTTAGGACACTTTATAAGGGGGGCGATGACGGAGCGAGGGTTACATATGTCTGCAGACGGAATTCGGGAGACTCGCAGGACACTGGCTACAGGACAAGGACTAAATAAAGCTGATTAGTTACAATCCCTGAGCAACCCTAGCCACTTCGAAAGCGGTGATCTCAGATCGCAGCCCCCCAGGGATGGCGAGGTCTAATTTGAATCCGCCCGTGGCGTCACTGCGCTGGGCCCCCCAGCAGGCCTCGAAAGTGGCGACAGTTTCACAGATCGCATCCCCCCAGGGATGGCGAGGTCTAATTTGAATCTGCCGCGATTACCCTCTATGCTGGACCCCCCAGCAGGCCTCGAAAGTGGCGACAGTTTCACAGATCGCAGCCCCCAAGGGAGGGCGAGGTCTAATTTGGATCTGCCGCGATTACCCTCTATGCTGGACCCCCCAGCAGGCCTCGAAAGTGGCGACAGTTTCACAGATCGCAGCCCCCCAGGGAGGGCGAGGTCTAATTTGGATCTGCCGCGATTACCCTCTATGCTGGACCACCCAGCAGGCCTCGAAAGTGGCGACAGTTTCACAGATCGCAGCCCCCCCCCCCCAGGGATGGCGAGGTCTAATTTGAATCTGCCGCGATTACCCTCTATGCTGGTCCCCCCAGCAGGCCACGAAATTGGCGACAGTTTCACAGATCGCAGCCCCCCAGGAATAACGAGGTCTAATTTGGGTCTGCCCGTGGCGTCACTATGCTGGGCCCCCCAAGCAGGCCTCGAATGTGGCAACAGACAGTTTCACAGATCGCAGCCCCCCAGGAATAACGAGGTCTAATTTGGGTCTGCCCGTGGCGTCACTATGCTGGGCCCCCCAAGCAGGCCTCGAAAATGGCGACAGTTTCACAGATCGCAGCCCCCCCCAGGGATGGCGAGATCTAACTTGAATCTGCCCGTGGCCCTCACTGTGCTGGGCCCCCCAGCAGGCCTCGAAAGTGGCGACAGTTTCACAGATCGCAGCCCCCCAGGAATGGCGAAGTCTAATTTGAATCTGCCTGTGGCCCTCACTGTGCTGGGCCCACCAGCAGGCCTCGAAAGTGGCGACAGTTTCACAGATCGCAGCCCCCCAGGGATGGCGAGGTCTAATTTGAATCTGCCCGTGGCCCTCACTGTGCTGGGCCCCCCAGCAGACCTCGAAAGTGGCGACAGTTTCACAGATCGCAGCCCCCCAGGGATGGCGAGGTCTAATTTGGGTCCGCCCGTGGCCCTCGCATGCTGGGCCCCCCAGCAGGCCTCGGAAGTGGCGACAGTATCACAGATCGCAGCCCCCCCAGGGATGGCGAGGTCTAATTTGAATCTGCGCGTCGCCCACACTGTGCTGGGCCCCCCAGCAGGCCTCGAAAATGGCGGCAGTTTCACAGATCGCAGCCCCCCAGGGATGGCGAGGTCTAATTTGAATCCGCGCGTCGCCCTCACTGTGCTGGCCCCCCCAGCAGGCCTCGAAAATGGCGACAGTTTCACAGATCGCAGCCCCCCCAGGGATATCGAGGTCTAATTTGAATCTGCCCGTGGCCCTCACTGTGCTGGGCCCCCCAGCAGGCCTCGAAAATGGCGACAGTTTCACAGATCGCAGCCCCCGAGGGATGACGAGGTCTAATTTGAATCTGCCCATGGCCCTCACTGTGCTGGGCCCCCCAGCAGGCCTCGAAAATGGCGACAGTTTCACAGATCGCAGCCCCCCAGGGATGGCGAGGTCTAATTTGAATCTGCCCGTGGCCCTCACTGTGCTGGGCCCCCCAGCAGGCCTCGAAAGTGGCGACAGTTTCACAGATCGCAGCCCCCCGTCACAGATCGCAGCCCCCCGCGGGCAAGACAGGAAGAGGCGGGAGGGGAAAAGGAGGAAGGGAGGGAGGAGGGACGCGACCACACTGCTCTATTCAAAACGAATACCCAACCAAGGAGGGTTGGGAAAAACCATACATGGACCCTACCAGCTGTCACAGGATCCCTATGGGGATCCTCCCAGCAGTCATAGGATCCCTATAAGGAGCATCCCGCCAGCTTCAAAAAAATCCTTATAAAAGGGGCCCGACAAGCTGCAAGAGGAAACCTACCGGGATTCCACCAGCTGCAAGAAGATCCCTACAGGGATCCTACCAGCTGCGCTAGGATCATTATAGGATCCCCCCCAGATGCTGCAATAGGATCCTTCAAGGATCCTACCAGCTGCAAGAAGATCCCTACAGGGATCCTCCCCGCTGAATTAAGACTTCTATAGGCATCCTACCAACTCAAGTAGGATCCCTAAAGGGATCCTGCCAGCTGTCATAGGATCCCTATGGGGATCCTACCAGCTGTGATAAGACCCGTAGAATACCGGCTGCATTAAAATCACTACAGGGATCCTACCAGCTGTCATAGAACCCCTACAAGGATCCGCCCAGCTGTCACAGGATCCCTATAGGGATCCGACCAGCTGCAAAAGGATCCTTATAGGGACCCTACCAGCTGTCGTAGGATCCCTACAGCGATCCCACCAGCTGTCATAGGATCCCTGTAGAGGCCTCTACCAACTGCACGTGGATCCTTATAAGGATCCTACCAGCTGCACCCGGATCCCTATAGGGTTCCTACCAGCTGCAAGAAGATCCCTGCAGTAATCCTCCCAGCTGCAATAAGATCCGTGTAGGGATCCCCACAGCTGCTGCAATAAGATCCCTACAGGGATCCTACCAGCTGCAAGAAGATCCCTACAGGGATCCTCCCAGCTGTCCTAAGATCCGTATAGAAATCCC
The DNA here is from genome assembly GCA_963575745.1 of Prorocentrum cordatum. NCBI lineage: Eukaryota > Dinophyceae > Prorocentrales > Prorocentraceae > Prorocentrum > Prorocentrum cordatum. The sequence continues at coordinate 530,439 of CAUYUJ010015305.1, forward strand.
ACCACCTGCTGTAGAGATCCTTATATGAATCCTACCAGCTGTCACAAGATCCCCATCGGGACCCGGACAGCTGTACTAAGAACCTTACAGGGATCCTACCAGGTGCAAGGAGATCCCTACATGGGTCCTACCAGTTGTCACACAGATCCGTACGGGGACCCTTCCAGCTGCAATAGGATCTCGACAAGGATCCGACCAGCAGCACAAGGATCCTTATAGGGATCCTACCAGCTGCAATAAGATCATTATAGGGATCCTACCAACTGCAATAGGATCCCTACAGGGGTCCTACAAACTGTCATAAGACCCACCCATATAGGGATCCTACCAGCTGCAAAAGGATCCTTAGGAGGGTCCTCCCAGCTGCAATATGATCCGAATAGGGGTCCTACCAGCTGTCATAAGACCCCCCTTTATAGGGATCGCACCAGCTGAAATAAGATCCGTGGTGAGACCCTACCAGCTTCAATAGAATCCCTACGGGGATCCTACTAGCTGCAACAGGATCCTTGTAGAGATCCTACCAGCTGTCACAGGATCCCTGTAGGGATCCTACTAGCTGCAGTAGGATCCTTATCGAGACCCGACCAGCTGCAATTGGATCCCTACACAGATCCTGTCAGGTGTCACAGGACCCCATATAGGGATCTTGCCAGCTGCAACAGGATCCTTATAGGGATCCTACCAGCTGCAATAGGATCCTTACAAGGATTCGACCAGCTGCCATGAGATCCCTGTAGGGATCCGACCACCTGCAATCAAGATCCGTATAGGGGTCCGACCAGCTGCACTAGAATCCTTCCAGAAATCCGACCAGCTGTCAAAGGATCTTTAGACGGATCCAACCAGCTGCAACTAACTCCTTATAGGGATCCTACCAGATGCAACTAGATCCCTACAGGGATCCTACCAGCTGCCACAAGTTCCCGATCGGGAGCCCACCAGCTGCAAAAAGGTGCATATAGGGACCCTCCCATCAGGAATCGGATCCCCACGGGGACCCGACCAGCTGCAGTAGGATCCCTACAAAGACCCTACCAGCCGCCAAATGATCCCCTACCAACTGCAGTGAAATCCTGATGGGGATCCTACCAGCTGTCATATGAGATCCCGATAGGGATCCTACCAGCTGGAAGAAAATCAGTATAAGGATCCTCCCAGCTTGAATAGGACACCATACAGGGACCCTACCAGCTGTCATATGATCCCTATGGGGACCCTACCAGCTGCAATATGATCCTTGCGAGGGCCCTCCCAGATGCAATGGGACCCAACAGGGATCTGGCCAGCTTCAACATGATCCCTATGGGGATCCCCCCAGCTGCCAGAGGACCCCAATAGGGATCCGACCAGCTGCAATAGGATCCCTACAGGGATAGCAACAGCGGCGCTAGGATCCTTCAGCGGATGCTACCATATGTAGTAAGAGCCTTATAGGGAGCCCTACCAGCTGCACGAGGATCCTTACGAGGGTCCTCCCAATTGCCACATGATCCGTGCAGGGATCCGACCAGCTGTAAAAAAAGATCCCTTTAACGGATCCTACCAGTTGTCATAGGATCCGTAGACGGATCCTACCAGCTGTCACACGATCCCTACAGGGATCCTACCAGCTGCAACAGGATCCCTACAGGGATCCTACCAGCTGTCATAGGACCCTTATGGTGATCCTACAAGCTGCAATCGGGTCCCGACAAGGATCCCACCAGCTGCTGCAATAGGATCCCTGCAGGGATCCTACCAGCTGTAGTAGGAACCCTGTAAAGATCCTGTAGGGGTGTGGGGGGGCGCCGAGGCCCCAGTGTAGAAATCCATCATTCCTCAGTGAACTGCGAAGAAATCTCGAGCGGGAGCCGTGCGCGTTGTTTTGTTGTTGTTGCTGCTGCTGCTGCTGTTGCTGTTGAATTCTCACTCCTGAACAATAATTATTGTTAACCCCCCTCACCGGTGCATACTGGTTTTCTGAATCAAAGTGTGCCCCTCGACGCTCGCACCCTATTTTTTGAGCGGGAAAATCTTCCGGCTCAAACTGGCCCCCTGGCCCCCCGGTTACAACAACAACGGCTCCCGCCTGAGAATTCCTTACAATTTAGCCAGGACCCCCGCTCCCGCCCGAGACTTCCTCGCATTGTATTCAGGAATCGCGCTCTCGCTTGGGACTGTCTTACAATCTATTCAGGAATCGCTCTCCCGGCGCTCTGGAGTCGCGCTCTCGCTGGGGACTTGCTTGCAACTTACTGAAGAATGGCCTTGCGTTGGAATTTCCTGCAATTTGCCCAAGCGCCGCGCTCCCGACACCCAGGCACCCAGGAATCGCGCCCGTTGTGGCCTCATGTGCATGCCCTTCGTGGCCCCGCTGTCGCCATGTGTGTCCCCCTCACTGTCCTACGCGGCCCAGTTGCTACCCTAAGTGGCCCCACAGTTGCCTTCTGTGGCCCCGCATTATCTGCACTTCGTGGCCCCCGCTCATTCGCGCTCTTCGTGGCCCCATACGCAGTCCCTTCGTGTCCCCGCTGTCGCCCTTCGTGGCCTACTTCGTGCCCTTCGTGGCCCTGCTGTCGTTCTCTCTCGCTCTCGCTTTCGCTCGTCGTCGCCGTCGTCGTCGTCGCCGTCGTCTTCGACGTCGTCGTCGTCGTCGTTGCGTCGTCGTGGTCGGTCCCATGTTCGTCCCTCTTGCTCTTGGGGTCGGGTCGACGGTCCGCGGCCGCCCCGCCGATCAGCGCTGCCGCTGGCCAGGCCGACGGTCCGCGGCCGCCCCGTCGCTTGCCGGGGCCCGGCCTGAAGGGAAGAAAGGTATACCCCCCAAGGGGTTCGATCGAAGACGAAGAGGGCGGGTATCGAGGGTTTGGGAAATACACGTTATTGGGCACTCGAGCATATAAGGGCGAACAGTCTTAAAATGATTGTTGTTGTTGTGTTGTTGTTGCTGCTGCTGTTGTTGAATGTTTAACTACTAGACAATTAATATTGCTGGACCCTTTAAAGGCGCCCTGGCGCTCTCGCCGAGGCGCCGGCTTCATGTTCATTGAAAATGAGGCTCACGTTCGAGCGGTCTGGGAGACCGCCAAACCGCCCCCCAAACAACAACAACAACAACAACAACAACAACAACAACAACAACAACAATCATTTTACCCGAACGCGTGGTGTTCTCCCCAGTGCCAGGGTTTTCATACGACACCAGGCAATACCCCCACTTCGTGGGGGGGCATTACAAGCTCTACCAAATATCCAAACGACTCTTCGCGACCACCCAAACCCAGCTTCCCGCCCTATGACGTTGGGACACTTCACTTCGTGGCGTGCGGACGACCGTGGCTACTACACTGGCGTGGGGTACACACCCACAGAACTTGGTCACTTATTCGGGGCGCGCATGTGCCCAGCATGGTGCAATTGTGCCATACAATACATAATACAGAGAGACAGAGAGAGAGACAGAGAGCAGACAGAGAGAGAGACAGAGAGAGCGGAGTTGGTCACATTTTTGGGTCAAGTTCCTGGGATGATGGGAACACACAACTCTGTTACATTTGATAGTGTGCACGACACACATGAGATGATACGTACTCGCAAGATAGTTGGTCACATGGTATTATTTGACAGGGATGATGGCCCTGGCAGGTGCGCAACCGTTGTCGCAGAAGTTCGAAAAAGTTGCTCGCAAAAGCCCGAACAACACCAACAACAACAACAACAACAACAACAACAACAACAACAACAACAACGCTCCCGCTCGAGACTTCCCCCTTTTTTACTCAGGGCTGGTGTTCTTGACCGCCGCCGAAAGCCGCCGTCCTAACAAAACCAGCGCTCCCGCTCGAGACTTCCTCCCGGTTTACCTTGGACTGGCGCGCTAGTCTTTCTCTCATCGGCGCCGCCCCCAGCAAAAACAACGTTCCCACTCGAGGCTTCCTCACTTTTCTACTCAAGGCGGTGCTCCTCCTCGCCGCCGAAAACCGCCGCCCCGACAAAACCAGCGATCCCGCCCGAGACTTCTGTTTTACGCTGGACTGGAGCCCTACTCTCTTTTGAATTGGCGCCCCTCCCAGCAAGAACAACGCTCCCGCACAAGGTTTTCTCTCAGATCTGGGAATGGTAATAACGGACCCCGCTATAGAACAAGAGTCCGCCATGATGTGAATGGTTATCATGATGATCGCATGCTTCGTGTGGGAACATCGCGCATGAAGGTAAAATGATTGTTGTTGTTGTTGTTGTCAGGGGGGAGCGCCGGGGTCCGGCGCCCGCTCCTATTCAACGACAACAACAACACCAACAACAACTACAGAAACAACAACACCAACAACAACACTAACAACAACAACAACAACAACAACAAATACTAGCACGTGGGGACACTCCGTTCTCACCAGTGCCAGGGTTTTCATACGACGCCCGCCAATACCCCCACTTTGTGGGGGGGCCGGTTCAAGCTCTACCACATTTCCAAACGACTCTTCGCCACCACCCACACCCAGCTTCCCGCCCTATGACGTTCGGACACTTCACTTCGTGGCCTGCGGACGACCGTGGCTACTACACTGGCGCGTGGCTACTACACTGGCGGATTGTGGCCCCTGGCAGGCGCGCGAACGCCGTTGAAAGAGCTTGCGAAAGTAGCTCGCGCGAGCTCATGTAACATAAATGTTGAAAAACCATTGGTTTTTAAGGATTCGGACAGCGCGCGCGGGTAGAAATTTTGAAAATCCGTGCACGTGTTTTTCGAGGACCTACGGTGCGATTCGTGCGATTTTATGATACGCGGTGCTGAAATTCTTAAGAAACCCAATGGTGTTTGAAGATTTCGGCGTGCGCGCGCGAAGAAAAAACGAATGTGTCCCATATGGTATTATTTGACAGGGATGATGGCCCTGGCAGGCGCGCAACCGTTGTTGCAGAAGTTCGAAGCACGTGAAAAAGTTGCTCGCAAGAGCCCGTTTGACAGAAATGTTGAAAAAGTACTGGGTTTCCTAAGAAATCCGCAAGAGCGCGCGGGATGAATGTTTGAAACTTTTTGTTTGAAAAACCATTGGGTTTTTTTCATGTTTTTATGTTAAAATCGCTACGACAACTAAGGTTTTGGAAGGATTTCATCTTGCGCGCGCGAGTGTGCACTTCGTGTCATTTTTCGCAAAGGATTCTTGAAGTTTGGCGATGTTAGAACAAGACATGTCATTTTATATTGTTTTTTGACCGGGAAAACGGGCGTCAACAAAACAACCGGATACGGACTCCCCCGTTTTGCCTGAGACTTCCTCGCGAAAATGATGAAAATGTGGCTGCGGCCTAGGCGCGGCGAGGGGGGCGTGCACCAGGGAGCCCAACAATAATTATTCTTTAGAAGTAAGAATATTCAACAACAGCCACAACAACAACGGTAACAACAACGGCAGCAACATCAGCACAACCAACAACAACAGCAACAATAACAACAACATCAACAACAACAACAACATCCGAAACATCAGCATCAACAACACGAATTAGATTTACATCACCACCAACAACAATAGCAGCAACTCCAACAACAGCAAGAACAACAGCAGCTACAACAACGACGACAACAGCAACGACAACAACAACAGCAACACAAACCAAACACAACGACAACAACAACAACAACAACAACAACAACAACAACAACAACAACAACAACAACAACAACGAAAACGAAACAAACAATCGACCAAGAGCAAACAACAAGCGAAACAGCGCTGTACTCGGTCCCTGTATTCATCCTCTCCTCAGCGCAGTGGCGCTCACAAAGGGCTCGGGGACATGTGAGACTCGGGTCGGGGGGACTCGGGTTGGCCCAAGGGGGCAATCATGAAAATGACGCGACCCTGTCTGAAATTTGACACGAACTCCCGCCGCAGACATTCCACGAAAACTTGACCGTAAAAATCCAAGACGGGCTCGTCGAAAAGCATGGGCGAACCCGAGTTTTGCCGTACTCGAGTCTTGCGTTTCCCGGAGAAGAGCAGGGCGAGGAGGGAGGCCTTCTGACAACGCGCGAGGCCTCTCGGACGAGGTCGGAGGCTTCCGACAAGAGCAGGGGCCTTCGAGAGCGGGAGGGGCATTGAAGACAGGAGGGTTGCCGCCCCCTTCTTCGGCAAAGCGGAGCCTTCGGCAGGAAAAGGCAGGGGCAGGGGGGGAAGGGAGGAGGAGGAGGAGGAACAAGAAAAGGGAGGGACAGGGGGAGGAGGAGGAAGAGGAGGAGGAGGAGGAGGAGGTGACGTTGTAGAGGCGTGTCCTGGACCTGGGGCCTTTCTCACCTGAAAAACGGCTGCAGAAGCGGCGATCTGATTTGTTCTGTCGATTTGACCCGACCTGGACAGAAGGCGATATCGCAGATTGTCGTTCGCCACATCGCTAAAACTCAAACGCTGAATTGCGCGCATGGGTCCGCAATACACACCCTACCAGACCTCGCCATGATGCACCACGATACGCTGCCTCATCCGCCCAAAAATGGTCGACGCCATCAGCGTCCAATGTTGTTCCCGATTTTGCGTCCGATGTTGCGTCCGATTTGCGTCCGATGTTGTTTCCGATGTGCGCCCGATTGTGTGTCCGATTTTAATTTCGATTTGCGTCCGAATTATTTTAGCATTGAACCGACACACAAAAATCTGGCGCGAAATCGGACGCGAAATCGGTCGCAAAATCGGTCGCTTCTGGGCGCACTTCCAAGCGCTCTTTCGGGCGCTCTTTCGGGCGCTCTTCCAGATTCGCGTCTGGGCCATATTCTGGGCACTCTTGATGGCGCTTTCCTGGGCGTTGTTCTCGGCACTCTTCTGGGTTCGCCCGGGCGCTCGCCCCAGCGCGCTCCCAGGCGCTCTTCCGGGCGTTGTTCTGGTCGCCCCCAGCGCACCTTCTGGACACCAGGCGCGCGCCCAATTTGCAATGTGAAAACCGGAAAAAAAAAAAACAAACAAAACAAAAAAAAACAGCAAATTTGCCCTGCCACCGCGGCGAGGTTAGCCTTTCCCCAGGAGCAGTCTTCATCCCGCCAATCTTTGCCCCCAGAGCTGACGGCCCTGGGGGCAGGAGAGACACCCGGGAGCCCAAAAACTGTGGGTTCCTACAAACACGGCACCCATTATCTTTCTCCACGGCGCCTCTGCTTCAGCCTGGCACGCTCGGGAGCGGCCCAACCGACCTCTTCCGTGACGAGCCCCTCCAGGGACGACCCCCTCGCCCTCGGTTCGTAGGCAACTCGTGGGAGCCTCTCCTGCCATCTTGCTGGCCCTTGCGATATCAACGCTGGTCGACGCTGACCGACGCTGAATCGACGCTAACTCGGCGCTTCCTCGTCGAGTACCACATGCTCGAGCACGCGGACGCACTCTGAAGACGGAGTCCCGAGGACACACACACACGTACACTTTTGCGTCGGCGGCTAGGCAAAGTGACTGCGCTGGCGACGGGAGCGAAACGGGGCAAGCGTTTGAGCGAGAAGAGCCACCATGCAGCAGGGGGGGAGGAAGGACGACGGGGCGACGGCCGAGAGGGAGTGCGGAAGAGGCCGCCGGGGCCGCTCAGAAGGGCGGGGTGCCCGGGGCGTGTGGCGTGGCCGTCGCCAGGGGGGGGCCATCGGCAGCAGCGGGGCTGCGGAAGGAAACACACACACACACACACGAGGCCCCCGTGACCTGCTGCCGAACGACCCCCTCGCCCCAGAGGCTCCCCTCTGGCCGCCCGCCCACGTGTGGGAGCGAGGCGACGGGGCCATCACGGAAGGGGTCGGGGATGCCAAGGGTCGTCCGGGCTGCCGGCCACCCATACCTTCGGGGATCTACTGAACTGGACTGGACTGGACTGGAAGAAACCGCGCCTACACGGCGCAGCGGCAGAACGTCGCGCAAGAACGGGTGCCACGGAAAATTGGGAAAAGCTGACCGCTAAGTGCATGCGCGCCGGAACACGGCCACTGAGTTCGCAGTGATGGGCAGCGGTTGCAACCGCGGGTCAAGCGGGGATTGCAGCATCCTGCAGGATCCTGCAGGGCCCTGCAGGTTCCTGCACGCTGACCCTGGTCAGCGCACCCCTGGCTCCGCAGGATCCTGCAAGATCTGGCGCTCTCGAATGCCCCTGCTTGCATGGACCTCCGTCGATTCAGCCCCGATCCCTCCCGCTGCCACCCACCTCCCAGTGCCGCGCGCGCACGTGCCTCCGCAGCGCTGGCGTTGCCACTGGCCTGCGCCTCCGCAGCGCGGGCCGCGCGCGGCGGCAGAGCGGGAAGAGGCGGCAAGGAAGGCGCGCCCCGCACGCCTCCGGAGAGGTCTCGAGACCGCCACGAGACGTCTCCTCTTACCCTCGACAAATCTCGCAGGCCTAGAGGTTGACACCAACACCAATTTCGGCGGTGTGCCTCCACCGAGGGAAGAAGATCCCGATCTCGGTGATGGTGGCAATATTCAGGCTTCCAAGGTGGCCGAAAGATTACCACCAACACCATCTAGGATCATCTTGCCCCTGTGGAGGCAAACCCCTGTGTTGGTGTTGGTGCCCATTTCTAGGCCTCCAAAAACCACCTCAAACATGTGTCTGGCAATTTTCTTGTCGGGGTGATGTCCTGGGCTTGGGCGTCACTGCGCGCACGGCACTTGTCGGCACCGCGTCTCCAGTGTCGGTCATCATGTAACTTCCGAGTCGCAGCTGCCCAGACCGCGTTCCGCTCTGCTTCGACATTGACGGGGGCGGCATCGAGTGGGTGACAAGGAGCGACACTGGAGTGGCGCGTCAACCACTTTTGACGTTCATTCTGTCGAGGGTTGTAGCGGGCACGGAGCATCCAAATGAGAACTCCTACAGGCCAAAATCCTCGAAACCAAATCAAACCGTCCCATTGACGCGTGCCTTCTCGCATTCGCTTCCGACAAACTTCGGAGGCCTCTGGATGGCCCAAATATCGTTCACTGGAGCTCCAAGTGGGAGCCATAAACACTACATTTCGGCCCCATGGGCGCCCAAGAGATCCCAAATCCCGCTTCAAATGGGCGCTACGCGACGATTAGCTGGCTTCGACTGAGGGGGAGTGCTGATTAACGCCGATTCCTTTCTTGCTCGATGGCGTCCTGAATCGGCCCAGGAGGCCTGAATGCCCGCACGAGGGAGCAGCCCCACGATGGTCCCCAGAGAGCCGCAAAGGGTTCTAAAATGGCGACCAGGCGGTCAAATAACCGTTGAATCTGACGTCTCCCCAAGTCGATCCCGAGCTTCGGCTTGACAGCTGCCCCCCTCTTTGTTCCACTGTGTGTTCCTGCACTCCTCTGATCCAGGCAACTCGCCTGGTCCTCGTTTCCGGATGGGCTGGTGAGGATGCGCGAATGGAGGAGAACGCTGCGGGGAGCTCAGCTCAGGGGGGGGAGCATCGACCTGGAGCCGGCGAGACATCGCCGATTGATCAGCGATAGGCCCCCGACAGCGGATCTGCGTGCTCCTCGGCGAGGCGGGCCATGAGGCCCCCATCGGCGAACCGTAAGCGATGTTGGGCCGATGCATCCTCCCGAGAGCCTCTCCCCCCTAAGCAACGCTGCCCCTGACTGGTGGGGACCTACGAAGCGTCCAGAGCTCCAGCAGAAGAGGCCCATCCCGGGAGGCAGACGCGAGGCGCCTCTCCCGCCCAAGGCAGCGAGCACCACCGGACGCCAGGCCGCGGGAGCACCGGGGTCCACCTCCTGAGCTCTCTGCACGGGCCGTGGGGGTCCCCCAACGAAATGCGGCGACGAATCGCCGCACGGTCCGTCACCGCACGGTTCGGGGACCCTGAAGGCCCCAGTCGCCCGAGACATCATCGGCGAGCGAGACAGGCCCAAACAATGCGACTCACCCCAGATCCCCAGTGACCCACCACATGGTCACCGCGTCGTCTCGGGTCCCCAAGAGTTGACTGCAGCGCACCGAGAGCAGACTCTGGGCGCGGGCGCCAGTGTAAGAAACCCTGGTCGATCGCTGCCCGCCAATGAGTACCGTTTTAACCCCCAGGGCCTGCCAAAGCGGACAATGCTGCTAGCAACCCTGGCACAGCGCACCTCCCGTTCGCAGCCCCTCGGGTTCCGAATGCATTGGGTGAGCAAAACAACATACATGACACGTCATGGGGAACCATTCAGCGAACTACTGGTAAAGAAACATCAGGCCGTCGGGCAAGCACGAAGAAGTATGCAACACGGTGACGGGCTCCCAACGGCCGCCTGTCGTTGACAGCCTCTCGCCCTCCCGAACCATCGCAATTGCTGTGCTCATGGGACACGACAAATTTGGACGCCCTACATGGGTATGGAAAAATTGCGGAATGCCGATCAACAAATATTGTTCAAAACCGACAGCGACTGGAGTTCGGCAGATAACTCTTGTTTCAAGAGGACAAAGCCAGCGGCGAAACCGACACCGACTCCTGCTCAAAATGGGCAGGAACAACTGTTGGTCTGTGTACCATCCTGTCCATACCCGCGGAAGGAGGAGCAGGAGGAGGACCAGTGGAAACCCAATACTCATCAACGATATTGCAATAAACCCTCCGTTCAAATTTCCTCTTCATCGGCTCATACACGGGTTCATGTTCACTGAAAGAAACTCCCCCGTTGGAAGACAACTGTCTGAAAACCCAGAGCTGTGCGAGAACGCGCGGTCTGGGGCTTCCACGCCGCGAATCACCGTTACTGTTGCGTCTTCACAGTCCTGATCCGTGCCAGAACACCATTCCTGGGACTTCGACACAGCGGATCAACGTGACTGATGCTCCCTGAAACTCCGACAGAATGCCAAAATACTGTCTCTGGAAGGTTAACCATGAGAATCCGTGAAACTGCTGCAAGCTCTCAAGACAAATGCGCGGGGCGCTAGGCACGAACAACATGTTGAAAAGAAACCGCCCTCCATCCGCGAAACACTTGTAAACTTTTGCGACGAGTGTGCGCGGCGCTAAAGAGAGAACCACATCTTGAAAAGGAGCCGCCGTCCATCCGTGACACTCTTGCAAAACTTGAAGACGAATGTGCGCGGCGCTGAGGCGAGAACCACATTGGAAAAGGAGCCGCCCTCCATCCATGAAACTCATGGGAACTGTGAACACGAATGTGCGCGGCGCTACGGCGAAAGCCATGTTTTGAAAACGGATCGCCGTGCATCCGTCGAACCCTTGCAAGTGTTGAAGACGAGTGTCGGTGGCGCAAAGAGAGAGCCACACTCCGAAAACGGACTGCCCTCTATCCGAGAAGCTGTTGCAAATTTCAAGCTCCAGGATCACAGATTGGGAGGAAGTCTCGAGCGAAACGCCTGGCGCGCCCTGTCGACAGGCCTCGGAGCGCGTCAGGGAGGAGCTACCTATGAGGAGAAGAATGGAGGAAGTGGAGGAGGAGGAGGAGGAGGAGGGAGAAGGAAGGAGGAAGGAGGAGGTGGAAAGACGAGGCAAAAATTGAGGAAGGAGGAGGGGAAGGAGAGGGAAGGGGAGTAGGACGAGGGGGAGATGCCCCTCCCGGCCCTGGCCCCCCCCGGCCGATCGTGCCGAGAGAAGCCCGCCGCACCGCGCCTGCGCTCCGAAGCGCGCAGGGCGGGCGCCAGCAAGCGCCACTGCCACGTCGGGGGCGCGGAGGCGCACGCGGGCGCCCGCCTGCGCGACGGCCCCTCGCCGATCCTCCCCCCCCCCGTGGGCGAAGAGAGGCAACCCGCCAAGCCCGCCCGGGAGAGAGCGGGGCGTGCAGAGGCACACAGAGAACCGAGTATCCTTTGACCGATCCCCATCCCCAGCGGCGTGGCCTGGGCCCCTCTGGCCCACTCACCCCCCTGGATGGGGATAGAGGCCGTTCCCCTTCGGGTTTCGAAGGGTCTATCCCCAGCTGGGGTGGTAACTTGGTGGGGGTCTCGACGGGGATGGGGATGGGGATGGGGATTGGTTGAACGATACCGAACCACGTTTTGGGGTCCGCGGGCGCAGGCGAGCAGGAGTCGGTCGAGCAAGTGGTGGGGCTCGACGGAGCGAATCGAGGCACGGAGGTGCAGGAGGACCACGACTTGCGCACACAAAAAAAAAAAGAGGACACAAACATGACAAATCGGAGGTCCGCGCGGATTCCTCGGATCGGCGCTGAGTCCTCTGGCGCCGCACCTTGCGCGCGCCAGGGAGGGGGGTCCAGCGCCGATCCGAGAAATCCGAGCGGTCCTCCGAGTGATGATGCATATGCCATTGTTTGCTTTCCTAGCACAGCTGCCGCAAAGACCGTTGAATGACGCACGAAACAGCTTTTCCGGCCCGGGAGAACCAAGCCCCACTGGAGCCGAGAAGGTCTTTGGGTCCTTGGTTACCTGGTGGGATGTCGGGGAAGGGGCGGGCCAAGGGGGCTAAGGGTAACCGCTCCGTCTCCGACCTGCCAGCAGGTCGGAGACGCCAGCAGCGATGGCGGCGCGCCGATCTCGGAACCAGCTGGCCGGAGAGACCGTTGGGTGGGCAGACCGGGCAGAGCACAGGGACGGAGGCGCACCCCGCAGCCAGGAGCCCGACTCCTTGGACCCTGCGGCAGCCGATGCACCCCGGGTGCCCTACTGGCGGCGAGCACAGGTGGGGTGGCGCGCGAGGGGCGGCCTTCTAAGAAGGCGGGCGAACTCCTGAGAAGGCGGGGGGCCGCTCAGCAGCCCCCCCCCGCCAAGTTTCGAGAAAGTCTTCTCAGAAGCACCCGGGCTTTCCTGAGAAGCCCCCGCCTTCTTCGCAGGTTGGCCGCTCTCACACCGTCCCCCTCGTGCGAGCCGCGAACCCTGGCACATCGAGGCTCCGCTCGGCCCCCGCGCGCACCCGTTCGGGCACACGCCCACACGGACTTCGGCTCCGTGTCTCTGGCGCGTGGGCGCCAGGCGACGCAGCGCGCCGATCCAGTGGAAGCGGGGCAGGCTGCTGATCCACGCGCCCCGATGCACGTTTGCGTCTGCTCGACCCCTGGAGACCACGGAAGTGCTGAAACGCCTGGAACGCCGACACCCGGGGGAAACCAGAAGGTGCCGATGCAGCAACTCCCAGGACATCTCCCAGGGCGCGTTCTGACCAGGACCTCGAGGCGAATCCAGCGGTGGTTCCTCTTCTGATGCCTCTGCCAGCCGAGGGGGAGGCCCCCGTGACCCTCTTCGGCAGATGGGCGCGGCAGGGCTGGGCCGAGCGAGACGCGAGAGATGGGGGCCGGCCCACCGCCCCGCTCCTCTCGGTGATGGCCCGGGCAGGTCCTGGGCCCATCCCCCATGTATCCGCTCCTCCTGCATCTGCTGACCTTCCTGCTCGACGTGCTAACAAGGGAAAAAGGGAAGCGTGGGAGGGGCGCTGGAGGCACTGGAAGCGGAACCCGGACGAGAGCTCAGACGGTGCTGCAACTATCTGAAAGGCGCGTCCCAGAGTCCCCCGCGCGTTTCCTCGCTTCCACAGCCCCCCCCCGGCCTGCTACAATCAAATAGCTGCCACCGCGCCTGCACGACGTATTGTGCTAGACAGAGCGGTGAGCTGGCGGGCCTTGAGCTCGACCTTGTTCCTGCTGGGCTGCTGCGCGGGCACGGTGGCGAGGGGGTGCAGCTGGACAAGGGGCCTAGGCTGACTGTCAACACCAGACCGTCTTGAACAGAGAAGGCGCATGCATCATCTGGCGCACTCGAGACTCAGCGACCCTGTGTCCGCAGGCAGAGATCATCCCGTGTGGCACCGTCCGAGAGAGCCGCGCCGCGGAGAACCCCACGCGAAGAGCTTCCGAGGCTGGACTCAGCAGGTCGACCTTGCGTTGCGACAGGCGCACGGCACGCGGAAGCGCAGCCCCATGCTCCGCTCGCCCACGTGCGCCCGATGGGGAGAGATGATGGCCTCTGGGTGACCTCCGCCAAACACGAAGAAAGAACTCGGCCAACACAAGAGCGAAGGCCCCGGGCTGCCCACGAGGAAACAACATCCTGAGGCAGACGGGTCTTTGAGCTGGGGCTTTCCCCAGGGTAGTGCCTCGTTGTCCAGAGTCGTCTAGAAACGGCGGCGCATGGAGAATATGAGAACAATTGAGCCCTGGAGCTCTCCAGGAGTGCGCTCTGACCAACCAGAATGTCAAAAGGAATCCAGACGTGGCTCGATTATCCGCACAACGTGTGTTAGCGCCAACGTGTGTTTAACAACCGAGGCCCTTCCATACGACGTAGGCGATGTAATGATCTGCGGGTGTGGCTGAACGGGGTAAACACACATTGAGCTAACACACGTCCTGAGGATCATCGAGTGGCGACGAGAAGCCCCCCCCGCCCGGAGACCCCAAATAATGAGCAAACGACAACAAAAAACTCCATCCTCGACCATGCCTCGACCCTCGAACCTGGAACCTGACAGCTCAGACATGCGATGTCTTAGTGGTTTCAAGACGCGGTCCCAGGAAGCCCCGACCCTTTCCCCAAGGCGTAGCTTCTCATCTGGAGCAATTGTTTCTGGTCGCAGGGCACGACGAGGCCACCCCCAAGAGGCCGAACAAGGCCACAAACCTTGCGAACCGTGGTTTCTTCACGACGCGAGGATGTCTGGGGGACGTCGCCCCCCCTGCGAAAATCGCCCCATCGTCGAGGATTGGGGGGCCACAAAGGTGGGGCTGGGGCAAAGGTGGGGTTGGAAGGAAAATCTCTCCGAACGGCCCCTGGAAGAAAGAAACGCGTTAAACGGGAGCATCCAGCTGGGCCCGCTCCCCAGCCCCACCTTGGGATAACACCCTCCCTCTACGAACCCCCGAGAGTAGAGCCCCCCCCCCGCGGCGGCGCCCGGGTGGCCGCCCCAGGGGTGCAGCAGCACAGGACCAGGCAGAGCGCCGCGGGCGCCCACGGGACCGAGGGCGTCATGGCTCCTGGCTGGGCCCGCAAGGGCGAAGGCGGCCCTCGGTGCGGACGACGACGACGTCGTCTCGGAGGGGACGCGAGGCGGGGCTGTCTCCACGGCCACCGCCTGGGGAGGTCGATCTTCGGAGACCTCGGCAGGCAGTGGATGCGGGCGCGGTGAAGATCAATGCCCCTGCAGGCGGTGGCGATAGCTAAACATATCCGCCTCGGGTTTGGACGCTTGTCAACTGGTTCCTGTGTCGGCGTCTCGACATTGGGCGGACGCGGGGGAGGGAGGGGGCGGGTCTGGCGCCAGACCTCTGCTCAACACGGCTGCTTGTAGCAGTGCGTCCTATGGGGGGAACTCCACCTGCTTGAGACAGGCGCCAGAAGCAGCCAAGATCTACTCCATGGGGGGGAGGGTGTGCGGGGGCCCGCGCCGATCGGCACAACAATGAATAAGACAACGATCACTATGGAAGTTACGACGACGACGGCGCTTTGGATGGTGTTGCCGTTCTGTCGTGGGAGCGCCCTTTCTCCAACTGCTGCCGGGTGCTCTGACAAGCTATCCCAGTCCCGCTAACTCCCTGTTCGCGAGACTGAAATACATAACCAAAGACTTCAAGTTCTGGCAATGGAGGTTCTCATCGCCGCGGCTGAACGCAGATCCTGAGGCCTTGAAACTGCGCGTCCTCATCGCCATAGCTCGCCCAGAAAAATCGTTACCCAATGCTTAGTTGGTGCAGCTCGACCCGGGCGAAGCGTCTGCCACAATCACAAGCGATGATACTGATTATGATGCTGATGCTGATGATGCTGGTCATCAACATGGAGATGATCATGAGGATAATGATGAGGATGATGATGATGTGTGATAAGAATGGCGATAGTGATGGTGATAATGATCAGGCTGGAGATGATGATGGTGATTGTGATTTTGATGGTGATGATGATGACGACGATGATGATGATCATGATGATGAGAATGATGATGATGGTGATGGTGATTGCGGTGATGATGGTGATGATAATCATGATGTTGATGATGCTGATGATGATGGTGGTGGTAATGACGTGTCCGAAGATTATGATGATGAGTATGATGATGGTGATGACGATGACGGCGATCATGATGAAGCTGATGATCATGGAGACGAAGATGACGATGGAGATGACGACGATGATGATGCGTATGTTGATGTTGATGGCAACGATAATTATGATGCATGATGCTGACGATGAGTAGGATGATGATAATGACGATAACGATGCCGATGCTGATGATGATCATGGTGGTCGTGATGGTGATGATGATGGTGGTGATGATGATGATGACGATAGTGGTAACCATGATGATGATAATGACGAGGGTGCCGATGATCACCATGAAAGCAGTGATAATGATGAAGATGATGATGATGGTGGTGGTGATGATAACGAAGGTGATAATGATGCTGCTCATGATGGTGGTGGTGATGGTGATGATGATGATGGAGATGAAAATGATGGTGGTAATGATGATGACGATGTTGATGATGTCTAGATGATGGTGGTCATGATGACGGACATGATGATGACGATGAATATGAATATGACGATGATGGTGATGATGATGCCGATAAACAGAATGATGATTATGTTGATGGTGGTGACGACAACATGGATGATGATGCATGATGCTGGTGATGATTATATTGGTGATGACGGGGTGACAATGACTATGCAATTGATAGTGATGATGATCATGATGGTGATAATGATGGTAGGGATGCTGATAATGATCATGATAGTGGTGAACCTGATGACGATGGTGATGATGATGACGATGGCGCCGGGCATTACAATGACGGTGGCGGTGATGATGATGCATGATGCTGACGATGACGACGATGATGATGACGCTGTTGCTGCTAATGATGATGCGAACGATGATGTTTGTGATCAAAGTGATGATGCTGATGATGACGATGGCGATGACAACCACTATGACGATGATGATGGTGTTGAGGATGATGAGGATGATGTTGATGATGCTAGTGATAATGATGGTGTTGATGCCGATGACGATGACGATGACGAGTACGATGATGATGGCGTCGACGACGATGACGATGATGGTGGTGATGGTGATGGTGATGGCGATGGCGATGGTGATGGTGATTTTCTCCTCGACGTCAGGACCAACATCTGATGGTAAGATGTGGCGCACAGCGAATCCATATTCAATGATCCGTCGCAGAGAGCCAACTGTCTCGCACTGCCCCGCGTGGGCCACGCTGCCAGGGTGTTGCGCAGAAGGGCTTCCTGCGCTGCGCGTGCCAAGCAACGTCTCGGATGCTAGCTGAAAAGGTATTCGGCCGCTTCATCCTCGGCGATTGTATCGAACTCAGGTGGGGCCTCCACCTCACGTAGCTCCTCTGCTTGTGCAGGCACGGCAGTGGGGAGAGGTGAAGGCACGTCGGAGGCGGGAGGGTACGTGACCGTGACCGCGTTACTGCTAGCAGGGAGGGCTTCGCCTCGGACAAAAATAACACGGCGCTGGATTGTGTCCTCTCCGTTTGTGCTTGCATTGTGCCGCGCAGGCTCGCTCTGGCAAAGGAGCGGGTTCACTACGCGGGCGTCTTCGTCCCGTGGTCCACCTCCTCCTCGAGCCAGTCCGCGCGCCCCTCGGCCACGCCCCTGTGGTGGGCCGCCTGGCCCTCGGCCGCGAGAGCGCGGTTGATCAGGTCTCGGCCCTCCCACGTGGGCGCGCCGATCACCAGCTTCGTCTTGGCGTCGTCGTGGCACTTCTCCAGACGCACAATGGAGATGACGTCGAGGGGATCTCCCTTGCTGATCTCCGCCTCCGCCTCGATATCCCCGGGGCCCGCTCGGAGCAGGTAGTTCCGAATGGCTTTCTTCATAGCGCCGCCCACGTCGCACTTGCGCAGCCCTTCCAAGGCCGCCAGCGCGAGGGCAGGAGCTGGCGGCCCTATCTCCTGCATGCGTTTCTTGTCGTCTAGGGTGCCGCTCTTTTTGAGGGGGTCCAGGGCGTGCTTGTAGCCCTCGAGCTCCTGCGTGGTGGCTGTGATCACTGGGTGCTCGTTGCTCATCGCGCATATGTCTCTGCTGATGCTGTGTTTCCGCCTGGTCTCGCGCGTCGTCTGGAGCGGCAGCTTCTTGTCCTCGCCGATGCCCCCCTCGTCCACCTTGTCGGGCGATCGTGGTGATCGGGATCGCCTCTGCGGCGGCGGCGGCGGGCCTGGCGGACGCGAGGCCTTTGTCGCCTTCTGGCCTGGCGCGGCGCTGGAGGCGGTGCCAGAGCCCTTCGAGCCCAGGGAGGAGTCCAGCGGGAGTCGCCACGGCGCTCTCGGCTTGGGCGTCATCGCCTGGTCCATGAGGAAGTGCAGGAAGAGTGGGCGTAGAGGAGACAGTAGCCACTCGCATTGGCCGCGTAGATGTTGCATCTGCTGCTGCTGGGCGCCGCGCCTCTCGCAGCCGTCGAAGTGGTCGGCGTCTGGGCCTGATGCGAGGGTCGCTGCCCACGATGCGTTCCACCGACTGACGAATGGCAGCGCGCACCGCAGGGGTGTCCTCTATGGCAGGCGATGGGCGGCAGCTGGATGGCGCGGGGCGCGGCGAGGGCGCACTCGGAGTGGCCGAGCGCGCGGTAAGCCTTCTGACGACAGGCTTGAGCATGGAACCCGATGGCGACGGTGGGACATGTCCCAGGACGTGAGATCGAAGCTTCTGCTGACCATGATATTCCTGTTGGCATGCATGCTCCAGAGCGTAGTCCCGTAGAGGGCATGCAGTACATGTGGCTGGTATCCAGGGATATACATGATGAGTAAGTTCCGGAATGCATATGCCTGCTTGCCATGCTCGTCGCAGGTGTCTAACTGCATGATCTTGATGTGGATACGTAGTTTGGCACACAATACATTTGTTGTCGATCTGTAGGGTGGTCAATACCGCTGGCATACCGTGTCCTAGGCTCTTAGCTTTAGTTTGGTGTGTGACGAGCTGTTTGAGCGTCCCGAACCGTTTCTGGCATGACTCGATGTTGCACACGAAGGCGCGGTTCGCCTCGTCGTCAGTGTCCGTCTCGTCGCATGTTGCCGCCGAGGGGAGAGAGGAGGTGATCACGCTGGCCTCGGGGGGAGCCCACTGAGTCGTCCAGTAAGAAGCCCTGGGAGCCCGAGCGTCACAATTTAAGAAGGCCTCTCGAACCCACTCGTCATCCTACAGTTTTTTAACAACTCGAGGCTGCCACGCTTCCTAAAAGCTTTCGCCGATCGTGTGGGACGACAGGCACAGCAGATCGTCCGCGAGCTGTGTGGCCCACGGGTGCACGTTCGGGTCTGCGGAGATCTCACCATGCGAATTGAGGGTTCCAGCGCTGACGGGGCGGTTGCTTATGGCCGCCTGCTGCTCGAACTTGCATCTTCCAAAAAAAAGAACCGAGAAAGTGGCCATGATGCGTGTGCGATCGGATTATGTTCTGCCACCAGCTGAGCCTGCGCACGAGTAGCTCGGTGGCAGTCGGTGCAACCTGCCATTCAATAAAACCTTGGCGGGTAGACATAGACCGATGATTGTTGTGCTCATCCTCCTGATGTGCTGCTCCTCTCATCATTGATCGTAGTTTGCGAGCCAACGAACTGTCGAGTCTGTGGAGCTCTCTAGGGGACAACACGTAGCTTTCGAGGCCAGACCGCACCTCCCCGCGACGTTGGACACGAACGCGAACCGTTTGGCCTTCCAGGGGCCTCCAGAGTACCAGTAGTCGCACAGACGGCTCCACCCGATTTTACCTGATTGTATGCGGGCCTCGGCTTCACGACGATTACTGTTGGCAACATGTACAGATCCTCCGAGATGAATCAAGTCCTGGGCCGCGTTCCCAGAAATATTCCGTTCGGCCTCCTTCGTAGCCCCATGGGTGCCCAGTGAGACCAGGGTGTCCTGCTTACTGATGTTCTGTGCGTAGCCGCCAGCCTCGAGGGCCTGGGAGAGCGCGCCGTTGTCGATCTTATCAATCTGCAGCGCCTGGAGGGCCGCGCCGTCTGGCACCGAGAGGATCTTGACTAGATCGTCAACGAAAGCTCCAAGATGCGCATCAAACTCTTCACCAGTAAACGGGCAGTGTACCTGGAACGGGTTCCCCTGGACCTGCGCCATCTCCTGGGGCCGCTGCTTCGCTAGTGGATAAAATGATTCCATAAAAAGTTCAGGCTCGTTTGAATCGCCCATCCGCCCTCCCGCCCCTGGTCGAAGAGCTATGCTAGCGCCGGGCGCCTGCAGAAATACTACTGCCTCGTGTCGGCGCTGCTCAAAGAAGGGATGGAAATGCTCATCTTCGCATCGGACTGCGTGGGCGGCAACCAGTCGCTCGTGGGAGCCTGTCGCGAATGCATTCCGCATGTCGTACGACTTAGCGAGAAAAGACATTCTGGCGGATCTCATCTTCCATATCAGTAGTTTAACAATGAGCATGAGTGATTCGCGTCGGCGAGAATGAATGCCTCCATAGGCCCACGGCGGTGGGTCGAATTGGGCCCCATACTGCATGAGTCCTATTCTGAGATATAATCGCCAAAAATGGTCGAAACAGCGAAGTAAACGTACGCATGCATGGATGTCCTGAATCACGTTGCCAATAAGGTTTTTCCTGTTTTTTCCAATGGCGACCGCCTGGCTGGTGAACGCCTGGGCAGGCAGAGAGCCACACCGGTGGACATGAGCGAGTAATGCGACGAAAGTCTGGATGATGGTGGAGCTGACGTCGTAGTCGATCACGAGCTTCCTTCGACTAGGTTGGTGGACCTGCTCCGCGAGCGGGTCAGCGCATTGATAGTCGGCGGCGTCGTGTCCCATCCCTGCCCGTTGAACGCCAGGGCGCGTCAGATATTGCGGGGCGAGGAGCATGATGGTGAGTTCGATGGGCCATGCCCATGGTGGGTTGTAGCGCCTCCGTTTCTCCCCCCAGTCGTTTCTGAAGATGGTCGAGCTCCTCCGCTGCCGTCTCAATGTCGTGGAGCTCAGGGGCGCCGATGTGCTCCCCCACTGGTTGAACGTCGTTCGGTTGGGCCAGTAGTCGTGGAATAGCTGTCGGGTCGTCGATGCACATGCTGACGTAGGCGGGCGCGGCAGAAAGGCGCCGGCGTACTCGGCTGCAGTGGGCGTCGGCGTACTCGGCGTCGGCGCACTCGGCTGCAGTGGGACGCGTGGATGGCAGTGAAAGGTATGATCGTCGTCGTGGTCCTGTTCGTCGTCCCGCTCGGATGCACGTGAGATATGCAACTCGAGAGAGGCCGCGAGTGGCCCACGCGTCGCGCATGTCCTGGTCGAGGCTGACTTTCCACCAGTGATCCATCCATCGTTGGTGTGCTCGTAGGCGTCTTTGGATCTCGCGTAGGGTTTCATGGTTGAAGGGTAGTCGTCGGGCTCGACAGTCAGCACGTTCTTTAAGCAGTCGGAGTCGTTCAAGTCGAGCTTGTTGGTACCATTGCGGTTGTCCTCCTTCCTTTGTGTAATACTTACGGCCGCATTCACGAATGACGCGAGCGATTATGGCGTTGTGTCGGGTCGGAAACTGATCCATCTTGACGACCCGAAGGACCTCCTTGTGTTTGCCGATCTCGGCGTAGAAACGCGATGGGCGCCCGTCTGGAGCCCAGCAGCGAGGAGGCCGAAGTCAGCTTAACATATTGCACTATCTCCATAAGGTTGTCGTAGCCGATGAAGTAGTCGATGCGTGAGCTTGCCTTGTTGGGCCCGTAGTAGGTGTTTCCGACATCGATGTGCGCGTGGATGGCCGTCAGCTGGTGCGTCAAGAGCTGGTCGTGAATGAAGCGTCCGAACTCGGTCTCGTCGCTGGCGTGGTATCTGCCGATCGCGCTGTCGGTGTACAGATGTCGCGATCGTCATCCTAGGCCTTGGTTGAGGTCCGTGAACAAGATAGGCGCGACGCGAGCGGGAGTGGCGGTAAGTGTCTGCAGTACCCAGCTCCATAGTCGTCGGCACCCTGCTTTCCAGCGTTGGTGTTGACCTGCTGCGTTCGGCCGTGGTGGGAAATACGCAGCAATGAGTCGAAGACGGAGCTGGCCTCGGTGCAGCTCGACGGCGCCTGCGCGGCCCCATAGGTCGGGTTGTAGGGGGTGCAGTAGTTTGACGATATCTACCTTGCGGAAATGGAGCTTGGACGCTGCGATGCTGCATCCTGCCGAGCTGTTTGTGTGGGCCCCCCGGCCCCAGCCGAAGTGGACCCAATTGTGGTGGAGGCGGTCCTCGAGATGGTGCGTGGCGTCGGTGGTGCGTTGTCGTATCCTGGTGCCTACGTACATCATAATCTGAATCGCACGGCATGTGTCGGAGATGTGGTCGAGCCGCCCTGGAACACCCTTAAGCGAGAACGGGTTCCATCCAAGTATCGTGATGGCCTTCGTCGTGGCGTAATGCGGGCGTACGTCGGGGTCAGGGCAGCGGGCTGGAAATTGATGATCAGGTCGTTCGTCGCCAGGGTCCCGTTCATGTCGAAACTCAAGTACAGGTGGCAATTCAAGGTCTGCATGCAATTGTTCCGCTGGTGGCAATTCAGGGTCAGCGTGGTGTAGTCCTGCACGCGCTGGCCCT
Source organism: Prorocentrum cordatum (assembly GCA_963575745.1). Lineage (NCBI taxonomy): Eukaryota > Dinophyceae > Prorocentrales > Prorocentraceae > Prorocentrum > Prorocentrum cordatum. Next base: position 552,879 of record CAUYUJ010015305.1, read on the forward strand.
CTATGTCCGTGCTGATGTTGACATTGATGATCAGCGTCTAGCAATTCAGGGTCAGCATGATGTAATCCTGCATGTGCTGGTCCTCTGTTTTCGCGGTGATGCTGAACTTGTTGCTCAGCGTCCAGTTGTTCTTCGCGTGCTGGGTGTTGAGGTGGTGGTGATGCTGGGGTCGAGCTGCAGCTTGGGACTCGTGCGTGTAGTGGGGGATATCGGTCCCGCACTGCAGCGTCGGCATCATTGTCTGGCTGGTGGTCAGGTGCTCTTTCCATGCGTTCGTCCATATTCATGATGTCAGCGAGCGAGTCCTGCGTGCTCAGCAGGTGCGCGGTGCCCGAGCTCTGGAGCACAACCTGGGCGGCATGGCGTTGTGCGGGGTGTCGTCTGTGTGGCCCCCTGCCTTTCGGGCTAGGCAAGAGGGCGGTGGCTGGAGGCCGCTGCTCCTTCGATGGCCTGAGCCTCGGCGGCCTTTGGTGATGGTGATGGTGATGGTGATGGTGATGTGATGGTTAAAATGATGGTAAGGATGACGATGATGATGACGACGATTACGACGACGATGACGATGATGTGTTCTTCCAGTGCGCTCGGCTGCACGAACCAGCAACAGGTAAAGTACAAGCTCGGGCGGCACTCGCCTACACCGCTCGGCAGTCTCGCTCGGGAAATGCGTTCGAGCTTAGATTGCCCTGGGAGAATAAATAGCAGGCTGTGAAGGTGCGTTGCCACCACGTTCCGTGCCGTCGAAGGCCCTCTGAATCAGACTGGGGCACGCTCGGCAGAAGGCGACGAGGAGGCAGCGGGACAACGGAGACGGGCACAGGGGCCACGTCGGGAAAAGGGGCTTGGGCAAGTCGCACGCAAGAGGGGGTGAGGCAACAGACACAAGAGGGAGAGAGCAAGGATGAGGATGCGGGTGAAGCTCGAAGCGGCTCCGATGGAACCAAACTCAGGTGAGCCTCGAAAGGGCTGCCTCGACCTCTGCCTCCGAGCTCCAGGAGACGGGCCGCCAGGTCTTCGAATAAGTGTCTGGATCCTTCATGCGGAATACAGGAGGACCACCTCGATTGGCCCCAGGGGGAGGCAAATACCAAACCATCCGACGTGCTGTTTTTTTTGAATACGGGGCTCCCGCAAGTCCCGACCCTGCCCCGAAGTCCAATGTTGCATCTTGAATCGTCTTTTGACAGATTGACGGGAACCAGCGAGGGCCCCGAAGGGCAGGTGGAGACGATAGGTGGGGCAAAGGGGGAGGAGGCGGAAGCCCAGGGTCTGGGAGAGACACCGGCCCCAGCCCCGTGGAGAGAGAGCCAGAGAGCACCAGGGAAGACGAGATGAAGAGAAAAGGGGGAGGGGGCGGGGGCAACCATGGGGAGACCAAAAAGTACTGATACCGCTACTCCCGGGGCCTCTCCCGGGGTGCGGTCTGACCAAGATTTCGAGGCGGAGTCGGCGGTGGCGACAAGGCCTCCCAAGAGAATAAGGGGAAAACGAGAGAACGGTGGCGGTATGGGTACCTGTCCCTCCACGGAGAGATAGCCTGGACGAAGGAGGTTCGGAGGGCGCCGACAGGAATTACACCTGCACCCATCCTGGCAAGGCCCACCCTGGGGGCCCAGGACAGGAGAGTCGAGTGCCTCTTGGCTTAGCGAGGAGGGCGGATGCACCAATCCTGGGCCAGGGGCTGGCCTGGCCAGGACCTGTGTAGTGTATAGTTATCCAGCGGTGGCGACGAGGGCCATCCAGGAGGCCCAAAAAGGCGAAATCGAGGGAAGGGTAGCGGCATGGGCACCTTTTCCAGCTCTGAGCACCTGCGACACCAGAAGGAGCTCGTGCTCTGGGTGCCAATAACCAGCGGACGAGCCTTGCCAAGCTTGGCTGCGCGCACAAGGGGGTAGGGGGAGGGGCGAATGCTCCGTAGAAGGAGGCTGCTTCTCAGGAAGCGCCAGCCCTACAACTGCGCGTGGTTGACTGGAGGCGGTGCACCGGCGCCGCACGCGGCAACAACAACAACAACAACAACAACAACAACAACAACAACAACAAAAACAGAAAAAAAAAAAAAAAAAAAAAAAAAAAAAAAAAAAAAAAAAAAAAAAAAAAAAAATGCCCTTGCAGGGGCCCGCGCGGATTCCTTGGGCGTGTGCTGAACGCCCCTCGCCGTGCCCCCTGCCGCGGCGCGCGGCAGCGAGCGGCGGGAGCCTGCGCCTGGTCACGCACACCAAGGGGCGTGGGGAGAGGAGTCCAACGCCGGCTCCGAGTGCTTGCCGTTTACGACGTGCGCTGGTTCTCTGAGAAGGGGGAGCGCACCCCCTCGCGCCCTGGAAGAACGCGTAAGTCGGGCGTGTCCCTCCCAAGGAGGAATATTCAAAAATAGTCAAAAATAGTCAGGGGACGATTTTTCTAGTATTGTTGTTAATGTTTGTGTATGTTTTGAATATTTGCCATTTTCCTTCCTATTTCCGCACGACTAACGTTTGGCAGGTCTCGGCCTTCGGAGACCCCCGGTGAAGTGGTGGTCGAAATCTCCAGGGGTCCACATTGCCAAACATGTCACGGCGTCGGGGATCTGGGAGAGGAAAGGAGAGGAGGACAATCGGAATCGGAGCGCACTACGGCGCGACGGGGTCAGAAGGACGCGCGGTGAGGATGCAGATCCCTGGGACGTTCGAAGTGAAGCCGAAGCTGCAAGCCCACAGCCCATGACTACAGGCCAGGATGAGCCGAGAGGCACGGAAGCAAGGGCACCTCTGGAATGTGACTCGGCCCACTGATCCTGTCTGACTGTGCTACAGGTCGGTCGCCTTGGGCGGAGCTCTCGCGACCTCGCCCTACGCGGCGGTGCCGAATCTGTGCGCAAACAACAAAACGCTTGCAGGCCACGCCAGGTACGAATAGCCCCACGACGGCCAACTGTCGCTCCCGGCTCCAAGACGGCCGTAAAGCGCCAAAAGAGGGGCCCACGACTGCCCAGAGAGGCCCCCAATACGGCTTCCGAAGGCCAAGACGTCCCTTGGAGGCCCCCAGCAGCCCCCAAGAGGCCCCAGGAGATCCCAAAGAGGTCCGCCAGAGGCTCTCAGGAAGCCTCCAGGGAGCCACAAGACGGCATACAGAGGCCTCATGTTCTTCCTCCTCTCCTCCTCCGCCTCCTCCTCCCCCCCTCATCCTCCTGCTCCTGCTCCTCATGCTCCTTCTCATCCCTCTCATCGTCCGTTCTCTTTCTCTCCAAGGTGTTCGCCCCAGGGGTTCAACAATGACTGGGGGAACACAAAGTCCAACAGCTCGGCCAAACTTCTGCCCAACGCTTGGCCGCATGGACGTTTCCAAAAGGCAGTAGGGCGGAAACGTAGACGTCTATGGTTGTAAGCCCAGGCGCCAGATTGAGCGGGGCTCACAGCAATTGCACGGGGCCACGCCAGAACAGGCCAGTCTTCGACCACGGACATGCCCAGGAGTTGCATCCTCAGCCCCCCCCCTCCGCGCCCTCGCCCCCCCCTCTGCGCCAGGCCCCCCTCAGCCGCCGCCTGGGCTTAGGTCGGGCTTGTCCCCCTACAGGCGGATTTTGGGCGAAAACTAAAAAAATATCTTCAACAAAATTCTAAAAATGCGCAGAAATGGTCAAACAAATGTCCCCTGACTATTCTTTACTATTTTTGAATATCCTCCTGTAGAGGGACAGGCCCGAGTTAAGCCTGGGCCCCCCGACCCGTGGGGGGCGCGCGCTCCGTTGCTGCGGGAAGGGGCGGACGCTATTCGCCCGCTGGCAGACCGGAGGAGCCGAGCGCCCCCCCACGGCCGCCCAGCGCGGGCGGCCACTCGGCTCTGAGCCGGCTGGGGGCGCGGCGGTCGAGAAGGGGAGGGGGGGAGACGACGAGGGGGCGAGGAGGGGGCGGAGGGAGCGCAGGGGAAAGACGAGGGGAGCGCAGGGGAAGAGGGGGGGGGGGGAAGAGCGGCGGGAAGGAGGAAAGGAGAGGAGGGGCAGGCAGGGGCAGGGCGAGGGGGCGGGGACAAGCTGGGTGCTGCGCTCGCGGCATCTCTGACGTCCCTACCCCTCCCACCCATCCCTTCCCACTGCGCTGAGTTGGCTCCTCCGTCCGCCGACCAGTGTCGTGGCGGACCTGATCGTCGATAAATCGAAGATCAGGCCCCAGAAGCAGAAGCCGCACGAACCCGTGCGGGGTAGGCTATCGAGCCCCTGCACGGCAGGCATGGGCGATTGGGGGTCGATGCGTTCCCCCCTGAGCCTATCTCCCCCTAAGATTGCCTCGGGCCTGCTTGTTTTCGGGCCATCGCTCGGCTCTCCAGCGGCCGTTCGGGACGATCCCGGCACCCCCTGAACGCCCTCGGCGGAGCGCAGCCGCTGGCAGGCATCCCGGGGCTCGAAGACCTCCGAGAGTCTCCGAGAACCCTCCCAAACTCGTGACGTTGCCCCTGCACACCGTGGTTCTCCCACGTGTGTGCTCGCACTCATCGCGAACGTCCCAGGGCACGGCAAGGCGGAGCGGCTCGCCACGGGGCGACATCGGGCGCCCAGGCCAGAGCATGGGCGCCAGCAGCTCGCCACGAGTGCGCTCGCCGTCTCGTCGGCCCTCCCTCAACCCTCTCCCCCCCTCTCCCCCTCCATCCCCACCCCTAGGCCTCCTCCCCCTGACGTTCAGGACGAAGCCAGGACGAGGATCAACTCGGGTAAGGATAGATCGAGAATCTCTGAGATCCCGCGAACCTGGAGGATGTCTCGGGCGCCGCGGCCTTCTCAGAGCGTCCGGGGACGCTCTGCAAAATCTGGAACGCTCTGGACCGGAGCCCCGCCCGAACATTGCCCCTGACCTAGAGGAACAAAAAACCGTCTAAATATGAGCGTTCGCTGGCCCGCGCGCATTTCTTGGATCTGCCCTGGAACCCCTTCCCTGGCGCGCGGAGCGCGCCAGGGGCGGCGCTGCAGGCGCCGCCAAGGGGGGCCAGGCGGCGATCCAAGAAATCCGTGCGGAGCTTCAAAAGTTTATGTTTATGCAGTTTGCTCGTCTTCGATACCCGTTGCATGCGCCCTGGCTGCAAGGCCTCCACTGATGCCGCGGCGCGCGGGTGCGCGCCCTCTCCTCGCGCCGTCTTCTCGTCCTCCTCCTCTTCCTCCTCCTCCTCCTCCTCCTCCTCCTGCTCCTCTTCCTCCTCCTCCCTCCTCCCTCCCTCCTCCTGCTCCTCCTCCTCTCTTCGTCCTCGTCCTTGTCCTCCTCCTCCTCCTCCTCCTCCTCCTCCTCCTCCCCCTCCTCGCCCTCCTCCTCCTCCTCCTCCCCTCGTCCTCCTCCTCCTCCTCCTCCTCCTCTCCTCCTCCTCCCTCCTCCTCCTCCTCCTCCTCCTCCTATGCCGCGGCGCGCGGGTGCGCGCCGTCTCCTCGCGCCGTCTCCTCGGCACGCGGCACTGGACTCGACGCGGTGCGGGCGAGCGCTCGGGGCAAGCGCTCGGGGATGCGCGCGGGCGCCGCACGAGGCCGATGGGCGCGAGCCTCCTCGACGAACTCGACCTCCGCCTTGGCCTTCTCCAGGGTCTCGGGGCCTGAGGAGCGAAAGGGCCCGAAGGCGGTGGTGCTGCCTCACTAGAGTAAAAACGGCATAAGCACAAGCACAAGCATGTGTCAGAACCCCCTCTCTGGCGCACGGAGCTCCGGCGCCAGAGGCGCCACCAGGGGGCCCCAGCGCGGATCCAAGAAATCCGCGCGCACCGTCCGAAAGTTTGACGTGTATTGTTCTTCGACGCATGGCCCCTCCGCTCGCTCCATTCGCCTAGCACAGCACCTCGCCTGTGCAACCCTCGCCATGCCCTGAGTGTGGTGTGCTCAAGAGCCCAGTGCCTCTCAAGACGGGGCCAAGATAGCGCCGAGATGCCTAAAGACGGACACGGGGGGGCGCAAGGAGAGCCCAATTCGCCTCCAATGTATCATCTAGGGGCGCCCAGACGGGAGAGGCGCGAAAGGGGTGGGCTTCCAAGAAGGCGGAGGGGCTTCTTAGAAGATAGGGGCCTTCCTAAAGGCCCCTGAGGCGTCCAAGGAGGCTTCCTAGAAGCTAGGAGAGCATGTAAGGAGGGAAGCTGATTGGTTGCTTTCCCTGTGAACACCTAATGCATATACCCTCGAGTGAGCATCAGGTCCACTTTCGAGTGTGGAGTAGGGGCCACTTTGGCTTCAGAAGGGCCTCGAGGCTCCTGACACGTTTCCTTCAGTTTGTCCTTTGGGCGATCGTCGCAAATCAAGGTGCAACTTGGGCCCCAGAGGGCTTCGTTCCTTTGAGGAAACGGCAACTTGAGACCAGATGTACGTCGGATCCACGTCGGATTTACGTCGGGTTCACGTCGGATTACGTCGGAATTACGTCGGATTTACGTCGGGATTGACGCCGGAGCATCGCCGCGCGAGCGTGCATCCATTGCGTACGGAGCTGACGTATGGACTACATAATATAACTACTACGCGCCGTGCGAGGCCTCCAGGATTTCTCTCACAGCTTCTTCATCAGAAGATCTTCATGGCAACACTGCAGTCGCGGCAGCTCGCCTGTCGCCGTCCCGCTCGCTCATCTGGGTCCACTCTTGGACGCGTGCATAGGGGGGTAGGGGGAGGGGGGAAGGCTTCTTAGAAAGAGGCTGCTACTTAGAAGGCGCCAGCCGTACATCTACAGAGAAGGCCCGCGCCTTCTAAGAAGCAGGGGTGCTTCTGAGAAGCCTTCCCCCCTCCTCCTACCCCCCCCCTGCGCGTGGCCGATCCTCGCCGCCGCTGCGGCGGGCGGTCGGTGCCCAGGCGGGTTGGAGCCTCTCGTGCGCCCCCTGGGGCCTCTCGTGGACCTGTGGACCTACCCGGCGGTGCCCACAACTGGGGTAATTAGCGCGAGGGGAAAGGCTCGGAAGGCCCCCCCGCCGCCACCCGCCTTCTGCGGCAACTCGTGGGGGCCTTCCATACCATCTTGTTGGCTCTTTCGAATCGGCGCTAGTCGACGCTAAATCGACGTGAACCGACGCCAGCCGACGCTAAATGGGGGCTATGCCAACGACTCCCAAACGCTAATTGATGCCAGTCGACGCTGAAGACGGAATTAAGAGGGTCACCCAGACTCCCATGATGTGCAACCGAACCCGCCGCCGCCGCGGCGCGCTAAGCGAGAGCACAGTTGCCGAAGATCCGGACCGTTCTCATCGCGTCCTCGGCGCGGGGGCACGCGCATCCCGCGGTCTGCGGAACCCCGCACTCCTATACTCATCCCGCGGTGGCCGAGGCCCCGCCAGGGACGGACGACGACGACGACGACGGCGACGACGGCGAAATGACCCGCACTCCTTCTGATGCTGCTGCTGTTGGTTACCGCTCCCTGGGGCCTTCAATTCCGTCGGGCCTCGGCTCCAGGAGAGGCCAGAGGGGGCATCCCCTCTAGCCCGCGCGCACCTCGGCAATTTGCGATCGGCCAAATACTCGGCATGTCATAGATGAGCGTTGCGCGTTACCCATAGCTGTATATAGCAGGTATGCAATGATTTTGGGTAGGAGCTGAGCACAGGTGTAAAGCACGAATGAAGAGTTTCGTGTCACACCCCATACGCACAATGCCGCGCCCGATCCGATACTATTCCTCCACCTCTTCCTCATGCAGAGGACCGCCCCCGTGCGGCACGATCGCGCCACCCACACGCACACTGACACACACACACACACACACACACACTCACAGACACACACACACACACACACACACACACACGCGCGCGCGCACACGCACACGCACACGCACACGCACACGCGCACGCACACGCGCACACACACACACACACACACACACGCACGCACGCACGCACGCGCGCACGCACGCACGCACGCACGCACGCACACCCGCGCGCGCACACGCACACGCACACGCACACGCACACACACACACACACAAGCACACACGCACGCACGCACGCACGCACGCACGCCCGCACACACACACACACACAAACACACACACACACACACACACACACACTCTCTCACAGACACACACGCACGCGCACGCACACGCACACGCACGCGCACACGCGCACGCAGACACACACACACACACACACCACTCACACACACGCACGCGCACGCACACGCACGCGCACGCAAACGCACACGCACACGCACACGCACACGGACACACACACACACACACACACACACACACACACACACACTCTCTCTCACACACACGCACGCGCACGCGCACGCGCACGCACACGCACACGCACACGAAATCGCCCACGCACAAACACACACACACACACTCTCACACACGCACGCGCACGCGCACGCACACGCACACGGACACACACACACACGGACACACACACACACAGACACACACACACACACACACACACACACACACACACACGCACACGCACACGCACACGCGCGCGCTCAGGGCGATCTCCCCCGCTAGGACATCCGAGCACCAGCCAAGTATGAGTGCGCCCTCAGAGCAATCGCATATTGCATGCGACCGTTATCGTGTTATCCTTAGGAACGCCAAGTATGGATCAGCGAGGGTGTTCTGGCCACGGCAAGCCTCGACCACGAAATCGGTTCGCCGACCTAGTTCTGAGGAGCAGCCCGAAAACAAAGCAGCGCCTGAGACCATAGTGGTCCTTGTTGCAGCGTCTTGACTGCACGCGCCACAGCAGGACTTGCAGGCTGTACGCTACACGACGTGTGAAAGCGACTAGCCAGACCGTACTGCTCAATGGCAGGCGGTCCAATGCGCACCGTACAGGCCGAGCGGGAATGAAGGTGTGAGACCATGCAGTGGCAAAGACGTTCGCCTGAAAAAACAAGCGGCAGCTTTGGCGTCCGTAGTGGCGCCGCGAGGCTGCGTCCCTATAAGACCACACGCGATGGAAAGCTATGCTGTGAGACAACGAATCAAATCTGCGGAGCCTACGCTGCGCCGAACAGGCGAGACTGGGGCCCGTTCTGCTGCTGCACAGCTTAACCTGTAGAAGCAAAGTGTGCGCAAGTGCTACGACTAAGCTGAGGGACGCAACATTACTCACCGAGCCTGCCCTCGACTACTCGACGCAGCAACTCATGTCCCGCAAAACATGCCTACATTAACACATCCCTGAAAACTGTGACACGGCAATGGGTGGCAGTACGCTCACCGACAATCGAACCCCGACCGCGCGTACCAAACTGCACACGCAGCGAGGCCAAAGGCCGAGAACTCCGCTGTCCCCGGGGAGCTGCGCGGCAGGTCCTGCGGCGGCGGCACCGCCCACTGCTGGACGCCGTCTGCCGCGGCGGCCACCCGACGACGGTGGCGCAGGCTCCACACCAGCGTTGGCCCCGACATCCAGCGTCGAGTCTGCCGCCCACCGGCACCCACCCTTATGATGTTCCAACCTACTTTAGCCTTTTTCACCACCAGAAAGAATTCCGAACACCAAGAAAATACCCAGACTGGAGGAGGGTTTTCACGTGTCGGTCCCTGGGAGGCGACACTCGTTCGACACTGTTTCGATACTTTTTCTGGGCGCTCGAAATAATTGCTGGGACGTGGCCCCTAGATACGATGGGAGCAAGACGAACCCAGCCGCGGCCGCCGCCGACCACGCGGCGCGCGGGCTCGGGCCCGCTGATCGCGCCCCCGGCGGAGGCGACAGCGGCACAGGCGGCCGCGCGAGGGCGGCCCCGGGCGCGCGTGAATCGCGCGCCACGTCGGGCCGCGGAGCCCTGGGCCCCTGCGCGGGCCAGGATCGCCCCTGGACCTCGGCGGCGCCCACCTCCCACCCGCCCCAGCAGGTCGAGCGATTAATGCGACCCGACTCGTGGGTACACAATAGGGGGGCGTCCATCCTCGCTAGATATGCGCCTGGCTGGCCACCCGAAGGTGCATCCCCGAATCCCACCAGCCCTCTGGGCGTCGGTGGTTTAGGGAGTTTCCTTTTCCACCCCTCCATCTTCCCCTTCGGGGAGCGGCGGCGGCGGCGGCAGCGGCTGCGGCGGCAGCGGCTGCGGCGGCGGCGATTCGGCAGCGGCGGCGACGGCGGCGGCGGCGGCCGGCGGCGCGGTGGCGGCGGCGGCGGCGGACAGCAGCGGCGGCGGCGGCGGCGGCAGGCGGCGGCGGCGGCAGCAGCGGCTGCGGCGGCGGCGATTCGGCAGCGGCGGCGACGGCGGCGGCGGCGGCCGGCGGCGCGGTGGCGGCGGCGGCGGCGGACAGCAGCGGCGGCGGCGGCGGGCGGCGCGGCGGCGGCGGCGGCGGGCGGCGGCGGCGGCGGCGGCGGCGGATTCGGCCCCAGTAGCTGCCCATCCAAAGACAACTGCTGCATATGCTGCGGCTCGGGCCAGGCTCGGGTGCTACGTATGTGTTGGGTGGGCGGGTGGGAGTGAGCGAGACGGCTTGCGGGCGGGGAGGGTGTTTTGACCCCTCCCCCTCCCCCTACCCCCTCCCCTGGACCTGGACAAGGGGGTTCCGCGAAGTGTCGGAACGTCCAAAACGGCCTCGGCGAGGAAGCAACAATCATTGGTTTTACAATGGTTTGGGCCCCCTTCTGGCCTCCTGCGGGGGGGACTCTAATTAGACACCCCCCCTCCTGTGATCGATCTCACCCAAGATTGCCCAAAAATGGCCCCCAAGGCTCCCAAGGGTGCCCCAAGAGGGCCCCAACAGTCCCAACAGGTGGCCAGGAAGCCCCAAGAGGCGCCCAGGAGGATGCCCCCAAGAGGCTCCCAAGAGACCCCCAAGAGGACCCAAGAGACCCCCCAGAGGCACCCAAGATGCTCCAAGAGGCCTCGGCGAGAATGCCAAATCATTGATTTTACTGCGGTTTTGGCCACATGTTGGCCTCTTGGGGGAGGTGCACTGATTAAGATGACTCCAAGAGCGCCTGGGAGAGCCCAAAATGACCTCCAAGATGGCTCAAGATATCCCAAGATGTCTTATAATGGCTTCCTGTGTGTGCTGCCCACTTCCCTGATCGAGGCAATTCCTCTGGGCATCGTTTCTGGATGGGCTGGTGGGGATTCGCGACGTGTCAACAATTCCCACCTCTTTTCTGAACGGCCTGAGTGAAAGGATTTTACCCGCGCGATTGGCTCTGAATGGCGCTTTGGGTATCCAGGTGTCTTCCAACGGCGAACCGCATGTTTTCTAGATTGCTGCTACCAGTCTCAATGAACACGCCTCATGAGCGAACCCTCCTTTTTTAAACGCACGTACTGTTTCCGAGGAGCATGGCGCGAGCGCGTATAGCACGCCGCTGATTGCCACCGCCTGCGCCCTCCTGGGCCAATTTTCTGGCGCACGGGCTTTCTAAATTTGAGAGAGCACGTTTCACGAGCGCTTGCCTTGGAAACATTCGGCGGCGCGTTTCGCACCGCAGGGTAGGCCCCCCCCCCAACATTCGGCGCCGTCGATCAAAACCAGGGGGACTCCCCTCCCCCTGACCCGCCCCCCACTCCCGAACCCACCCACCCTCCCCCTTCCCTCGGCGCCGGCGCTGGCGCTGGGCCCGTCAGCAGCGCCGACGGGGGGCACGCAGCGACGATGACCAGAGGCAGCCCAAGAGGGGAGCGGGGGGTGGGGTTCAAAACGCCCCCTCTCCCCCCTTGGCGCCGGCGACGGCGGGGACGCAGCGACGATTACCACCACTACCACCACCACCACTACCGCCACCACCGCCGCCCCAACCCACCACCACCATCACCAACCCACCACACAACCACCACCACCACCACAGCCACCACCACCACAACCACCACCACAAGAACTCACCATCACCACCACCACCACCACCACAAAAACCCACCACTACCACCACCACCACCACCACCACAATCTACCACACCACCACCACCACCGCAACCACCACCACCACTACCAGCGGCACAACCAACCACCACCACCACCGCAAACCACCACACCACCACCACCACCACCACCACTTTCACAAACCATCGGCACCACCACAACCCACCACCACCACCACAAACAACCATCACACCACCATCAAGCCGACACCACCACCACCAGAAGCCACCACCGCCACCACCACCACCACAAACCACCACCACACCACCACCAAACCATCAGTACCACCACCACCACCCACCACCACAACCATCACCACCACAACACACCATAACACCACCACCACCCTCAACCACCACCACTGCCATCACGACCACCACAACCCACCACCACCACCACCACAACCACCGTCGTCCTCGTCGACGCTCCTCGCCGCCGCCGCCGCCGGCGCTGTCGCTGGCCCAGAAAAGGAAATCGTCGTTCCCGCCGCCGCCGCTAGCCGCCGCCGCCGCCGCCAACCGCCGCCGCTGCCAGGGGGGGGAAGGTCCGGTTCCATCCCCCCCAAGTTACCACTGAACGCGCTCTTTCCTACATTTGTACATGTCTGAGCGGCCTGATTCTCTCGGGGGAGGAATCGATGATTGGTTAGGAGGAGAAACAGGGACCACCGCCATCGAGAACCCATCGGCGAGGGACGGCCTTTGGGTGGTGACACGCCCGAGCGTCACCCACTGCAAATCGATGTTCGGGCGTGCCAGTGCGAAGGGGTCGGCCCCCCGATGGTTTCTCGGTGGCGGTGGTCCCTCTTCCTCCTCCGACCTGACGGGAATGAAGGGAGAGGGCAAATAAACCAAATTTTCGCAACTCCGCGCGGATTTCTTGGAACGGTTCTCTTGCTCGCGGAGCGGGCCACAGGTGGCGCCGGAGGCGCCGCCAGGAGGGCCCAACGGGTCGGTGTCGCAACCCAATTCTTGACGCTTCGCGTATCCCCAACGGTCTTGGTCTGCCGTGTGAGATCGTCCCCGTTGGCCTGCAGCCTAGCACGTTGGTCTGCCTATGCAACCCCGCACGCCACGCTTGTGGCGCGTCGACCTCTGGCGCCTGGTGCGACAAGGTTCAATTCATCTTTCCTGGTGGTCTCGCCCATGGGATGCCCGCGCGCTTGCCTGGCTCATCTGGCAGCTCCTGACAGCTCCTGCAGCCTCAGCCCTCGGCGCAGCTCAGCGTACCTCGGCGGTAATTATGCAGCCGCCTGTGCGCGCGCTAGGTTAATTAGTTTTGCTCGTAGCCCGAGCTGACTTGTGACGCCGCTGTCCGCCTTCGCCTGCGGCTGCGACAAGAAAAGAATCCCCACCTTTTTCCCTCCCGCTGACGCGGTTTGCCGCCACGGCGAGCTGCCCCCTGGTCCAGGCGCGCCGCTGCTCGGCACAAAGGAGCGCCCCTGGGTGCTCTCTCTTCGGCTAGCCCGCCTTGCCTTCCTCGGCATCGCCCCGCTGCCCTCCCCCCCCCTGCTCCCCGGACGGGATCCGACACCTGTCGTCCTGACGGATTGGGCGATCTGGACTCCCGTCCGTCGAGCGCCTGCATGCAGCCTGGCCATTTCACTGGTGTCGACGCGCGGCTGACTGCCTTCAGTCTGCGTACGACGTGCCTGTCCCACGGCGCGAACTGCTGTTCGGTCGTCGCTACTCGCTCGTTCCGCCGCCACCCACAGTGGCTGCTTCCGACGCGCATAAGGCTTGCTCACCTCGCAGGTATGCATAGCCCTTGCCGCGCTCTGCCCCCCGCGTGCTGCCCATCGGACAGGCGCAGGCGCTTGCGGCTTCCGCTATCTCCCACGGCTGCCCCACGCCGCAGTCACCACCGGACACCGCACTGCCAGCTAATTACCAGCCACTTTGGCGTGCACCCCCTGGCGGTTACTAGCTGCCGATGGCAACCCCTCCGTGAGCGCCGCGCGGCCCGCCCCGGCTAGTCTCACTTCCAGCTGCTTTTCTCCTGTCGTCTTTCTCCTCTCTCTCGTGTGCAATTTAGGCTCCTGCTGGTTAGCTGTAGCTTTGGACGGCACGCGGTCCTTCCGTTTGCGCTCGCGATCAAAAAATCCCCACCAGATCCAGAAACGATGCCCGTGAGAGCTGGCGGGGGGAGAGAGGAAGATACATGCATAGTCAAACAGCGAGGGAGGCCGGCCTGGACGGCGTGTTGGGGCCATCCATCTCCGGGCCCGCGTGTGGGGTGTGGGGGGGGGGGCGAAGAGGAAGAGGAGGAAGGAGGAGGCAAGAGGAGCAAGACGATGAGTTCTGTTGGGTCTCTCTCGGGGCCCCCTGGGGCCATCTTGGAGCATTCTTGGGGCCTCGAAGGGCCATCGAAAACAAAAAGGCGAGAAGGCCAAATCCATTGACTTTCTCTCGGTGTTTGAAAGATTTGGGTTTCTTGGCGGCCTCCTGGGGAGGCCTCTCGAGCCGTCTTGGAGCGGTCTTGGGGCCTCTTGGAGCATCTTGGGAGCAATCCTGGGCCAGCTTGGGCTATCTTGGGCCATCTTGGAGGTCATCTTGGGCTCTCCGAGGCCGCTCGAGAGCCTCTTGGGGGCGTTTCGGGGGCCCCGTGGAGCCCTGTTGGGGCCTCTTGGGGCGGTCGTGGGACCCTCTTGGGGGCCTCTTGGGAGCCATGGACGGCCTCTTGGGGCCATCTTGGAGGCGGTCGGTCACAAGAGGGGGGGTCCTCGATGTACGATCCTCGTGAGGGGTGCCAAACATTGGCCCTCCCACTGGTCGAAAGAGGAGCCTCCGACACCCCGCGACACCTCCCCAAAAAAAACTTAGGGAGGGGAGGGGGAGGGCCCCCATCCCCGAAGGGAAGGGGGGTTGTGGAAGATAAAAAGATCACCCCAAGACCACCTGTCGCCCAAAGGGCTGGTGGGATTTTGGACGGAGCACTGGAAAACGCAAAACGGGAAAAACGCAAGCCCCAACACTGGAAAGGGAAAACCCCAACCCTGGAAAGGGCGCCCGTAGCCCAACCCAAGAGACCCAAGCCCGAATACTGGAAAACGACAGTCCACGGCAGTTCCGCGGGCCCCGCTGGCGCAGAGCCGAGGGCGCGCCGACCGAAGCCAGCAGCTCACTCCCGCCAGCGCGAGCACCATAGCACTCTCGGAAGAGAGAACATTTGCTTGGCCGCTACACGGACGTGGGCACCCCGGAGGAGCGGACGCCTGCACGAGCATCAGCCGCCGGAGGTATCCCGCGCGCGGACTCCTCGAATCGGCCCCCGGGCCCCCCAGAGAGCGCCAGGGGCCGTGCCAGAAGCGCCGCCAGGGGCGTCCAGCGCAGATCATTCTGGCGGGAGAGACTGACTGGCCCGCCACTCCCGAGCTGACGACGAGGAGACGCCTCGGCGCCTCGCGGCCCTGCGGGAAGTGGGGCACCCACGCTGTGTCGACCCCCTGTGACGGGCGACACACGAGGACTTCCTCCTCCATTGTCCATGCCTCCTCCTTCTCCTCGTCCTCCTCCTCCTCCTCCTCCTCGTGCTGGAACGTGGCCCGGCCTGTCACTACTGTCGCCTGATACCTTAGCGGGCGAAAAATGTGTACACACTGAGCTTTGCAGCCGCGGGGGGCAGGCGTCCCCCACGGCGGAACAGCGCATCCCATACCGTTCTTCGCCCCCTAAATACCACATCCTTGCGGAAGAGACGGTCCTCCGAGCGAGAGCCATCGTCGTCGAGGATGCGCACGCTGACGCCGTACTTCTCCTCCATCGCCTTGATGACCTCGCCACGTGCGGAGCGGAGAGAGCGAGCGAAGTCAGCGGAGAGCTGCACCAGGGTCTGAGCGAGGGAGCAACTTGGCCCGTGTGGCATTCTGGCAGCGGCCTCGAGAGACCTCCATCTTCCCCACCCCCCGAGACCCACCTCTCGAGTAGGGGATCGACTACAGAATTGATATACCCCAAAATTGAAGCGACCGTCGAATCTACAAACCAAATAAACAGAATGTTCGTAGATGCACGAACATTAGACGTTTTCTTGTTCAATAGACTCGACGAACAAATCGATTTCGGGACAATTCAATGTTGAAAACGATCCCGTATTCGAACCTCGTTCCATCCCCTCTCCCCGCTCTCCGACCCCCTGTCCCACTCCCCTCCCCTCTGCTCCTGGCTCCTCCCATCCCCCACTGCGCCCCACGGCGCCCCCTCCTGCTGGCCCCTGGCCCTAAACTCCAGACGCTGTACGTGCTGCCCCGACGGTTCCAGCTTGCCGATAAGCCCAGCCGAGGAAGAACACCCAGAGAAGCTGAACCACTGCCTGGGCCAGAGTTTCCTTTAGGGGAGCGTTTTTCTTCCGCGATAGGCCCCTTTACCGGCCCAGGCCGCCCCCCTCCAAAGGTAACTTGACGACTCGTGCAGACCTCCGAGTTGGCTCTGGTTCGATGGTTCAAAGATGGGGTCCTGAGGGATACGGGACCTAAGGGCAGGAAGGGGTCGTGGATTTGCGGTGTCCGAGGCACCTCATCCGTAGGACCCCATCCCTCAGGACCCCACCTTTGAAACACCGATGGGTCATTCCGAGAGCATTCCCAGACGGCGCCAGCGCGGAACGTAGCGCTACCTGCCCCGCGCCCTCCCTTCCCCCCCCCCCCCTGTAGCGCCCGTTCTGTCGCACGGAGTGCCGCTCAGCAGTCCTACCCATCCGGGGAGCAAACCGAACTGATTCTCCAGAGCCCCCTTGTATGTGTCAAAAAATCGATACTTCCCCCAATCGGTTTTGCCAAAGGGGTCCTGCACACAACGGCGGTGCTCTGGGATTCCCTGGGGGATAGCCAGGCAAGAGCTGTCAGCTTCGAACCGCCAGATCGGATCAGGACGGACCGTGCATCGAATCAGTATGGGTCGGCACACGGGGTCGAAATCGAATCGAATCGGCCACGCCAAGATGAGCAATTATGCTGTGCAAACGTCGTGCCGGGTCCGATCGACAGACAATCGAAATCCAAGTGGGTCGGATTGACCGAATCGAAATAGTCGCTGCCAAAGGAGCTCATCCCCCTTCTCACTGTAGGCGGGGTTCACCACTGTTCTTTACTGATATACACCCCCTCCCCCGCTCTACCGGCCCCTCACGAGGGCCAACGCCGACCTCCCCCCCCATCCCTCACTTTGCTACAAACTCTGGAACATCTTCGGGCGCCCTGCGATAACGAGGGTGGTTTTAGCATATTGCCCCTCTTGCGCAGGCCCACCACCCCGGCCAAAATCCAAAACAAAGCGCACGTCGAGGCAAACTAACAATTAGACCATGCCCGGGCGCACCGCCATCAATTTGCCCTGCTGCTGACACTGGCGACCTCTATGTGTAGGGAGAGAGGTGGAACCACTCCTCCAAGGACGACACCGACTGATCCCAGGAACATGGAACACAGATGGCTGATGGGCTCACGTGTGAGTGACGAAAAGAAAGGGGCCCCAGGCGAGATGACACAGCAACCACGTGCCGCAGCTCACGCGGGCCGCCAGCGCTTGAGTGCGCCCACGCGCGACCTCAAGCGGGCAGCCCACGCGCCAATGTCGGGGAAGACGAACCCGTTTGCCTTCGTCGCTCGTGTGCGAGACCCAGAGGCCGCGCGCTGGGCAGACACGCGGAGGGCCGCCGCGCACGGCCACAGAGGGGCCGAGCGCTGGAAGGCCACGCGGCCACGCGCGTGCCCTCCTCTCGCCCAAGCCGGCCGACGCACGTGCATCCAGCTTCCTGGTAAGATCTCTCTCCTGCGAGCCCTAAGCTAGGACGAGGACAAAAGTTGAGCGAGGATGAAAAGAGAATCTCTGAGATATCCCGCGGCTCTGGCTCCGGAACGCTCTGGAACGGATCTGCCCTCGCCCTACAGCCCCGTCCGAAGAGGGGGCACCGGCGGCGCGCAAGACCCGGACGTCCAGCGCCGAGAAAGGCCGTGTTCTGGGAAGCCGTGGGCCACTCTCTGCGTGTTTTGGGGCCGCCTTGGACCAGCTTGGAGCCGTCGTGGGGGCCTCTTGGGTCATTTGGGGCCCTCCTCGTCCCAGCCCCGTCCCATCCACCCCGCCCCCAAAGAGGAGAAGTCGGCGCAGCGCCTGCGCCCCTCCCACCCCCGCGAGCGGTCATGCCGCGCCGTCGCCCCCTCGTGCCCACCGCCGCAAGAGCCTGGCCTCGCCGTTTTTGCCGATGATGCGCCGGATGTAGCTGTTCGATACCTGGACCTCTACGGAGTGCTTGTAGCCCGAGCCCTCCGCGCAGGCAAGAACAGAGAGCAAAGAGTCCACCCCACGATTAAGCACCCCAGCAAGCGAAGCCGTGTAGTAGTTAAAGGCACGCAAGGAAGGAACCGAGCAAGGCATGGCTGCTTAGTAAACGCCAATGGCCGTTTAGTGAACGCCGATTATCAAGATCGGGGTCAGGGTCGAAGTCGCCGTTGAGAAAGCGAATGAACGCTGGAGTCGTGCGCGATCCGCAAGGGGAGCAGGCCCGTGCCCATCAGGGCGTGGCGTGGAGGCCGTGGGCGCCCCGCGCAAGCAGGAAGGCCCACGCACGGGCACACGCACTCCTCGGGGGCAGGGGCACAACACGAGGCACGACGGAGGGCAGAGTGAGTTCAAAACGCATAGAAGACGAAAGCGAACAAATAGGGCAACACGCGCATGCACGGACACACAGCACACACACACACACACACACACACGCACGCACGCACGCACGCACGCACAAATACACACACGCACGCACGCTCACACGCACGCACGCACGCGCACGCACGAACGGCAGACATACACACACACACACACACAAACGCGAACGCACGCGCACACGAATACGCATACGCATACGCACACGCGCACACACACGTATACACACACACACACGCGAGCACACGCACACATGAACGCACACACACACACACACACACACACACACACACGCACGCACGCACGCACGCACGCACGTACACCCACCCACACACACACACAAACAGACACGCGCAAAAGCACACACATACACACACACACCTATTAACGGGCGACGAACGGTATGAAACAAACTTTTTCGCCGTCGGGGACACGGCTGGAAAGTTTATACCCCCACGGCGCCACCGTAAGGGTATAAACTTTCCAGCCGCCCAGGGGCAGGTGCCCCCGACGGCGAAAAAGTTTATTGTATACCGTTCTTCGCCCGTTAAACTCACACACGCACACACTCCCCCGCACACGCACACACACACACACACACATACACACAAACACACACACACACACAAACACACACACACACACACACACACGCACGCACGCACGCCCACGCCCACGCCCACCCACGCCCACGCCCACGCCCACGCCCACGCCCACGCCCACGCCCACGCCCACCCACGCCCACGCCCCCGCATACGAATACGATACGCACACGCACACACACACGCACACACGGACACACACACACACACACACACACACACAACACACACACACACGCAGACACGCACACACACACACACACACACACACGATAGTGAAGAGAAAAACTCCTGATACTCGATCTTGCCACTGAGGTGCGTCCGTCGCCCTCTTCAACAATGATAGTAGAAGGAATATGGATGATTCATGCCTGTCCCGCCCGAGCGAGCACTTCTTTCAGCACGGTCTGCTGCCGCGGCAGCTCGGGGGGCCTGTGCCCCTAAACAGGCCTGAACACAAACAGCAATGTACATGCGCGAATGTGCCGAGAGAGAGAGAGAGAGAGAGAGAGAGAGAGAGAGAGAGAGAGAGAGAGAGAGAGAGTCAGCTGGCAAATTAATGCGGGATATACAGCAGACACTCTGTGTGTTCGCACATAAACGCATGCTTCGACACCATCTGAGTACAGATGGCGCCACCCAAAGCCCTAGAGTCTGAACCCCTTACGGCCCAAGACTTCCCCAAGAGCACAACTACGCTAAGGAAAACAGGGTAAACATCCGAGACTTGTACTGAGAAAGCTTAAATCTGAAAAGACTACACGCACACACACACACACACACACACACACACACACACACACACACACACAAACCCACCACTTCAAAGGGAGGTTCAGACGGAGAGCCTTTGGCTCCCGAGATCATAAGCTGGCGGGTTCGCGCGGGCGAGTGGCGTGGGTATGGCACACGTCGGTCTTATCTGTACAGGGGCCCCATCCACCGTACAAGATAGAGCAGACATGGATAGCCAAGCATACGGGGGAAGGGTGAGAGAGCAAGCGGGGGAATATTGTCACTCAGAAGTTCACCCTCCCCAAGGGAGGCCTGGAGTACAGATGTAGGTACCTGGGAGAGGAACCAACTTAGGCCATAACTGGACATCACGGTACAGGTAATGGAGGTGAGGTTCTGAGAGATCTCTGAAAGAACGTCCTCAAACGTCGTAGAAGCACTGAGACCAAACTTATGCATGATAAGACACGCCTCCAGGAAGGCGAAGATCAACAGCAACTTCAAAGCAAGAGAGAAAACGGTCCAGAGACTCCAGGAAGCAAGCGGGGTCCTCTTCCTTTGGTGTAACTGGGGATCAGGTTGGCGTACTGGAAGGTCAGCTCAGGGTGGGGTGTCCTGAAGCGCTGTCTCACTCCACTCGCCATCACTGTCGAGGTACTGGTAGATCTTGTTACCAATCGTCGTATAAGATTTCACATCAAGGATCCAGGTCTCTGCTTCAGAATCGAAACTGCGCAACTTGGCCTGCCACTGGCTCACAGACTTGAGCTTACATACTTGTGACCACCACTCCTTCCACGGAAGTGGAAGGTTCTCAGCCAGGGACTTCACCTCTTTACGGTCTAAGCTGATGCCCAAGATGTTGAGAGCGGCCTCGGTCGTCTCCTGGTCCATCGTGGTCTTGAAAAGAGGTGGAGGAGCCTGGGGTAGGGCAGGACCCTTATCTCTATCCTGTCTGGCTGCCCGCCTGGCTGGAAGGGGGCCTTCTGTGGATTTGAACATGTTCATCAACTCACGCACGTCCGATCCCGTCTGGGCAGTAGTGTGCGAAATAGACTGGATCGCCTCCTTCTGCTTTGCCTGCTCGGCGCTGAGGGCGTCGAAGTCCTGTCGCAGCTTCTTGAAGGCCGGCTGCGACTCGAGATCGAACCCACTTTGCAGGGTCGGTGGTGTGGTCATAGTAGGAGGCGTAGTCGGAACTGCGGGTGCAGACTGGCTGGACCGTACGAACTCAGACAGCTGGTGCACCGTCTCCGTCAACCTAGAGTCACCACGCGGCACTGGAGATTGTGGTGTCATCCCTGTAGGCGGTGGGGACGGTGGTGGCTGAGCGGCCTTGATCACGTGCGTCAGGGCTGCGGCGAGCTCGTGGGTAGAGGTACTGGCTGGGGGAGGAACACCGCCCGCTGCCTGGGTTGTTGGCTGCGTCTGAGCGTATGCCAACGCGCTGCCAATCTGAGCCATCTGGCCAAGGCTCGCTAGATTGCCCATCATATCATTGAACTGGTCTGCCATCGTAGCAAACCCTCCCCCTTGACGAGGCTGATACCCTCGCGGATGGTGCTGCTGGGGACCTTTTCCTTGGTATTGATTCCTCCCTCCTTGTGGGTGCCACGGCTTGCCACCCATCTCAGTATGTGGGATCGGCGTCGAGGGAAGGAGGGAGGGTCGATCCCCGCGGGGTCGTACCTCGGATGCCCGTAGGAGAAGGGCTCGGGCCACAGAACAATTACGGATATGACCTTGGAGGCTTCGGGTAGTCCTGGACTTCGCAGGGGAATAGGCTTGGGCAACCAACCGTAGGGCTAGTAGGGCGAGATCCTGAACTTCCGAGGAGGGTTGAATGCGGGCCCAGAGCTTATAGATGAACGTGTAGGGGTATCCGAGGTGGATGTAAACCAGGATGTCGATAATAATCATGTGTAGGAGTAAAGCTGGATGTGTAGATAGACTGCGCCAGCGAGAGAGTCTACCCCGAAGTTCGGCCCGATGTCGAAGCGAAATATGCCGACTATTGTGGTAGTGTACGGGGGGATTGACGACTTCTCGATGCATTGGGGGTCCCCAGTCCAGGCAAACTTCATGTTTTTGTGCATAGGGCTCAAGAGGAACTCCTGGAAATTGAAGTGGACCCTGGCATCCAAGAACGTTTGGGCGACAGTCTCGAAAGTCACGACATCAAACTTCTCGTCAACCTTAAACATCACTATGTTTTTGTAGACGCAGGCGATGACAGTACGAACACACTCTCGGCAAAGGGTCCGAGATAAAAGAATCAGGTCGTCCACGTAGCGGCCTACGGCCAGGTGGCGGAAGCGCGAAGGGTTGGCGGCATCATACATGGTCTCGCAGCGAGACAGCACAATCTCGAGTATGCAGCCTGAAAGTGGGCCTCCGATCGGAATGCCCTGCAACTGCTGCAAGAGAACGTCCCCCATGCGGAATATTCGCATGCCGAGAAAGCCGTAGACTGCACGTCGCATAGACTTCATTGAAAAGATAGTGCGATCTGCATGCGGTATTTTGTAGTCTCCTCCCCATCGTGTATCATATCCCCGATCCATGTTCGTAATAGTGACAGTATGTGTTTTTGTAACCTCTGGGACCCTTTCGAAAAGCTCCTGAACTGCAGTGTAGATCGCACTAGTATCGAGGTCCTCGTAGGCCTGACCTGCATCAGCCACGAGAATAGTCGGATGGCTCATCTTCCGACCGCAACGATGGCAATGGTAGCAACCGGTACGAGAGCAACGGGTCGGGCGCCGTAGCCTTAATACACGGTCGGCCAAAAGAGGGAAGGCTTGACTCATATCACGTAAACCCCATCCAGGCGTGAGATATTTCATAATATGTTGAAGGCCCCGACCTAGCTGACGATATACCCGTCTCCCTGGGAGACGAACAAAGGAGCATATATTTCTGAAACACGAGTGTTTTGGGTCTTGGCATCGATGTTCACCAGAGGGGGTCCAGCATTTCAGTTTTACCGTGGGGTATACATAGGGCATCTTGTCATATGAGAATTGGGATCGTCCACGGAATAACTTTTTTGGAATCGTAAAGTCCAATAGCATACGGTACCAGGATACAACTTGGGCCTTGGGAACATGTATGATTTTCCACCTATGAGGGACACGGCTGATCAGATAAATCCATCGGAGCATCATATAGAAGGGAGCCATAACCCATAGGACATTAGGGTCCTTATCTTCAACCGTGATGCAAGCCGAGAGCCCAAGGGATTTTGCCTCAGAAACCACTGCCGAAGTAGATGCCGCAAAACGTTTTGAGGAGGCTTGGTTACGGAGTCCTTGGGGGAGCCGGCACCCGAGTTCGTGAAGATGAGCCTCAGGGAAACAAAATTGACGGAGCCACTGCCCACACCTAGCATATACCTCGCGGCGAATCTCCTTCTCGGTACCTTCAAGGGGAGTCCTGCCAGAGAGTGTGATGCGGCCAACGTCTTGGCCAGAGGTAAGGCAGGATAATAAAAAGGGCTGGGCGTCAGCTAGATCACGAAACCGAAAAGCATGCACACACTGAACGACATTCAAGCAACGTCGTTTGATAGGTTGCGGCGGTGCCAGCGCTATGCATGTCAACCTTCGCATCAGGGCTGACCACTGCGGGCGGGCACGTGCAGCGCAACGTAGGATCTCTTCGTGCCAATCACGAACTGGCTGCAAGAATTCCACCGAGGGGATATGGAGGTAGTTCTTGCACGGGAGAGGGACATCATGAAGGCGACAGTATGTACTTACATGTGCACGTGCGCGTAGTCTGTCATGGTAATGTGGAATAACAGCACAAAATAGCCAAACGGTTGTCGGGAAGTCTCCTGGAAACGCTCGTAGCTTGGAGGCTTTTTTCCAATCAATATCGTCGGGTTTAATGATAAGAAACTTCACAAACAAGGGGAGGTATCCTGGGTGGTGGATGTCAAGTGGTCCCTGGGTTCCAGTCGATTTGACAAAGGCTTGGAGGTAGACCTGGTACACGAATTTGAACTGGTAGCGTAGAATAGTTTGTAAACGAGAGCGGTTTTCGAGGTGTCGTTGTCTAGAAACATGCTGGGCTGCGAAGCGATCCATCACGCGAGAGTGCCAAACATCCGAAGAGTCCATGAAGTCCTGTAGGGCTCGGGAACCAGACCTAGAAGTTCGCCCGTTTCGTCGACGTCGGCCCTGGGTACGATGATTCCGACGACGAGCACGAACGGGGACCGGAATATTATTGGCCTCAGGACGATGTAGGTTAATGTACGCCGACTCGATGGAGTAGATCTCATGGGTCGGGGCATAGTCAACTGCAAGAATCGGGAACTTATTTCGGCCATCCTTGGAAAGGAGAATATTGTAGCGGGTATCTTGGGGTCCTTTTTCACCAGACAACACTCGAGCCCATCCGCGAACATGTTCACGAAATCTGCTGATGAAGCCTGTGGTACGTCCCAAACCGCGATACTGACAAGTCTGGCCTATGTATCGTCCTTTGAAACCGAGCTGGTAAACAAAGCTGTGAGGAGGGGAGCCTGTGGAAGACCACCCATACAATGCTGATGTCTGTAGGCGGATTAATGAACAAATCGATATGATATGATGGATATCAGCCTCTCCACGCCGAACTAGGGCCTTACGGTGTGCATCACTTAATACATTAATGCATCTCAGAACCCACCAAACATACTGGCGTCCACGTCCACTGTCATTTCGCAAAGATAATAACATGAAGGCAACCGTGATGCTCGCAAAAATCTCCCATCCGAGTGGGGTGAGGGTGGACGTGGGGTTGGATACGTGCTGCAGGTACTCAGTGTATATGTGTCCAAGAGCCGTACTGAAGGTGTGGTTCGGGCGATCGATCAGGAGATGCCATGTCGTCGCTGTCCAGAAAGCCTGAAATACATGTGGATGTTGGTGAGGCTGTCGGCGAAAAAGCAGAGACTTATCAATCAATACACGGCACTGAACTTCGTCACTAAGAAAGGTAAGGTGCATTAACTTCGCATATTTCCTTGCTTGCTGCCGAGATCTGTCAACGGATGTCGTCCAGTAAGCCATTTGCGGAGAGAACGCTCTTGGTAGTGCTCAATCGACATCTATCGATAAGGAAATGGAAATATGGATGTGTATATGGAGGGCGCCGATGGTACAGTGCAGCAGATACTGATGCAAATCCACACTGGCGCAATCACACGATAGTGAAGAGAAAACTCCTGATACTCGATCTTGCCACTGAGGTGCGTCCGTCGCCCTCTTCAACAATGATAGTAGAAGGAATATGGATGATTCATGCCTGTCCCGCCCGAGCGAGCACTTCTTTCAGCACGGTTTGCTGCCGCGGCAGCTCGGGGGGCCTGTGCCCCTAAACAGGCCTGAACACAAACAGCTATGTACATGCGCGAATGTGCCGAGAGAGAGAGAGAGAGTCAGCTGGCAAATTAATGCGGGATATACAGCAGACACTCTGTGTGTTCGCACATAAACGCATGCTTCGACACCATCTGAGTACAGATGGTGTTACCCAAAGCCCTAGAGTCTGAACCCCTTACGGCCCAAGACTTCCCCAAGAGCACAACTACGCTAAGGAAAACAGGGTAAACATCCGAGACTTGTACTGAGAAAGCTTAAATCTGAAAAGACTACACGCACACACACACACACACACACACACACACGCACACACACACACACACGCACGCACGCACGCACGCACGCACGCACGCACGCAGCCACGCACACACACACACACACACACACACACACAACACACACACACAGAAACACACACACACACACACACACAACACACACACACGCACGCACGCACGCACACGCACACACACACACACACACACACACACACACACACGCACGCACGCACGCACGCACGCACGCACGCACGCACGCACGCACGGCGACGCACGCACCCACGCACGCACAACCATCCACACACACAATCACACACACGCGTTTGACGCCATGGCCCCGCGCGCGGCGACGGGGCTTAGAAAGTCCAGCGCAAGCATCGAATCGCGCGTCTACGCCCGGGCGAGCCCCACCAGACCGTCGACGGTCTCGCAGCCAGCGGCATCCATAACCAACCAGGCCCGCGCGCGCACACAAAGACACGCGCGCACACACACACACACACACACACACACACACACACACACACACACACACACACACGCGCGCGCGCGCGCGCGCTGCTTCTCCGACGCAGCGATGAGCTGCCATCGGCGGGGAAGCTCCAACGCACTACATCGGGGCACTTTGGCAACGAAGCGATACACCTCTGCGCACGCGCGGCCCACACTGAAGCCCCAAGGGGCGCCGAACGCAGTCGACCGCTGGACCGCAAGGGGCCAGGCGGCGCAGGAAAAGTGGAGGCGGGCAGACAAGACAACAACGTCAAGCCAGGGAGGCAATGGGGCGCCGCGACGCACATGCTACGTCGTCGCGGCCGCGCACGCCGGGACACGGCCGCGTCGGGCGAGACCGGCTTTGGAGCGCGCCGCCGCGCAGCCACGCGGCAGCCCTGGCGACGCGCGCGAAGCTCCGCCCATTCAGGGGGCCGGCAATGGCACACACATACACACACACACACACACACACACACACACACACACACACACACACACGTGCGCACTTTTGCGTCGGCGGCTAGGCAGAGGGCGACTGCGCTGGCGACGAGAGGCCTAAACCAGGGCGCCGTTAGAGCGAATCCCACCAGCCCTTTGGGCGTGGGTGGTTTAGCGAGCTCTCTCTGTTCTCAACCCCCCTTTTCCCCCTTCGGGGAGGGGTTTACCCCTCCCCCTACCCCCTCCCCCTGGACCTGGAGAGGGCGGGCCGAGCGGTGTCAGGGGGGTCTTTTTCGACTCTTGGGAGGGCTAAAAAACGACGACCCTCACGAGGATTCTGGCCCCGACGGGGGGGGCGAGTTTGGCCCCTCTGCTCGTCTTTGAAGCAGAAATCATTGGTTTTACTACGGTGTTGGCCCCATTTTGGCGTCCTGAGGGGGCCGCGCTCCTCTTCCTTCATAGCAAAACCATTAATTTTACGAAGGTTTTGGGCTCATTTTGTCCTTCTCAGGGGGCAGCGCTCACTTGCGCTTCTGAGGAGGTCGCAAGAGGCCCCAAGATGGCCCCAAGAGGCCCCCAGGAGGCTCCCAAGAGGCCTCCAAAAGGCCCCCAAGAGGCCCCCAAGAGGCCCCAAGAGGCCCCCAAGAGGCCCCCAAGAGGCCCCCAAGAGGCCCCAAGAAGAGGCCCCCAAGAGGCCCCCAAGAGGCCCCCAAGAGGCCCCCAAGAGGCCCCAAGAGGCTCCAAGAGGCCCCCAAGAGGCCCCACGAGGAGCCCGAACGACTCACACCAGGACGAGGGGCCCGAACGACTCACACCACGAAGAGCCCGAACGACTCACACCACAAGGAGGGGCCCGAACGACTCACACCAGGACGAGGCGCCCGAACGACTCACACCACGAGGAGCCCGAACGACTCACACCACGACGCGGGCCCCGAACGACTCACACCACGAGGAGCCCGAACGAGTCACACCAGGAGGAGGGGCCCGAACGACTCACACCAGGATGAGGGGCCCGAACAACTCACACCACGAGAAGCCCGAACGACTCACACCAGGACGAAGAGCCCGAACGACTCACACCACGAAGAGCCCGAACGACTCACACCAGGAAGAAGGGCCCGAACGACTCACACCAGGACGAGAAACCCCAAACGACTCAAATCACGAGGAGCGCTTTCTCTCCCTCCTCCTCCGCCTCGCCCTTCTCCCGCTCCCCCCACAAGGAGGATGTACAAGGACGCGGGAGGAAGGAGGAACAGGGGAGATATGCGGGGCCAAGCGGACACACGCCTGAAAAAACACGACTGTCGGCATGCTTCGCAAGAGTTGCTGCTGTGAGATGGGCTGGTGGGGATACGCGAAGCGCAAAGAATTCTTCCACCGCGCAGGAGGGGGGCGAGGAAGGACGCGGCCGAACGAAAACAAGAACGGGGCGGGCGGCTCGGGGGATAGCAGCACACACGCACACATACATATACCTCGTGGCTCAGCGAGGATCAACGTTCGGCGACTCAGCGCCCGGCGGGCTTACACGTAGCAAAGAGCGTCGCTCTCGCAGAGCGGGCACTCTCCGAATTTGCAGCAGGCTGGGACCGCTGGGTCGGGTCCAACTTCAAATGTATGTTGCACGCGTGAAAAGCAAGAATCGCGCACTCCAAAGCCAGGCGCTGCGAGTAATCATCTGCATTCTCGCAACAGAGGCCGAGGCGCGCAGGCAACGAATCAGGAATGGGGACGTCGGGGCCCCACGCATTGCGGATGGCGCCCCAAAGAGAGGAGCAGTGCACATAGCGAGGCATGGCGCCCAGGGCGCTCGGGGTCTTTGCGCGGTAGCATCCGAAAATGCAAGGTGCATCCGCGCTCCCCGAGGAGATGCGCAGGCGACAACTGGTGGCCCAATCGCCAGCCCAGGTCCTGACTGGGGCAGAGTGAGCCGCCGGGAGAAAAGCCGACGAGAGAAGCTCTTTGAGCGACTCCCATTCGATCTGACACAACGTAAACTTGTCGGCGGGAATTGCCCAGGAGTTGAGGCGAGCAAGGACAGTCGAGGGGGGGCAGTCACGCAGAAGAGAGGAGCTTGAGGAGGCAGATGCTACATGCGATGAAGAGCCCGTGTTCCGTTGCGCTTCATGTTTGACGGCCAGAGGAACCGTTAACTCAGGCATGAGGTCTTGCTCGCGGCGCGCTGATTGCACAACGCGATGGAAGTGGTCGCGGGGGCGCCGACATCCGCGATCAGGTTGGCCACGCGCTGCCAGCCCGCGACCGCCCTCTGCCAACGCGCCATGTCGCCCACGCACGGCCCCATCAGCACATCAAGGTACTCCGCCATGTCCGCGATCGCCTGTCCTGCCACTTCGGGACGGTCTCCACCAACTTCCCGCGAATCCTGTTCTCCAGCAACGGCGAGAAAGCCTCCGCCAGCGGGGTGATATTGCACTTCGCCGTTTTCAACACAATTCGCGCCAGCATCTCCGCCGCATAGAAGACCTGGCCCATCGGGCGCAGCAATTTCAAGGAAGGCGCCACACAACCAACATCGTCTGCACATGCGCCGATCATCTTGCCCTTAACACGCGAGGTCCTCGCATGCGTATATCTGACCAGCGGGCCCACGCCGATCGCCCAGAGCGCACCAGACCAGGGGCAGCCTTGCAGGAAGCCAGAGCCCAAGGCGCAAAAGACCTCAAGGGCGCCGCCGAGGTTGGCGCGGGCGACTGGCCACGGGCAGATCGCCTCGACCATGTCGCGGATGCCGAGGGGGAAGCCCACGATCTTGAGCGTCATGTTCAGCCTGGCTCTGCACATCGAAGGACACGCGTCACCAAAGTCGTAGAGCACCATGAGCGGGCCCTTGGACTGAATGTCGCCCTGCATGGCCACAATGCGGGACTGCGCGCCCATCGCCGCCGCGCGTTCAACGAAGCGCCGCCCAGGGAGGAGTCCTTTCTGCGCACCAAGGGCGCTTCGAGCAACGAGGGGCTTCATTAGCTCGTTACCCATGGAGGCCACGATCTTGCAGCCTGTGTTTTTTTTCAAAGAAATACACGTGGGTCGTCGTCTGTCTCCGAGCCCTTCGGCGCGCAGAGCATCAGCGAGTCATTGAAGTCGAGTGGGACATGGGAAGCCTTTCGCGACCTCGATGGCGACGTCCAGCAAGACCTGCGGTGCCGAAGGGATGCGCTTCCATGCCACGTAGGGGATGCCGTCTGGGCCAGGGGCCGAGTTGTTCAATCTTCGGATGAGCGCCTTCATCTTGCCAAGCGTGGGGATGTCCATCGAGGAGCTGTCGTAAGGGGGCGATGCGATTCTCGAGATATCGCTGCACGTGGTCGGCGCGGCCCGACTTCGCCTGAAATACTGAAGTCCATTGACGCCGGAGCTCCGCGATCATGGCCGACGGGGGCCCCGCGCGACTGCGGTCGCGCAGGACCCCGATGGCTCTGAGCTTCAGCACCTTGCCCGTTGGGGCCCAGAGCTTGCCGCGCTTCTGAATCGCCAGCTGCGTCTTTCGGAGCCTCTGGGGGTGTCCCTCGCTTGCTCTTGCTGGTGAGTGTCCTCTGACCGCTGGTCTCGGCACTCCTGGCGGCGCTGCTCGAAGGTGCGACGGAAGGCCCCAAGTTCCACCAGAGTCACATCGTCGCGGTCGGATGTCCAGGAACCTGGCCCTGCAGGCGTTGAGGGCAGCCGCCGAGCAGGGGGCCCTGGCGCCCGTCATTACAGCGCGGGTGAGCCTCGCCGCTTCACGAACTAGACGCTTGGACTCCTAGAGACGCACGAATGGTGCATCGTTTTGTCCATGTCAGCATGGTTGAGCAGCAGGCCCATGTACTTTGATAAGAAGGGGTGCTCCACCATGCGCTGCGGGATTGGCTGTGCGTTCACGCCCCCCTGGGCACGCGTCGACAGGCGGAGGTGAAGGCGAGCGTAGTCAGATATGCCTTTGTCGAAAAGCACCTCTGGGGTCGTCGGAATGTCCACTTTCGCGCGCCACTGCAGAAGCATCCACGGCGGCGAACTGGTGTAAATATTGTCGATGCGGGTGCACTGCTGGGAGTGCTCAGCGCAGCGCGCGGGCGCCTCGGGGTCGACCTCAACCATCTCGCCCAGGGCTTGCTCCCATATCAGCTGATGTTCAGGATGGCGATTGCGAAACCGAGCAAGACCTTTGTTCGCCAGCGGCACCGTCACTGAGGACCTGCAGTAGGTGGGCAAACTTTCTTGCGCCTGAGCGGGCCCTGACAGTGGAGAGCACGCGCGTTCCAGGTAACGCAAGAAATCACACGAGTGGACAGCGCCCCGCGCCAGGGAGCCAGCGCCCTGTAAAATCCGCCACTGTGCGTTCTGTGCGCCGATGGGGGGTCTGGAAGAACTGTTCGAAGGTGCGGCGGACATCCTCGCGGTTGATCCCATGCCTGAGGCAGGCATCGCAGTTGAAGTGGAGCCGCGTGGCTTCGTCCTTGGTCGCGCCCACCGCAATGGAGAGGACGGGGACGTTGTTGCAGCGCACGATGCCGTGCTGTCGATCGCCACGCCATCGCTTGGTTTCGACCTGAAACTTGCAGAACTGCATGAGCTTCTTTGTTTGGAACTCTCGTCGGGCCGCCTTGCCAGAAAGATCAAGGCAGAGGAAGAGTCTGGACATGTTGCCGCGTGCGTTGTGGAACCCGGCGTTAAACCACTCACCGTCGGGGCCCTTGGGCTTGCCGTAGGTGAGTCGAACTTTACGGGCGGAGGCGTTGGCGTCGCCGCTGAACTGAATGAGGAGGCGTCTCGAGGGACTCTTGCCGGTGACCTCCCAGTCTCCGTCGTCGAATTCGCACTTGTCGATGATGGGCTGGACACTAGACTTGAACTGCTCTACCGTGAAGTTCTCCCGCGACGTACCGACAATGATGCTAGTGTCCGCTGGCCTGTCCCAGTCGATGAGGTTCTCGTAATCTTTGACGGGGATCTGGGCCTCCTGCATGTAGAGTCGTTGTCGCATTTCCTGGACTTGGGCTCGGAGGTCTGCTTGATATTTCAATCGTGGCTGTGGTGGCCTGGAGGGCCTGGATGTTGCCTGCAAGCTGTTCGTTCTGCCTCTGCTGCTGGCAGACCAAGGCCCCAGGGGGCCTTTAAACTGTAATCCGAACTCCACGATGACCTCGGCTTTGACCGTCGCGAGCTTTGCGTCCAGCTGCGCTGTGAGGAAATCCTGAGA
Source organism: Prorocentrum cordatum (assembly GCA_963575745.1). NCBI lineage: Eukaryota > Dinophyceae > Prorocentrales > Prorocentraceae > Prorocentrum > Prorocentrum cordatum. Next base: position 584,468 of record CAUYUJ010015305.1, read on the forward strand.
AGCTTCGATGGCGGCGCTGACGGCGTCCACGGGGTCGACCGAGGTGGCGTCGGCGGAAGTGAGTGACGCACTAGCTCTGTCAGGGGACGTCCCATCACGGCGATGTCGCTTGCCAGCCGCCAGGTCTCGCCAGGGGTCTTGGGTCTTGGTGGTAACTGGAGTCTCCCGCAGCAGCTCGAGGGGTGGAGGGCGTGCGGACGTCAGTCCCGCCAGTTGGGCTCCCAGCGCCCCCAGGATCGGCACGGAGGGCATCAGCATCAGCAGGGCCACTTCCAGCAGAAGGCGGCGTTGCATGGGACATAGTCCACGACCAGGGACAGGAAGCGACCACGATGTGACAGGACAGGGATATGGAGTTGCCTGGGGCGGACCAGGGCTTGAACATGTAGTGCCTGGGGCGAACCAGGACTTCAATATGAAAGCCGAGAAAGCTGCGAGACTCTGGATGGGTTTTTTGAAAGATGGGAGCCTACCCCGCTGAGGCAGTGAATGGAGCACCATCTTGGCCTTGAGCCAACATGGCTACGGATATCTATATTCATATGTGTGTGCGTTGACACGGCGGCCAGGCGCGCGGTGACGCTGGCGGTCACACGGCCCCGGCGGCGGGAGCTGGACTGTGAGCATCCTTGCTGGACTAATGCTTTGCGGGCGTCTCCTGTCCTCGTTGTGTTCTGTCTCTCGCCCTGTCTCCCGTTCCACAAATCGCCGTAGTGCTACCACAATGAAAGCGTAATAGGAGCGAAGGGGCTTTTCTGGCCACGGCGGGCCTAGGCACAAACAGGCCCCACTACATAGATCTGAGAACGGCCCGAAAATCCGAGCCATCCTGAGCCCCAAGAGGTCCTTAGTTCCTAGGCTGCCGCAGAATTTAAACAGTGACCCAACAAGACGTTCATGAGAGCCCACGAGGCCTCCTGGACCGCCCCAGGGGATCCAGAAGACGGACCCAGGAGCCAAAGACAGCCCAAGGTGGTTCAAGGAAGCCTCCAAGACGGACAAAGGAGGTCCCAAAAGCAGATTGAGACGCCTCAGGACGACTCGAAGAGGGCAAAACAACTCATACCAGGGCATGGACCACAAGCAGATTAACTACGTCACAACTACATGTTGGACCACATGGGGGTGATCCAGTAGGGGTTGACCTCGTATGGGTGTGGACCCTTTTGGTTGAGATCCTACGACATGAGACCCGATGAGGTGGGCCACGGCACGATGCGTATGACCCCGTAGGTCGGACTCGGCGGGCAGGACCCTATGGTGTTGGACCCTATGCGGTGGGACCCGATGGTGTTTGACCCTATGCGTGGGAGGGGTGTGGGGCGTGGGGCCCCACGGGGTAGGGCACTGAAGGTGGAGAAGAACGCCACCTTGCATGAAATAAGACGAAGCCATGACGAGGATACAATCGGGTGAGGATAAAACGAGAACCTCTGAGATCCCGCGGCTCTGAAGGATGTCTCCCTTCTCAGAGCGTTCCAGAACGCTCTGGGAACGTTCCGGAACGCTCCGGAACGGATTCGTCCTCGCCCTAGCCCCGTCCAATAGAACCCTGTGCGTTGGACCTGATGCCCCAGATCCTACGGGGTGAAACCCACTTCGACTGTCTTGAAGCTGTCCTCTCCACTGCTCGTGCAAACATCCCACCCTCCCACCCGCAACTTGGTCGCAAGACATCTTCAGACCACGACGGTGGATACCAAATGGCTCTTGGCGACGACAGCAACGCCGACGACGACAGCGACAACAACGACGACGAAAACGTCGCCGACGACGACTACGATGACACCGACGACGGCTCCGACGACTTCGACGACGACGACGACGACGACGACGACGACGACGACGACGACGACGACGACGACGGCGGCGACACCGACGACGACAATGACGACGCCGATGACGACGACGACGCCGACGCCGACGACGACGACGATGACGACGCCGACGACGACGACGACGGCGACGACGACGGCGACGACGACGCCGACGACGACGACAACGACGGGGACGACGACGACGCCGACGCCGACGGCGACGACGACGCGGACGACGACGACGCCGACGACGACGACGACGAAGACGACGACGACGTCACTAACGAAGACGACGACGACGACGAGTGAGGAGGGAGGAGGACGACGGCGACAACGACAACAACGACGGGGGGAGGGAGGACGGCGACGACGCGAACGACGAAGCAGGAGGGAGGACGGCGACGCCGACGACGACAACGACGAGAGACGAGGGAAGACGACGACGACGACGACGACGACGACGACGACGGCGACGAAATAGGAGGGACGACGACGAGACGCCGACGACGGACGACGACGACGACGAAGGAGGAGGGACGACAACGGCGACAACGACGACGGAAACGATCACGACACCACAGAGGACGACGACGACGAACACGAGGAAAGACAAAAGACGTAGGCGACGACAACGACGACGACGCGGGAAGAGGGAGGACGGCGACGACGACGACGACGACGCAAGAGCGCGCGCACGCTTTTGTTGAAAATCTGTGTTGCGAAACCTTGTGTCTTTGTAGGTTTTTTGGACACAATATTTTAAAATCTTTCCGAAACCGATGGGTTTTGACGGGTTTCGGCATACACGCGCGACGACGCGCGCGTCTGCACTTCGTCCCATCTTTTGCATCGGATTCTCGCGACGGTACACGCGCAAGGGCGTTCGACTGATTTCGACATGCGCGCGCGCGAAGCCCGTTTGGTACCATGTTGTGAAAATCTTGAAATGTTGCAAGAGCTCGCGCGTAATCTTGTTTTGCAAATCAGTGTTGTGAAACCCTGTGTTTTTGTATGGTTTTGAGGAAACTCGATTGCGAAATCCTTCCGACACCGAAGGTTTTTGAAGGATTTCGGCATGCGCGCGCGACGACGCGCGCGTGCGCACTTCGTCAATTCTTTTGCAAGGGATTCGTGAAACAGTGTTTTGTTAGAACAAACAAGTGTCACCGCATAGGGGGGGAACCCGGTTGGCCTGGGGGGGGAACCCGGTTGGCCAGGGACATTGTGATTTCATATCTAGGATGGACATGTGGTCATAATCATATGTGATTTACATAGGACGCGGGGCGAGTGTTAACGCCGGGGGGGGGTTAGAGTCTATATCCCTTATATAAGGGAGAATCAAATGGTGCTGGGCCCCACTGGAAGGGATCCAGTGGGACCAGATGGGCCGGACCCTGCGGGTGGAACCACATTGGGTCACCCTCTGGCGGGCGTTGCCGGCATCTTGGCAGCCGAAGTCGTCGCCTGTGCAAGTGCAGCAGAAACCCTGATAGTGAGAGAATCGTGCGGGGAAACATTGACATGTGTCTGTTGTGAGTTTCGACTGTCGCTTGTGTTGTATCCACACCCGCATGTTGAAACACACATAGATAAGAAGTCTCGGTGCTCCCCGAGGTAGCCCTTGACGAAGACTAGCACAAGTGGGGACCAGCGTGTCACCGAGGAAAAACAATCTAACGTCTGGTATTGCGCCTGCCCGTGGGTGTCAAGTCCTACATGCTGCTTGTGAAGCGGAGTCGCACAAGCATCAGAAAGCGGCCCACCGAGGAGTCAGCCGAGACTAGCTACAAGGGGGCAGGAGAGAGGAAGGAGGAATGAGAGAGGGGGAATGAGGGAGGGGCACGAGGAGAATGCAAGCACTATGCAGGAGATGCGCTGGGCCTCGCGGACTCTCTCGGGCCGCTCCTGTGGGAGACACCCACCTCACGCCACGCACGTGTCCTACATCCTCCCTCCTGAGACTCCCCCAGCCTGTCCATTACACTTCTCATACACCTCCTCCTCCTCCTCCTCGTCCTCGTCCTCCTCCTCCTCATCATCGTCATCATCAGCATCGTCATCACCATCATCATCATCAGCAGCAGCACCACCACCATTATCTTCGTAATCATCACCATCACCATCACCATCATCATCATCATCATCATCATCATCATCATCATCATCATCATCATCATCATCATCATCATCATCATCATCATCATCATTATCATCGTCATCATCACCACCATCATCATCATCCACATCTTCCTCTTCCTTCATTCCCATCCACTTGACTCCCTCCCTGCACAGGGGTACGCCCAACCCATCCAGGAATCGGCATCCCCTGACCACACATCCAAGACTAGACGGCGACGTAAGGTCGTGACGACGGATCGAATCTACTGCAGCCGCGGACAATGCTGTCATGTGTCGGGCTTGGATTATGCTCTTTCCAGTTTTATCCGCGACCGCTGAAAAGGCGAGGGCAAACTGCGTAGACTCGTGGAAGTGCCCCGCCCGTGTGGGGGGGGGATGCCAGGACTCGCTCAGCAAACCGATTCCACCTGTCATACTCAATGGCTGGTGTGCTCCCACGCAAGACCTGCAAAACGCAAGTAGGGACGCGATAAAGGGGGACCTGTAACCCATGCTCCGCAAAAGAAACTACCATAATCCCGCGATTGACAAGCGAGGACGTGTTCGACGAGAAATCCCAAGACCAAAAGCAAGGACCAGATGCTTTCCACTGAAAGGCAACCCAGGATGCCAGAATCAGCAGAAGCTCAGCAAAGCCCTTGGCGGGGTGGGCTCGTGAACACTGCTTGCTTGGAGTGGGTTCTGGTTACGGGGAAAGTCCGTAGGGCCCCGGTTCCCCCTTCCAAGGGTTGGTGGTTCAACTTTGCCCGTCACTCATGGAACACGGACCGTCGAAGTTGATGCTTACGCGTTCTTTCTCCTTCGGAAAAGGTGGAAAAATCAGGCGCGCGGATCGGGGCCTGGATTCTGCTCCGCTTCTGCTCGAGCGCCCTCAGGCGCTTGTCGCGCTGGTCCTCGCGCCGGGGCCGGCGCTCCCGCGGGCCCGTGCTCGCCGCCGTCGCTAGAGGCAAGAGCCGATGGAGGTGACGCCCGGGGGGGGGGCAAAAGCACAGGCTAGAACCGCAACCGTGAGCGTAGAGCCAGGGCTCGCAGCGCAGGTGGTATCGACGGCACTAGCAGCAATTCTCGCGAGTGCAATGATGGTGATAGCGACGATGGTGATGGCAGCGGCATGCGTGGCAATGACAGTCCTGGATCACAGTGGGGCGATGGTGCCGGCAATGGCGGTGGCGATGGTGAGGAATGGATGAGCACTCGGCTGTGCGAGAGTGAGTGCTTCAGTGGTACAGTGGCGAATTAGGCTCAGACGGTACGATTTGTACTGTACAGAGAGCATCGGCGGCGCGCCCAGGGGAGGACGGTGGGGGCGAGCAGGAGGCCTCTGGCTTTCCGAAGAGCTTCCCGAGCCTCCTCTGAAGCCACATGGGGGGGGCCTCTCGAGGGCAGGAGGGCCTCCGAAGAGCCCCGCGGAACCTCCCGAGAGAGCCCGCCCCCGCTCGACTCGCCCCCCGGCGCGCCGCCGAGACCGGGCCCGCGCGACGAGGGGGGGGGAGCAGCGGAGCGGGCCGCTCCCGCTGGACCCTCGCGCGCGAGGCCTGCACTCTGCCTGCAGGGCCGGGCAGGCTCTCCTCGAGGCGGGCCCCTGGATCGGGCCCGGCTCCCGGGGCCTGGGAGCCGAGTCCGAGAGGTCCTGCGCGCCAGAGGCCGAGCCGCAAGTGGAGCGTGGCAGCACGCAGCAGCGGTGTGACCGTCGCGGGACATGCCCCCGGCTGACTGGCTGGCCGGCTGCTCCCATGGAGGCTTTGGGCTTCAGCAGACCAAGTCCTTCCGCTGCCCCAGATGACCTCCAGGAGACCTGGGACCCACCCCACACGCATGCCGGGCTGCGGCGCCAGAAGACAAGTGAAGACGACTCGTCCCGATGTGGCCCAATATCCGCCGACCCCCGCTTGCCAAGGGTGAAAAAGCGCATGAGACATTTGGCTGTCCATTTCTCCCTTTCTCCCGCCCTGGGGTCCACGGGAAGGGGCAGTGGGCAGGGGTGCACGAGCTGCACGGCGCACCTCCCTGGCCCTCAGGGCCTCCAAATCCACCCACCGTGACCTTCAAGATGCCTAAGATGCCCTCTAAGATGGCTCAAGAAGGGCTTCAACGCGACAGAGAGGCCTCCAGAGCATCCCAGATGGCCTCAGGACGGCCGAGGAGGCCTTGAAGACAACCAAAGAGGGCCCAAGAGAACCCACAAGACGGCCTCAAGATGTCAAAATCACTGATTCCAATTTCGCCATTCTTCTCGCCATTTCGGGGTCTGAACCCCGAGACGGCCAGAGAAGCCCTCTAGACTGGCCCAAGACGGCCGAAGAAGCCCCTAAGAGGGCCGGTGATGGTCCAAGAAGGCCTCAAGACTGTCCAAGAGCCACAAGAAGGGCCGGAGAGACCCTAGAGAGGGGGAATCCGTAGGTGTCTCGGGAGCCTTCCCTCACAAAATGCCCCCCAAGATGCCCAACACCAACATGCTCCAAAGATGCTCCAAAGAGACTCCTGAAGGACTCACAATAAGCCCTCAGAGGCCAGGTTCCAGAAAGCACCCAGGAACCCTGAAAAGGCTCCAAGAAAGCAGCCCGCGAGGCCTCCAAAATGTCGCCGAGAAGCCCCGCAACAGATGCTGCAGAAAACGGGGACAATCCATCAACATCTACACGCTGGCAGCATGAAGGGACGCGGCAAACAGCGTGCATGTCATCAGAAACCGCATATCTCCTCATCTGGGGGTTCGGCGGAATGGCGCAGGCCTCGTGAATAAATCGCAGGCGACCTCCAGGAGACACCAGAAGCCCAAGGTGAAGCCCATGCATGCGTAGATGGCCCTCAAGAAGAACAATCGTTGCAACATGTCCATGCGTAAACTGGTTCGCCATGACACCATTCTCGCAAACATATGGCGGAACATTAGCCCCAGACGCCCCGAAAAACTGCCCCAAGGCAGCCCCGAAGCCTTCCAAGAAGAACTCCAGACGGTCCGATAAGCCTCCTGAAGGCCGTCATGATGGTCACGAGGCGCCCCACACATCCCTAAAGGCAGTTCCCGCAGGCCCTCATGATGGCTCCGAGATTGCCCACAAAAAGATATCTCAATGGCACCGCTTCGGCCAATGCGCTCCTGGGCCCCTCCGGGACGCTTCTGAAGCCTCTGAGGCCTCTGCGGCGCCTCCAAGACTCATTCGTTGCCCCCTGTCGGATCACATCTGAAGACCGATCAAAATTGTATCCTGGACAGCCTTGTGGGGCTGGTCCGCATACGCGAATGCACGCACACTTGAATCAGGCATGCGAATCGAACGAGATTCGCGTGAAAGCTCCTCCATGATGCCCACTGTGACCCCTGCTCCGATAACAGGGGATCTGTCAACCCCTATCCAAGGCTTCGTGGGGTTATCGGACGGACCAGAAATTTGGGGCCAACCCTTGGATGTAGGATGGGGGGGGCGTCCATCCTCGATAGGGGTGCGTCTAGATAGCCCCCTGGGGTGTGTATCCGAGGGCTTCCCCCTTATTCTGAGCCGTCAGATTTTTCTGGCGGAACTCGGGGATCGAGGGAGAAATATCGCCTGCGTTCCAAGGTCTCATATCGGCGACGAGCCCAGGGGGAAGGAGTGAGAAGGGGCGGGCCTTCTCAGAAGGCTCGGACGTCCCCCTGGGCCTCCTGAGGAGTTCCTTAAGCCTTCCGCAAAGACAAAGAGAACCTCTTAGTTACTAGGCCGGAGGGCCTCTGAGAAGCCCCGCCGCCATTCTGCGAAGGCCTTCTCCCTCCTCGCACTTCTCCCCCTCGCTCGCCGCCGATCAAAGGCACCGCGACAAACCTGCCCAGGGCCTGGACGCCCACGCCATGCGGGAGAACTCCGCTCGGGCCCCCGACGCGCGGGCCAGGAGCTGCCCCTGCCCACCCCCGGCCCTGATGATTCGGGAGCGGCTGGACGCACGAAGGCTCCGGGACAGCTCCAGTCCGGGGCAGCTCTGGTTCGGGCCCCCCCGAGGCCTGGATCAGGAGCTGTCTTTTACCACCCCGAGCCCTCATGACTCGGGGCTCTGAAAAACAGCCACCCCCGTGCGGGAGCAGGCTCCTGTAGAGGTCTCCTAGATGGGGTCCGAGTAGATGGGGTCGGAGGATTTCACTGGATCGCCGATGTATCGCCGAAGCATCAGCGATGCATCGACGATGCGTCGGCGACGTCGGACGCATCGGCGACGTCGGCGTGGGGAAACACGGGCTCCACATCGTGCCGAACCGGCGATGCATCGGCGATGCGACGCGATCCTCTGCCCCCATCTTCTGCGACCCAACCTGGGAGGCCTAGATGGGAGCAGGCTCCTCCCGCGAGACGCCACGCCACGGCCCAGCGTTAGGTCGGGCGGGCATGTCCTCCTACAGGCGGATTTCTACGGAACATTGAATTTGAATAAATACATAAGCATGTACGTATATATGAATAAATACTTATATATATATGTGTATATATATACACATAAATATACATATATGCATATACATATATATATGTGTGTGTATACATATATATGTGTTTATCGGTTCGACGCCTATGCATATATATGTATATATATATGCATTATTACACTTAAAATCAAACATACAAAATATCAAACATAGTCCAAACAATAATGGAAAACTCGTCCCGAGACTACTTTTCTACTGCGTTTGAATGCTCCTCCTGTAGAGGGACACGACCGACGTGAGCCCAGCGGGGACCTTCGCACCAGCGGCATGCGAAGCCTCGCGCGAGCGACGGCCATGCCACACGCCGTCCCGCACGCCCAGCCCGCGCGGGCCTCGCCGGCGCCGGCGCTGGCCGGGTCACGCGCTGGCGCTCCGCGGCGCGGCGAGCACCGGGCGCGCCTCCTCCCCGAGGCCGAGGGGGTCACTCTGCCGCCGCAGGCCCTCGACCTCCTCGAGATCTGCGTGCGCTCCCTGCCGCCTCATCGCGAGCGAACACACATGTCCGCAGCCACGGCCTCACGGGCCGGGCCCCTGGGCCCGCGGCCCCGCGGATGCGGGGAGGGTTGTTCCGCGGGTGCCCCGCGCGGAACGTACGCTGGCGACCGCGTATCCGTGGGATCGCGCCTGGGGGTCCCATCCGCGAGAGCGCAGATACGGATCATGTTCGCCGCTCGTGAGCCTCAACTCCTGGGGAAACCAAAGAATACGGATACCGCTACTCCCCGGACCTCTCCCGGGATGCGTTCTGACTAGAATTTCGACGCGAATCCCGAGGGCCTACCAGGAGGCCCGAAAAGACAAAAACGAGAGAAGGGCAGCGGTATGGGTACCTGTTCCTCCTCTGAGCTCGTGAGCCTCAGCTCCAGAGCATCGGGCATGGCCAGCATAGGGCCCCCGACCTCCCCAAGGCTCGAGTAGGGGATCGACTACATGATTGGTCTACCCCAAACTTGAACATACGGAACAAAAGACGTATGATGCTCGCAGATGTACGAACATTATGCGATTTTTGTCCCGTAGATTCGACGATCAAATCAATTCTGGGGTAGTTCACTGTTGTAGTCGATCCCCTACTCGAAAGGTCTCGCGCGCACCCTGCCGCCTCAGCTCCGGGGCGTCTGGCAGGGGCGGCGGGCCCGCGACCGCCCGCACGGCCCGGGACATGGACACGAGCGAGGCCTGCAGCAGGTCGGTGTCGTCGGCGTCCGAGGAGGCGTCCTCTCGGGTGGACGCCAAGGGGGGAGCAGAAGCAATACACCCTGAGCCCCTGGCGACACAAGTTTTTCGGCCGGACGTTTTCGCCCAGTTCCAGGCCCGGGGACCCTCACAAAATGGCGCAAAAATGGGTCCAGGGCTCCAGTCGCGATTTTTCGCGATGCCGATTTTTTTTGAAACGTCGAATCTCAGGGTACCACATGTGACGCTGAATACGGAACGAAGGAGCTTTCCTGGCCAAGGCGAGCCTCGGCAACGAGTAGGTCCCCGACCTATAGATCGAGGAAACGAGCCGAAAACCAGAGCCTCTCCTCAACCCTTGGCTGCATCAATGGGACGCAGCCACGGGGAACCGGTCAGCGCGCTACTTCTGAAGGTGCACCACGTCTTCGAACAAAGGTACACGAAGTACGGTCAACCCGTATAATGAGGACACACTATAAGGATGCAAGGGCCTTGGAAGGCCATCTCGACACTTTGCGAGCGGGGCGCGGCCAGCGAACGCGGCCACGGATGGGCCGAAGGGGAAGGATGCAGGGGTAACCTTGGAAAGTCGCTCATCCCTACTATGCGGGTTGACTGTAAACGGAGTATCGACCTGATGGGCACCAAACGGCAACGCGTCGTTGACAGTCTTCCCTCCCGAAGAGAACGGGGACACGGCAAAAACGGAAGGCGATCGAGGGTTGCAGGAGCAAGTGTGGGAGCGGGGGGATGAGAGGGGAAGGGAGAGGAGGAAAAAGAGGAGGATAAGGAGGAGCAGGAACAGACGCAGGAGCACCATGGGGGAGAGGATGAAGAGGGAGGATAAGTAGGAGGAGGAGGAGGACAAGGACAAGGACAAGGACAAGGCGAGTGGGAAGAGGAGGATGAAGGAGGAGGACGAGGAGGAGGAGGAAAAGGAAGAGAAGGAATAGGAACAAAGAAGACCCCTGAAGAGCCACTGAAAACTGCCACCGCGGTCCCAAAAAGGTGCTGCACAAAGGTGCGGCTCTTCCTCCCCCTGGTAGTTTTCCTCCTCATCCTCCTTTTCCTCCTCCTCCGCCGCCGCCGCCTCCCTCCCTCCCTCCCTCCCTCCATTCCTCCTTTCCTCCCTTCCTCCCTTCCTTCTCCTCCTCCTCCTCCTCCTCCTCCTACTACTACTACTACTCCTACTCCTCCTCCGCCTTCTCCTACTCCTCCTCCTCTTCCGCTTCGGCCGCCGCCGCCCTGGCGACAGCCTTGTGCGAACCTACCGAGGAGGAAACCAACGCCTCCACAACTTCAGGGACCGTGCCCTTGTGCGAGAAGTCTGTGTCGTCGATGTACGTACCGAAGCCAGTGCCAACAGCTCACGCACCCTTGTCGAATGCTCCGAGAGCGAACGCTTTGATTAGGGAAGTGGTCATTGAGCAGCTGCAATGACATCTGGCAGGGGCGCAGGAAGACCGTGGCAGGCAGCTAGAGATGCCCATCCACGCGTGGACGCCCACTAGCTGAGCAACGAACTCGGCAAACCACCGAGTCAGACGAGGCATGACGAAGCGCCGCTGAATCCTGGTTGAGATGATCGCCCCCCCCCTCTTTGCTGTTCCTGGGAGGGGGGGCAGATTGGACAGCTCGGCAGCAACTTGAGTGCGCAGGCCAGTCAGAAGGCTCAATCCTGGAAGCTGGAGCTGGGGAAGCCGACGATGCCGCTCCCCCACTGGCCGAAGCACCACCCACGGCAGTTGCAGCTCCTCCGTCACCTTCATCAGGCACTGTTCCTGATTCGCCATCCTCCTTCTTCCTCGTTTGCTTGGCCCGTGCCAAGTGCTTGTTGTGGGGCGCTGGCCAGAACGTCTGCAGAAAATGATTTTGCCGCCCCGCGAACCTGAGAAGACAGTTCATCCTTCCTGCTCCGAATCTTCTCGCGGCCCTCTTGAGACAGCCCATGCATTTTAGCAGCATCTTCCAAGTCGAAAGAATCTGCGTAGATGATCTGGTTGATCGGAATGAAACCATCCACCAGCTGCTCCAACGTGACCTGGACAACCACAGCAGGCTCCAAAGGAAGACGAGCTTCCTGATGAGGGTCCTTGACCACCTGCCGGTCCTCTGCATCCGCTTTCGCCAAGTCTGCATGGAATTCTGCAACCTTCTGACGCTGGCCCTCATCAGCCCTCCACTTGTTAAGCGTGGCAAACTCTGCAGCAACCGCGTTCCTTGCGACGAACCAGAGCATGCACTAGCTGCACCTTTTGCCGCGGCGGCGGCCCTGGCGCCTGCTCTGACTTCCAGAGCGAGGTAACGAACATCCTGTAAATAATAGCGAACTGGCCCTCACTGGCCTCAGAGTTGGACGAGGAGTGGACGGCTTCGGTTGACGGCCAGGAAGAGCAACATATGCCTCATCTGCAGCAGACGGCTTGAGCGCAGGACCTCCGAGTGAGCCGCCTCCGAGGCTAAAGACCCAGCCTTTGCCATTGCTTTTCTTGCTGTCGCGGCCACCTTTGCCGCACTGCCCGCCCGCGCCGCCCTTTCTTGCCGCCAGAGACAGACTCCCCCGCTGTATGCAACAAGAGCATCCTCCTCCTCCTCCTCCTCCTCCTCCTCCTCCTCCTCCTCCTCCTCCTCCTCCCCCTCCCCCTCCCCCTCCCCCTCCTCCTCCTCCACGCTTGCGAATGGAGAGCAAGAGCCCGACCAGGCCCCTCCAGGGGGCTGCACCTCGGCGGAGGATACCTTGGGCAAAGTGGCGTAGCAATTACTGCACCAACTGAAATGATTGAGATTGCGCTTGCACCCACAGGAAAGGCAGACGACCTTGGATGCTGGAGCCGAAAGCGACGATGAATTATGCTGCCCTCCTTGCCGTGTCCAAGGCTGGAATACACAACCACGGAAAACAAGAGACCAAGAAACACGAGACATCGCACGCGAGTGCAAGAAGGAAACGTAATGGTGCGAGAGAAGATGGGGCAAACCCCTGTACAGGCATCAGAAAAGCTCTGACAGAACGAATGGGGCCGCGAAATCCCCAATGCCAGAACCTCTAAGTCCTCTGGCCGACCGCTACGGACTTGAGCCAAACTGGCTACGGACCTCCTCCTCCGCTGGCCCAGCCTTCTGGCTCTTGCTCCCGCACGGCCAAGGGGGTATAGCCCCGACCCATTGCCTGTCGTGTCCTCCTGCAGGCCAGTGGGCTGGCATAGGTGTTGTGGGTTCGATCTGGGGCCGCTGGCCGTCCTTTTCGCTGCTGCACCTGTGTCTGTTCACTCCCCTCTGCTTGCACGGCCGTGGGGAGCTGGCGGTAATTCTCCCCCTGCAGTGACTGTTGCACAGAGGGGCAGCCCGTCGCAGTTTGTCTAGATGGAGCTGTCGGCGGTGCCGGGGTCGCCCCGAGTCTGCCTGCGTCTCCGTGCATCACTTGCTGCCGCATTTTCAAGCAAGCTCGCCAGCTATGTGCATTAATTTGCTTGGCATGTATTGCATTTCGCTGTGCGCCGCAATCTCTTACGCCGAGCTGGGCAACAAGCTCGATCTGGGGTCTCGAGCCGTCCTTTTCACTTCTGCTCCCGCTTGGCTTCATCCGCTTGGCTGCCCGCAGGGTCGTAGGTCTTCCCCTGTGGGCCCAACGAGGCGGACGCATCGTGTGCTGGCGCTCTTTGGGCACGGGGGAGCTCAGGCTCCGAACTCCCCGACTGTGGCTCCTTGGGCGGCCCTTTTTGCCGACACGTCGTGGGCACAGTCTCCTGGTTTGGCCATGGGGTCAGGCCCTGTCGTGTGTGGCATCCTTTCCCTCGGGTTACCTGTTGGGCAACGTCAAGTGGAAAACAAATCCTCCTCCTCCTCCTCCTCCTCCGCCTCCTCCTTCCCCTCCTGTTCCTCCTCTTTTTTTGTGCACAAGAAGTTCACGTATTCCAATGGTCAACGTACCATCAATGGTGTTTTGGATGAACTTAAGATTGCGAGGCCGTAACAATTACGTTGATTCGCGGCGTTGGAGTCCCAGGAATGGTGCTCTGGCATGACTCGGGATCGTCAAGACGCAACAAGCAGGTTGATCCGTGGCGTTGGAGTCCTGAGAATAATAATGTGTTGGCATGCTCCAGGGTCTTCGAGCGGTTGTCCCCCAACGAAGCAGTTCCCTCACTGGGCATGCACCCCAGTATGGGGCCTATGAAGGGGGAGCTTGGGGGGAGGGTGTATTCCAACATCGTTGGTGAGTCTTTAGTGTACACTCCTCCTCCTCCAACTCCTCCTTCTCCTCCTTCTCCTCCTCCTCCTTCTCAGCATCATCATCATCATCACCATCACCATCACCATCACCATCATCATCATCATCATCATCATCATCATCATCATCATCATCATCATCATCATCAGCATCAGCATCAGCATCAGCATCAGCATCATCATCATCATCATCATCATCATCATCATCATCATCATCATCATCATCATCATCATCATCATCATCATCATCATCATCATCATCATCCCCCTGCTGCTCCCTCTTTTCTTACGCTACGCCACCGTAAGCTGCGGCAGCGTGTCTCGAGTATAAATAACAAGCCGATGGGAGTAACCCAGTCCGCGACAGTATATTGTGCAGTGCAATGTCCCCCTCCCCCTCCTCTTCCTTTTCCTCCTCCTCCTCCTCCTCCTCCTCCTCCTCCTCCTCCTCCTCCTCCTCCTCCCCCTCCTCCTGCTCCTCCTGCTCCTGCTCCTGCTGCTCCACCTCGCATCCCCTCTGCGTCCTGCACCTGCCGCCTCCTCCCCTCCACCGCCGCCCGCTCGATCCTCGTGCTCGAGCTCCCCGATGCCCTCCTCGGCGATCCGGGAGTTGGCGCCGTCCCAGACCTTCGGGGGGCACCTAAGAGGCGGCTCGCAGGTCGTGGTCCCAGGCACGGGCGCGGCCTAGCGGGTTTGGGGCGGGGGACGCACTGAAGTAAGAAGAGGCGCCATGACGCCTGGGGAGATGCCATGGCCCCAACCACGACATCCCCCCCCCCTTGACAGCCCCCGAAGACCTTGAGGTCGGGGCCTCCCGACGGCCGGGCGAGCGACGAGGCGTCGGCGCGCTCCTGCTGAGCCCACCGTCTGGCCCGCTCGCGCTCGAGGGGCTTCAGCCCAAGCGCGTCGGCGAGGTCCTCGACGTGGTCCGCGAGCTCGGCGGTCGAGGACGCGCCCATCCGCACACACCACTCAAGGGCCGCGTCGCGGTGCTGCTGGAGCCTGAACCTGAGGCGGAGCCCCGGGGAAGGAGGAGGGAGGGGGGGGGGAGGAGGAGGAGGAGGAGGAGGAGGAGGAGGAGGAGGAGGAGGAGGAGGAGGAGGAGGAGGAGGAGGAGGAGAGGAGGAGGAGGAGGAGGAGGAGGAGGAGGAGGGAGGGGAGGAGCCAGGAGGAGGAGGAGGAGGAGGAGGAGGAGGAGGAGGAGGAGGAGGGAGGAGGAGGCAGGGAGGAGGAGGAGGAGGAGGAGAAGGAGAAGCAGGAGGAGGAGGACGAGGTCGAGGTCGAGGAGGAGGAGGAGGAGGAGGAGGAGGAGGAGGAGGAGGAGGAGGAGGATGGGGAGGAGGGGGAGGAGGGGGAGGAGGGCGAGGAGGAGGAGGAGGAGGAGGAGGAGGAAGGTACTGAGGGTACTGATGATCCGGGGTGGGTCCACACCCCCTGGCACACAGGCCGAAAGCAGGAGGCTAGCCTATGCTATCCTCCTCATCCCAGTCCGCCGAAACGTCCTCCCGACGGCGCTGGTCACTCTCCTAAGCACTAAGCGCCTCGGGGGTAGCGAAACCGTGCAAGTTCGCAATCAGTTCGGGTGACAAGGCCGGAAGCTCAGCGATCGCTGCGGTCGGGAGAGGATCACCCTCGGCCGCTACTAGTGCCTCTACAGCTTCGCTGTTAGGACCCGCATCCCAACCAGCACCACCCCCAACAGGCTCAAAGCCAAGCAAAGGACTCCAAACAGCCTTCGTCCCGTCTGTCGGGCCAAGCGGGGTGCCCACAGTGGCCTTACCCAGGTTATGGCCTGGGAACAAACCACGCTTTAAACGGGACCTCTGGGTCTGATACCCCGAATGGGAGGATCCTTTGCAGTTAGATTGAAGGCATCCCCGCGCACTCTGATGCGCCGAAGCCCCACAGCACTTACAAAAAAATATGTCATCAAGAGCTGCATCGTCCACTGCCTGGACCGTAGCCTGGACGATGGAATGGCCTCTAAGCACCCAGGGAACACCAGAAACCTGGAGGAAGTCCCTGGGGGCAGGATGAGGCGGAGGCGGAGGGGGAGGAAGAGCAGAACCCAAAGCCCCCATGGCCCTGGGACCCCGCAGAAAAGGTCTCACACCCGCCTCCTGGCAAGCCTCCTGGAGGGCCTGCGAAAACTCATCCTCGAATCCAATATCCGCTGTACCGGCAATGCCGTCAGAATCAGGTTGCTCCAGGGACCCGAAGGCAGCCTGGGCACGTCCATGCCACAAAGCACAGTCTCTGACAATTCGCTTACAACCTGAAACAAACAAGGGCCAGCGCTCAGGAATTGCCCAGACCTTTGCCCCCTGCTTGGCATATTTGTCTGCCATCCGGTTGCCTCGAATTAGCCAGGTATCATGATCAGTTATTGCATTCGCCTCGGACTGGTGGGCTTTCACTTTACAGACTGACGCTCGGCGACATATGCCGGCCCACCATTCAGTCCAGTTGTGGCGCCGAGGGTTATCATAAGATAAAGCTGTGCCCGCATTTTGCGCGCACTCAACAGTGCCTGAGCAGTCGCAGAAGACCTCGAGGGGGTCTTCGGCATTCCATTCAGAGAAGCGGCTAAGCATGCAGAAGGCGTAGTCCTCCCCGTCCCTTGCAACCTGGGCCGAGGCAAACCCTAAAGGAACTACACCATACATTGCTGCAGGAGGAGGAGGAGGAGGAGGAGGAGCAAGAGGAGGAGGAGGAGGAGGAGGAGGAGGAGGACGACGACGACAACGAGTTCTGTAGCCATTTTGGCTCAGGCCGTTGCCCGCCTATAGGTCGCGGATCCAACACGCGGCCCTCGACACAGGGACGGGGGGTCCCGCGGGCGACAGGCTAAGCGCGGCACCTGGCGATGGGCGCCGAGGAGCCCACGACGCTCTTCGACATCGACGTGTGCAAAAGCCCGACTGCGAGGCTGCCCAAACATGCATCGGCAGAAACGGTAGCAAAACCCACCCCTCCAAGGTCAGCCACTTCGCTCCGAGCCAGGCAAATCATAGACATCGGGCCAACCACAGCCAGGCGAGCGGTTCGACGCAGGCGGACAGCGGCGCTGGAAGCAGCATTCAGTAAACACTTCAACTACGACCATCAAACCTGACGTCGCCGATGACACCAACGACAGGCACACCACCACGTACATTGTCAGAGAGGTCCCCAAGTCTTACCAGAGCGCCGTGGAATACAGCCGCGGCCTGCCAGGCCACCAAGAAACTGTGCTGGGACCCATCCCCACGCCAGCGACACCTACTGCGACGATGGGGTTGTCCGCCTGCCTCCTTACATCCCGGCGTGCGCCTACTACGCCTACTACCCAAACGACCCCTTCCCCACGGCCCCCACGACGGACCCCAGGCCCCCCCCCAGCCACGCCCCGAGTGGCCGCATGCCCTGAGAGGGAGCCCGTGGGGGGGGGAGGCATACCTGGGGAAGCGGCCATAAGGGCCGCTGGCAAGCCCAGTGCTGGCGTCGCGTGCCCCGCGGCGGGGCTCGGTGTCCCAAGTGGCCGCACACCCTGAGAGGGAGCCCGCGGGGGGCACACCCGGGGAAGCGGCCACAGGGACAGCCGAAACCACCGCCTCGACCCCCCCAACCGAACTATCACCACGACGATTCCCACGACCCACCATCACGACGGCCTCCCACGTCCCCCGCGTACGCCTGCCCCCAGCCCCCACGACGACCTCCACGACGACCCCCGCGACGGCCCGCACTGCAACCCCCGTGACAGCCCCCACACCCCCCCACCCGACGACCACCGCGACGGCCGTGCCCCGAGTGGCTGCATGCCCTGAGGACGAGCCCGCGTGGGGCATACCCGGGGAAGCGGCCATATGAGCGGCCAGCCAGCCCGCAGCCTGCGCCGCTGGCCCCATCGGCAAGATCCCAAGTGGCCGCACTCCCTGAGAGGGAGCACGCAGGGGGCATACCCGGGGAAGCGGTCATAAGGACAGCCGAGCACCCTCAACGCCCGCGACGACAGCCCCCGCGACGGACCCTGCGACGGCTCCCCACGGCGGACCCCACGACGACTCCCCGCCCCTATCGTCCTCCCTCCCCGCCGTCCCCCTTCGCGAGGGGACCCGCTGCCACCTGCCCCACGACCCCTCCCTGCCCCGCGCCCCCCTGCCCTACGAACCCCACGACCCTCTCCACTACGACTGCCCCCGCGACCCCGTGCTCAAAAGCCCCCACGACGGCTGCGCCCCAAATGAGTGGCCGCATGCTGCGAGGGAGCCCCTGTAGGGAGGGGGGCGCATACCACGGCCCAAAAGGCCCCCAAGAGGGCCCCAAAACGGCCAAAGAGGCCTCCAAGACGCCCAAGATGGCCTCTGAGAACCCCTGATATGCCCCAAGAGGGCCCCAAGACGACCCAGAAAGACCCCCAAGACGGCTTCCGACAGCGTCAGACAAGCCAGGAACGCCCTAAGACGGCCAAAGAGGCCCCCAATAAGCCCCCAAAGGCCACCAAAAACATCCAAAAGGCCCCCAGGAAGCTCCCAGGAGGCACCCAGGGTGCCCCAAGAGGCGCCCACGAGACCCCCTCCTCCTCCTCCTCCTCCTCCTCCTCCTCCTCCTCCTCCTCCTCCTCCTCCTCCTCCTCCTCCTCCTCCTCTCTCCTCCTCCCTCCTCCTCCTCCTCCTCCTCCTCCTCCTCCTCCTCCTCCTCCTCCTCCTCCTCCTCCTCCTCTCTCCCCCCTCCTCCTCTCCTCCTCCCCCCCTCCTCCTCTCCTTGCTCCCCCACGCGTTCCCCAAGTCTTTCCAAACCGACTGGGTGAAAAACTGGCCCGATAGCTTGGCCAAGCTCTGGCCAAGCTGTCGGCCACAGAGGCGCGTCCAAAGAGGCGGGGGGCGGCGGTGATTCACCGTAGGCGACTTCGATATCCGCCGCCCCCTGTTGATTTATCGCAGGGGTGCCTGGCGTGTTGGATCCTAGACGGCTTTGCTTCGTCTAGAAAACTCACTGGGGCTTCGGCCCGTCTCGCCGGCCACCCGAAGAGACCCCAAACTGCACATGGCAATGCCTTTCATGCACAAGATGGCCCCAAATGGACTCCAGGATGCCTCCAAGACGGACAAGATGGCCCCAAATGGCTTCCAAGTCCGCCTAAGATGGTCCAAGATGGCTTCCAAGACGGTCCAAGAGGATCCAAGATGCCTCCAAGACGGCCCAAGAGGCCTCCAAGAGGCCCTCCACGAGGGCACGCAGAGGCCAAAATCATTGGTGTTCCTGAGGTTTTTGAAGGATGTTGGCATTTGCTTATTTTCGGACTTCCGACAGCCCAAGACGGCCCAAGAGGTCCTCAAGATCGCCCCAAGATCGCCCAAGAGGCCTCCAAGATGGCCCCATGACGGCCCATGAGGCCTCCAAGACGACTCCAAGAGGCCCCCAAGACGGCCCAAGAGGCCTCCAAGACGCCCAAGATGGCCTCCAAGACGGCTGAGATGGCCTCCAAGATGCATCCAAGACGGCCAAGATGACCTCCAAGACGGCGAAGACGGCCCCAAGATGCACCCAAGACGGCCCCAAATGGCCTGAAGATAGCCTTAGACTACCCAAAAGGCCCGCCAGAGGCCTCCAAGACGGCCCAAGAACCCTCCAAGACGTCCTCCAGGAAACCCGAAAGCTCGGAAACCACCTGGTCCGATAGCTCGCCCGGCTCCGTGTTCCCCGAACGCTTTCAAAACCCACTCGGGGAACGCGTGGCCCGATAGATTGGCCAAGCTCAAACCCAACTTCCGGACACGTAGGCGCTTCCAAAAAGGCAGGGGGCGGCGGTGATTCGCCGTAGGCCTCCTCGATAAATACAAGCGCAAGTCACGCAGCACCCAGAAGCAGCAACAGCAACTCTCCCCAGGGGGTCGGCGGTGCAACGTAAGCCAAATAATCACGAACAGAGCCCTGGACCTCATCTTTTTGCTGCATTGCTCGAACCGCGTCGATCTGTGAGGGCCGCAGGGCCCGAAACTGGGCGCAAACGCCCGTCTCGAGAAAGACGGACTTGCGACGCCAAGATCTCAGGGCAGGTGGGGGTGGAGGTGCGAAGTCTCCCAGTGATGCACCGGTGATGCATCGACGAGGGCCTCCGAGGCGGCCCATGGAAGGGCGAAAGCGGGGCGAGGGCAGCGGTGTGTGGGTACCTCGTCCTCCTCCAGCATCTTTGGGAGGCCAGGACCGCTCGAGCCAGTGCAGCAGCTCCGCGGCCACGGCCGGTTGCCCCGGCGAGGGCGCGCGCTCACCCCCGCGGGGCGCGGGCGCCTCGCCAGCCTTGGGCGCGAGCCAATGGGGGGGGTTATAATGGAGGGAGGGAGAAGGTGCCCTTCTCGAACACTAAAGGGCCCCTTTTCTGCAGCTCTCGCTGTCCTCCTATTTTCGGGGAGCCGTAAGACTCGGGTTCGGGGGACTCGAGTTGGCCTGACGGGGCCATCATAAAAAGGACGAGGCCCAATCGGAAATTGACGCGACCTCCCGCTGCAGACATCGCACGAAAAGTGGACCGTCAGAATCCAGGACGAGCTCGTCAA
This sequence comes from Prorocentrum cordatum, assembly GCA_963575745.1. Taxonomy (NCBI): domain Eukaryota; class Dinophyceae; order Prorocentrales; family Prorocentraceae; genus Prorocentrum; species Prorocentrum cordatum. The sequence continues at coordinate 604,828 of CAUYUJ010015305.1, forward strand.
GAAACGTGCGGCAGATTCCTGTCGTGTCGACCCTGGCGCTGATTCCTGACACCGCGGGGATCGTTCCACCTTGAACGATCTGCCGTTTGCAAAACGTCAGCTCGTTCCACATCAACTGATTCTGGGTCGCCGGCGGCGTCCAACGTTGAACGCCAGCGGCGGGATCGCCGCCGGTCAACACGACGCGAACCTACCGTCGGCGAACCCGAGTTCCGGCGTACTCGGGTACTACGTTTCCCCAACATGCATCCCCCCCCATTATCAGGGGCGCGCAAACATCGATTGGCAATCCCTGGATCTGGTGCGCGGTCGCCAAATCCATGGATCGGGGGAGGTGCCCTCCCCAAAATGCGGCCAGCGCCGCCTCGCTCGGCGGCGGAACTCCGCGTACTCGGGTCTCCTTACGTTTCTCCAATATTTATAGCCGCCCCATTGCTCGGGCCGGGCGAAAGGGGGGGATAGCAAAAGGGGGCTTTGATAATCAGCTCACGTAGCTGATTTTCCGGCGCCTCCCGGCGCCGGAGGCGGCTATGTATCGAGGAACGGGCCCCTCGGTGGGGCCGAAACCAGCTGCATGCAGCAGATTTCGTAACCCCCCCCTTTCCCAATACCCCCCTTTCGGCCGGCCCGAATTGCGCGCCCCCCAGCCGCCGCGACGGCCGTCCGCTCTGGCGAGGGCCGTCCGGCCCGAATTGCGCGCCCCAACAAATGTTGTCCCAAACCAACAGCGGCCGATGTTGGGCAGGCGGGCTCAAGATGAACAGAAGCTGCTGTTGGGCATTGCACCCATTCTTTCCGGACCCAGTTCGGTCGTGCCGACCACTGCGCGCCCCCCAAACCGCCGCGACGGCCGTCCGCTCCGGCGAAGGCGCGCGGCGCTCCCCCCCGCGGGGTACAGGCGCCTCCTCGCCCGCCGCGGCGCCCGGCGCCCGCGGCCTCGCGGAAGCCCGCTCAGGCCGCCGGGCCGCTGGCCACAGCTCGAGCGGCGCGAGGGCTCAGAGGCTGGTTCTGGAGGCCCTCGCTGGGTGTCCTCCTCCTCCTCCTCCTCCTCCTCCTCCTCCTCCTCCTCCTCCTCCTCCTCCTCCTCCTCCCAGCTGGATTCTCTTGGATCTCACAGCTGGATTCTCTTCGATCTCACAGAACGCACTCCTGGATAAAAGGTGCCGATACCACTATACCTTTGCCTCACTTTCTACTTTTTGGGCCTCCCAGGAGGCCATCGTCGGCACCGCTTGATTCGCCTCGAACTTCTAGTCAGAACGCACCCCTTGAGAGGTCCTGGGAGCAGCGGTATCGGTATACCTTTGTCCCTTCACAGGGAGAGTCTCGGTTCTGTGGGGCCGTCCTCGGGCCACTGTCTCCACTCATGCGTCAATGCTGCGTCGAAGGCCCGTCGGCTTGGGTCAAGCGAGCTGGAGTCGAACAGGTCCGTGAGGTGGAATCTCGGGGCGAATCCGGCGGCGGCGACGAGGGCCTCCCGTGAAGCCCAAAAAGGGGAAAACGGGCGGAGGGCAGCAGTCTGGGTAACCTCTTCCTCCTCTGACCCGGGGGGATCCCAGAACGAGCATCTGAGGAAGCAGGCGTCGCGGTCGTCGCCAAACTCGGGCGACCCGGGCAGGCCCCGCGCCCTCGCGCCCGGGTGATCGGCCCCGCGGGCCGACCCCCCGTGCAGGTCCCAAAGCGGCGGGCCGGCGAGGCGGGGCCCGGCGCCGCGGGCTCCCGCCCTCGAGGCCTCGCTGGGCGTCCCAGAACGAGGCGGTGGCCAAACGCGCGGTGACCTCGGAGCCCCCGACGACCTCACCGCACGGCCCGTCGCCGCACGGCTCCGAGGCCAGTCGCCCGAGGCGTCCTGGGAGGAACGACCCGAGGCCCGAGACCGTGCGGCCACCCCGAAGCCCCCACGCTCTCACCACACCTTCCTAGGAGGAGGAGGAGGAGGAGGAGGAGGAGGAGGAGGAGGAGGAGGAGGAGGAGGAGGAGGACGAAGGGAGGGAAGGAGGAGGAGAGGAGGACGAGGAGACGAGAGGAGGAGGAGAAGGAGGAGGAGGAGGAGGAGGAGGAGGAGGAGAGGAGCGAAGAGGGGAAGGAGGAGGAGGAGGAGGAGGAGGAGGGAGAGGAGGAGGAGGAGCGAGGGGGGGAAGGGAGGAGGAGGAGGAGGACGAGGAGGACGAGGAGGAGAGCGAAGAGGGGGAAGGAGGAGGAGGAGGAGGAGGAGGAGGAGGAGGAGGAGGAGGAGGAGGAGGAGGAGGAGGAGGAGAGGGGACAAGCAGGGGGGGAGGGAGGGAGGAGGAGGAGGGAGGGTGCGGCTGGCGTGCGGCCCGCTCCCGTGCCTGCGGCGGCGCCGCACGCCACGGACTCACCACACAGTGTGACCACCGCAACGTTTGGGGGGCCCCAGCCTCGTGCAAGTCCAGCAGCGACACGCCGGCGAGCGCCTTGGCGAGGCCCTGGCTGGACGGCGGCCCAGCGCCGAAGGCGCCCGCGTCGTCGCGGCTCAGCCTCGACCGCGTGCGCGCCTCCGGCGGCAGGCCCTCCAGCGCGCAGCGGCCGTGGAGCGCTCCCCTCGCCGCGGCCCGGACCCCTGCCTCTGGGAGGGCCCCGAAGCGTACACCACGTCGTCGGGTCGGCCCAGGGTCTCGGAGCACGTGGGGCGCTGGCGGGCGGGAGCAGGCTTAGTGGGACCTGGCTTGGTATGCTGCACTGCGGAACTCCCCCCCCGCCCTGTTCCGCCCGAAGAGAGAGACGCAAGCTACGGCAGACATGGTTTAATGATTCTGGCAGTCTGGGGGAGCGTTCCGGCTTGATCACACATCGGCTCTCATCGGCTCCCCTTTGATGGGCCAGCCACCACCACTACCATAAGTAGGACGGGGGAGAGAGGATGGGGAAGTCCTCCTCCTCCTCCTCCTCCTCCTCCTCCCCTCTCCTCCTCCCTCCTCCTCCTCCTCCTCCTCCTCCTCCTCCTCCTCCTCCTCCTCCTCCTCCTCCTCCTCCTCCTCCTTCCTCCTCCTCCTCCTCCTCCTCCTCCTCCTCCCCCTCCTCCTCCTCCTCCTCCTCCTCCTCCTCCTCCTCCTCCTCCTCCTCCCTCCTCCTCCTCCTCCTCCTTCCTCCTCCTCCTCCTCCTCCTCCTCCTCCTCCTCCTCCTCCCCTCCTCCTCCTCCTCCCTCCTCTCCTCCTCCTCCTCCTCCTCCTCCTCCTCCTCCTCCTCCTCCTCCTCCTCCTCCTCCCCTCCTCCTCCTCCTCCTCCCTCTCCTCCTCCTCCCCCGGGCCCCTCCTCCCTCTCCTAACTATGGTAGTGGTGGTGGAAAACACGCGCATCACCCTTGCCCCGGGTCCCGGCGATGCCCGAGTACAGACGCCCCAGCTTCCCGTGGCCGTGGGACGCTGGAGCGCATACAAACGCAGCGTGCCCTCGCCAACATGGGTGGCCCCGTGGCCGACCAGACCACACGGCGTACACTCCGAGCCCCCTCCGAGCCTCACACGAGCGGCAGCCCTGTGCCAGCGTTGCCGCCAGCGGCGCGCTGCACGCCTGGAGCAGGCCCTCTCCAGCGAGGGCCTGCTGCTCCAGACCGCCGGCGCGGGCGTGCCACGCGAGCTCGCCGGACGCCGCTGGCGTGGGCAGGGGCCCTGCGGTGTCCCACTCTTCGGGCGAGGACACCAGAGCCTGAGGGGGAACGACATCGGAGGTTGCCACAGGTGCCCCTGGCCCCCAGCCTTCCGCTCGATTCTGGAGCCCACAGGCCTTCTGGCGTGAGGGGTCCTCTAGAGGCCGTGGAGGACTCCATGGAAATCCAGGGGGCACCATGGGCCAGGGGTAATTTCAACAACACCCGACGATAGGGGGGGCCTGCTCAGGGGGGGGAAGCATCGAGCTGACATCGGCGATGCGTAGCCGATAGATCGGTGTCAAACCCCCGAGAGCGAATCCGCACGTTCTTGGGCGGGGTGGGCTATCGGGTCCCCATCGGCCATGAATAGGCGATTGGGGGCCGATGCACCCCCCCTCCTGAGCCGATCCCACTTTCACGTTGCCGCTGGGAGCCAAGTCTTGGCGCAACATGCTGTTGCTCCCGTCTGGTCTGGGATGCCGCGGCTGCCACGAGATCCATCACCGCGCCGGCACGGTATTCAGTGGAGTGTCAGAATGCTGGCTGGTTGTGTTGTCGAGTGTTTGCATGTGTTCTGCGGCCACCCGCCCCTCACACCCCACGCGTTGTGCACGCCACCCCGAGATCGCTCCCCTGGCCTTCCAAGTTTGGCCCTTCGGCGGTCCCAGTAAAAACAACGAGCATCACACAGGCGACAGCACACACGATGCAGCACACGGGCCTGGAACAGAGGCAGAAGGGAGAAACGGCCCCCTGCGAAAATTCTGTCACGGGATCCAGGCCCAACATCAGCCTTTCGATGAAGGCAATCTTGCACACGCACCCCGCCACACCCGCCCAGAACCGGTGGGACGGTCACACGATAGGCGCGGGCTTTGGGCCGCACCACCGGTGAACACAAGCACCAGCCCCACGAACCGCCGAGGCAGGCACGCGGCAAAAGCCGCTCTCGAACACAGATAGACCCGAAGACAGCAGTTGCGAAAAGGGCCCGCCAGGGAACCGCCACGGTTTTGAAATGCTATGTGGTGTAATCCATGCGGTAGAGGCTATGTCGTGTAAACAATTCGGCGCAAGCCAAGTGGTGCAAGCGATGTGGTACAAGCGGCGTGGAAAAACATCTGCGGTGTAGGCTCCGCGACCACAAAGCGTACGGGGCGCCCACCACGCGCCCAGGCGGTGACAAGTGGCAACGTGGCGAAGATTCCCGCTCTCTTAGCATGGGGGAAGCGGGTCCTGAGGGAAACCGGTCCTGGACCCCGGGGCCTTCCCCCAGGACGAGACATTCATCCCGAGTCGTTTTCTGGATAGTCCCGGGGCCCGTGGAGAGGCCCGAGATCCCCAAAACGCAGAAAAACCTCAGGACCCGTTTCCGTCGGGACCCCTCTGCCCGGCGTGGCGGCGGGGATGCTGCCGCCAGGCGGCCGGACGCTGGAGACTGCACTCCTCGTCGGCCGCGCGGCGCGGCTCACCTTCCGCGCGTAGTCGCCGCCGATCTGGTGGAGCTCCTCCTCTGCGATGACAGAGCATGTGCACGTCTTCTGCCGCGGGGTCGTGTCCCCAGGACTCGGGGAGGGGTGCGTATGGGCAGATGCGGGCCCAGGCGGGCGGGCAGATGTCCACATCCACCACTCCTCGAGCTCCCAGGGCGCGACTCCGAAGCGGTGGCCATGGACATGTTCTGGCGGTGGATCCTCGCCATCGCCTGGGCAGGCGAACGAGAAGCATCTCTCTTCGCCACCAGCTTCTGTGGAGGTCACCCAAGTGGGGTCCGAACATGGGTGGGGTCGGCGGATCGCGCCGCATCGCCGAGGCATCGCCGACGACGTCTCGGCGAGGCAACGGCGCCGTGAGCGCGGAGAAAGCTGGGCTCCACATCGATCCGCACCATGGTCGCATCGGCGATGCGGCACCAAAATCCGACCCCACCTGCTCTGAGGAGGAGGAGGAGGAGGAGGAGGAGGAGGAAGAGGAGGAGGTGGGGTACTCCCCGGACCTCTCCCGTGATGCGTTCTGACCAGGATTTCGAGGCGAACCCAACGGTGGCGACGAGGAAGACCGAGGGAAGGGCAGCGGTCTGGGTACCTCTTCCTCCTCCGAGCATTGGCGATGCGGCGCGAAACTCCGACCCCACCTGCTCGGACCCCATTCGGGAGGCCCGGGTTCTGGCCCGACGGGTCTCTCGTCGGGAGCCAACGGTGGCAGCAGCGACTCGCTGCCGGCGGGCAGGGCGCCGATGGCCCGCGGCGGGCCGGAGGCTGCGGAGGCAGAGTCCGTGCAGCAGCAAGGGGCGTTGCACACCAGGCCCTCCAGGGTGGCCACCGCCACCTCCGCGGCCCGGAAGACCGCCCCGTCCACGAACCTCCGCATGGACGCTCTGGCTGCTCATCGCTCGCCCCAGGGCGCCCTGGTCAGGTGGCGACCTCCGACCCGTACCCCCGCCAGCAATCGATTATCCTGGATCGATGGGAAGCGGGGATAGGGCTCGGCTTCCGCCACGTGATCGGCGAATCCCAAAACCTACCGCCGCCTCCCTTCGAGTACGGCTCCTGGGGAGGGAGACGGGGAGGAAGGCGAGGAAAGCGACGACGCGGAGGAACACTTCGTCTTCCTCGCCCTGGCTCGGAAACAGGTCCGTTCGCTCCTCCATCCTCTACCTCCTCCCCCTCCTCCCCCTGCCCCTCCCTTCTGCTAGTCCCCCTCCTCCCCCCAATCCCCCGCCGCCCATCGAACTGCCCGAATCGTGGATCGGCGAAGGCAGGATGCGGATCCCGCCGCCGACTCGTGGAGCCGGGCCGCCGGACGTCGGCCGCGCACGTGGCGCCGCTTGAGCCGAGGGGCTGCAAGGAAGGCGTGCACGAAGGTCGGGGACGAGCACGGAGTCCACGCCAGGCGCCGAGGCACAGCACAGCCGAGTTGCGCGGGCAGGGCGCGGGCGCGGGCTAGACGCGGGCGGACGAGGAGGAGGAGGAGGCGGAGGAGGAGGAGAAGGCGGAGGAGGAGGAGGAGGAGGGGGAGGGGGAGGGGGAGGGGGAGGGGGAGGGGGAGGAGAGAGTGGGAGGAGGAGGAGGAGGAGGAGAGAGGGGGAGGAGGAGAAGGAAGGGGGAGGACGGGGAAGGGGGAGGGGGAGGGGGAGGGGGAGAGGGAGGGGAAGGGGGATTGGACGCTCATAAGGGGAGAAAGAAACAGATGGGGCGGGGGAGAGACAGTCCAGAGGGTGCCCCCCGAATGGAAATTCATCAGCCCCCGGGACGGATTCGCTCCAGGGGCCCGCGACAGGGTATCCCTTAAAACAACTCCTCATCGGAGTCGGCCTCGGCCTCCAGACTGGCAGATCTGCCAACGTCTCGGGCGCGCTCCTCGTTCAGGCCAAAGCATTAGCACAGGTGCGCCAGGCACAGGCTGGCGCAATTCAAAAAGGGGTCTGGACGCACCTTTGGGCCCTAGCTGGGGCCTGCTCGCTCTGGGTCCCACCGAAGCGACCCCCGAACAGCGAACAAGCCTCCCGACCAGGAAGGCGATGGGGTCCCAGCGTGTGGGCCCTGTTGGGATGAACTAGCCTAGCGAACGCATCAGAGTTCTCCTTGCCAGCACCTTTCCGAGAGGGCCCCTGGCCCTGGCAGAGACCTCTCGAGGACCTGGGCTATCCTAGAGCTGCTGGCGTACTCATCACAGGTCGTGCAAAACAAGAGGCTTAGACGACGCCTCGAGCACTGGAAACTCCCAGAGCGAAGGTGCAGGCGAAGAAGGGCTCGCAGACTCGGCCTCAGGCTCGACCTGGAACTCATGGGGAACCTCGATCCCGCGCACTGGGCTGTCGACAGTGACCACCAACTCGGACTCTGATGGGGCCCCAAGCGCGAGCATGGTCAGCCCTAGCCCCCCTGGACTGTCATAGACTCCAGGTCGCCATAGTGTGGCTCAGCCTGACCTCTTAACTCGGGGGAAGCCCTGGCCAGAGTTTTAAAGAGCCTCGGGGACATAATTTCAATTGCAGGCAGTAGGACCGCACATGCGCTCCTCTTGGCCAGGGCGTCTGGCTCGCTGCCGCCAAGCCCCTCAATGTTTGCGAACCTTTCCTTGCGCGCGTAGCGCATGGAACATGAAACGCGTGCTGGCACTTTCTTGAAACTGGCGCCCTGTATGCCGCCTAGGCCCCCTACCAAAGGTTTTATGCCAGAGGTGCGCTCTTGGATCTGCACTGCTGGTCGCGCCACGCCCGCCCCTGCAGCATCCGAGCGTGCCAGCGCAGCCAATGTCCAAGGTGAAATACCCCGTGACAAACCTGGCCGCCACGTGGACCGCATTGTCCTCGCCTTCTCTGGCAACTTGCGCTGGGAGTGCGGGTGGAGGGACGGCCACAAACCAACCCCCTAAACAAATCCGTCGCAAATCGCCACCCCCACCCAGCCGCGCGGCCCGAGGGAAACTCGAGGTCGAAACGCGAGCCGTGGCAGGACACGCGGCCCCAGCGGAGGGCAAGCGGAGCCGAATGGCCCTCGACCTGGAACTCGGCGCCAGGGCCCCAAGGCCTCCCGGTCACGATCTGGCAGGGGTCACGAAGGAGACCGCGCACAAATATCTCCTACATCTGGATAAGAGCCCTGCTAAAGTATGAGGTCGCCCGGACGACCTCAAGAAGGTATACTACCCCTGTGCGATAGGGTTCTGGCTAGGAACTGAACACGTAAGTGAAACACAATGCCGAGCTCGCCACATTGCAAGCAACCGACCTCGAGCTGGTCGTCATGCATAAACAGACGGTGCCGGCACTAGTGGGGGCCACTGACTAGCCCACGAAAGGCACGCTGCTGCCTTAGACTCCACCCTTCCTCTGTAAGTAAGTGCCAAAGAACAACAGTTCATTCAACGGGCGCCAAAGAACATCGCCTTCCCAAGTCGGGCGCTGACCCAGTCGCGAGTCTCGCTTTTTGAAGAAAACCCGCTTGGCCCCTGGACGACGCAGGGGCCCCAGGAACGAAACGAAACTCGATCCTGACGGCAGTCAGGAACAACGCAGCGACGGGATCCTAGACGAGGGCCCAAGGCCAAGGCTTCGACGCGACGTGGGACCCAGCCGTAAAAAGGAAGTCCAGAGCAGGTTTGCCGAGCGTGCCTGTTTGGACGATGGATACTACGTCTGGACGGCGCTGGCCGCCAGCTGCACTGAGGAATCTCGACGCCCGCCCCCACCCCAAGAATCACCGTCGAAGCGAAACCGAGCGAGGATCCCCCAGGCAAGTGGCCCTGAGCTGTGACAGCAGCGCCTCTGCGGGACACCAGCCGTCCAGGCGCGAGGCCCTGCGTACTCGCCCCCGTGGCAGGCCTGCGCTGCGGGGCCGGCTCTGAAAAAACCGCCGCCGCGCTAGCAGCACCCCCCCCGAGGTGGGGGGTCCTGAAGCGCGGGCCGTGGAGGCCAGGAAACGGGCGCAGTGCGTCGCGAGTCGCCTCCCAGATCCGTTGGCGGCGCCCCCCCCCCTCAGTCTCCGCGGGCGCGCCTGGCCCCGCTGAGGTCGCGCTACGACGCCAGGGTTTCGGCGACATGGGCTGTCGAAGCAAGGGTGCCAGCATTCTGCCGCGAGACCAGGGGCCTCTCTGCTGAACGTCCTCGGCGACAAAATGGAAGGATGCGGCCAACTCTCGACCGACGACGGCGGCCCCTCCTACTGCGCGGAAGGACACGTCGTCGATCGCATTATTCGGGCGCGCCACGCGAAACAGGAGCGCTGTGGATATGGGAACTTCCGCGAGCAAATGTTGCACCAGGGTAGTTGCGCACGAGCGCCCTGCAAACCTCGCGTCGCTTGGTTGGGTAGGTTGGGTAATCCTGCCAGTGGCTCCCAGACAGGAGACGCGCCTCGGGGCGCTATAGAGGCAACGCGAAGCCCTGAGGAGCCCGAGAGGAAATTTGGCGTGGATGGCGGCCTCTTTCAATTCGGCGCGCGAGATGTTTTCGGAGAAGCGCTTCAAGTCTAGAAACAGCGCGCTTGAACCAAATCCTCTTGGACCTGGCGTAAACCGCGAGGGCGCTGCGCGCCCCTGCGCTTGTGTCGCAAGCCGCGCTGGTGCCACGGCCCCAGAAAGAAACCCGCTTCGCGCAACTGCCCCCACCTGGCACAGGACCTGTGACGCACCCGGCTCGAGAGACGCACCCCCAGGGGCAGCAACCCTATGGGCCTCACCCCACAGGACGCCTCATCGAAAAGATTACTAAAGATAGCCACATCTGTCCTGTGTGCCCACCGGCTGGAACTGTAAGCGAACGCCTTCACGAAACAAAAAGGGAGCTGCAACAGGAGCCGAGGCCAGAATGCGCCACGCCCTAGACCCGTCGAAGGCGGAAACGCGCGAGCAACATCGGGCACATCTAGCGCCGAAATGGGCAGCACGTCGTCCGGGTCGTATCCTCCGCCAACCTCCCAAGTCCACGGGTGAGCCTCCTTCCCCCTAGACTGCCTGCGCCAGGTGGGAACCCAGTCCATTAATACTTGCCCGAGTGCAGCTTGGCCCACCAGTGGGATGGGGAACTCAGCTTCGGAGTCGTTCAAAAGCCCCTAGGTGGATCGTTGGAAACCTCCGAATAATGATGCGCAATACGACCTCCCGACTCGACAAAACGCTGAGCCCAGGACCTCCTTGTCGTTCGGGCCTCCGCAATCCCCTACTGAGATGCGAGCGCCCACCTGAGCCTGTATTGAATTGGCCACTTCCCCTCTGGATTCTAGATCGTTTGGCTGGTCACAAGTCGCCTGTGCGCCAGCCCGCAACAGGGGCTTGCATCGCGTCTGGAACGAGCGTTCCCGATATGCTGGGGAACCCAATGATGCGGTCTTGCGGGTTGTTGTCCTCCATACATAAAGTAGCGAGGCGCGTGGGATATGATCGGCTGTCCTCCTCCCCCTTCTCCATCTCCGCCAGGATCCAACATCACGCTAAGGAGGGGTATCAAGGCTTCGCGGCACAACCCGGGAGACTCTGGAGCTTCCAAACTGCCTTCCGTGGCCTCAAAGAAGTTCCACGACGGTCCCGAATCGCGGAACGATTGGCCCAAGACGCCTACGACGGCGCCAAGACGCCCCAAGACGCCTTCAGGACGCCCCACGAGCCTTCCCAAGAGGGCTCCGAGGGGCAAGAATCAATAATGGTCCTTGGGCTTTCCAGTGCTTCTGGGATAAACGTCTTCTCGAGCTTCAAACGCTCCAAAACGGCCCAAGAGGCCCCGTAGACCGCCCCAAAACTGTTCAAGAGGCCTCCACGAGGGCCCCAGGACGGCCCAGGAGGGTCCTAAGATAGCCCAAAGAGGAACCCCAAGACAGCCAAAGAGCGCCCCCAGAGGACCCCAGGAGAGGCAGAAAGGGAGAACACGAACCGAAAGTCCTTCTTTCCGCCCCAAGAGGCCCCCAAAAGGCCCCAAGAAGCCCCCAAGCGGCCCAAAAGGTCCCTAATAAGGCACCAGAGGCCCAAAGAAGGCCCCTAGAAAGCCACCGACACGCTTCAAAACTGCCTCCAAGAGGCTCCGCCGGGCCCCAAAACAGCCCCCCAAACGGCCACAACGATCCCCACTGAGCGCCCAAGAAGCCCACGGCGCTTCAACCGTGGATTACACGCCTCTTCTGGGGGTTGGCAGAATGGCGGAAGCCTCTGGAATCATGTAGCGAGGCCCTTCACAGCGAGCCAACCCTGGGCGGTTGCCTTAGAAACCCTGGCCCCCAGGCAGCCTTCAAGGTGACGAGAAGCCGGCGACATCTAGAGCGCCCGCACAATTTGCAGGCACCGCTGTGAGCCATGCCCTTCCTGCGACGAAGAACTTCCTCGGTCGCAGCGAAGCGAGCTGATACTGCCCCCTTTCAGAAGGCAGTTCTAAACAGTGAGGGCAACTCTGGTATCCCTCGAGCGGTGGGATGTCCGCACCGAGGTCAAGCACCGGAAAACTGCAAGTGCCCATCATCTTCCAGACCTTGGCCTGTCCTGCTCGGCGACTGTGAGCATATTGGTTGCGTGGGGACCACGCCGTCAAGCTTCCAGCGTGGAACTCTAGGCACGAGCTTGCAACATATTACCCTGTGACATACCTGGCCCATTTTCATCATGTGACGAAAGGAATCGGCCCAAACTTGCCAGGCCAATGACAGTGCAGGCGCCGTTATGTGTTGCGCAAGCTACAGGGGATCCGCTCACGTGGCACGATTCACAGGCACAGGACAACAATAGAAGGACCAGGGGCGAAGGCCCAGGCTTGAGGAGGAAATTGGGGGCGGGAACGAAGGGCAGGAGAAGGACGCGCAGGGCGTCGACCCGTCAGCACGCCAGCAGCACAGGGAATCCAGCTGGGAGAGCCAACTCAAGCCCCCACCTTTGGAAAGAGGAGCCCAGGCTTACCCCGGGCCCCAAAAATGAAGGGGGGCTGGCTTCCAAGCCCCCCCCCCCTCTTCAGCCAGGGACCCCCCAACTACAGAATCTAAACAAACAGGAGGGCAGGTAGTTCCAGAAGCCCCTACGCCCCCCGGGGTACCAAAAAGGGGGGGAGGGGGGTAGCTCCTCTATCCCTCCATCCTTTGGCTAGGGCCCCTCCCCCATGTTAAAGATGCCTGCAAAAGGGGGGGAAAGGGGGGGAAGGGGGGTAGCCTCGGAAGCCCCCGTCCTCTTTTCTAAGGGAGGGGGGAGGAGCTGGAGGCTGGGCCTCCCCTTTTACTGAGATGTGTGCCACGAGCGTGCTCTTGCAAAAACGCGTACCAGTGCGTACGGAACACCAGATGCAGTAACGAGCAATGAATTACTACAGCTTCCTCTCCCGTTGTGGCTACCTCACATTATCAAAAGGTTGAATCGGCTCCGTGGTCGTATACTCCGCGCATCGGACCCGACTCCGAAAGGCCTTGCCGACATAGGCGAAACGACCACAAAGGCCACAGTGGGAAATGTTGACACAGGTGCTTCTGACCAAGCTGGTATGGTTTCAGAATTGCAGCCGAGACAATTGATGCCGACGCGGCCACATAACACACATTGCTTCAACAAGGCACCTTTTCACGTAGGCGATATAAACCTGACGCTAAGGTTCGACATATCTGTTTCCAACAGAACAACTCCATGGTTTGGAAGCTGTTCTTGGCGCACAAAGAGAAAACGCGATATGGCAATTCCCTCTGGTGGTAACAACCCATCTGTCAAGACCGGTAAGATTGAATTGGCCGATTGCATTCCTTCTAGCATTTGTGCAGGAAGCTGCACGCGTCGACTATCGCAACGAACTTGTCACATCACGAGTTTTTAACGTTGTCTGACAACACCCTAACAGTGATGGGGGGCGTCGAGAAATTATTTCAAACCACGAACACGAACACGAACACCCGCCGACGAGTTTCCCCCATGCCTTCAAGGGAGAGTGGCGGTGCATGAAATCGCTGGCTCCTAGTAGTGCATTTGTTCCACAACCATCCTGTGGTGTTGGGTCCTCGTTTTGAAAAGACAGCGCGCCGAGTTCCTCCTTCCTCCTTCCTCCTCCCCCTCCTCCCTCCTCCCGTTCCTCCCATCCCTTGCCCCCCTCACACGTATCGTGGCCCCATGGGGAGCTCCACCGAAGGCCCAAATGCTACCGCCCGCATGCGTTCCCCCCATCCATGCAGTACAGCGCTTCGTGGCCCAGCGTTACCGCCCGCATGCGCCCCCCCACCCCACCCAGTATATTGTTTCGTGGCCCCATAGGGAGCTCCACCAAGGCCCCAGCGCTACCGCCCGAATGCGCCCCCCCTATCCAGTACAGCGCGTCGTGGCCCCACAGGGAGCTCCACCGAAGGTCCCAGTGCTATCGTCCGCATGCGACCCCCGCATCCAGTACAGCGTCTCGTGGCCCCATATGAAGCACCACCGACGGCCCCAGAGCTACCGCCCGCATGCGCCCCCCCACCCAATACAGCGTTTAGTGGCCCGATAAGGAGCTCCACCCACGGCCCGGGTGTTATCGCCCGCATGCGTCCCCCCACCCAGTGCAACGTTTCGTGGCCCCACAAAGAGCTCCACCACAGGTCCAAGTGCTACCGGCGGCGCCAGTGCTACCGCCCGCATGCGCCTCCCCCAGCCAATACAACGTTGCATGGCCCTATAGGGAGCTACCGCCGGCATGCGTCCCCCCCCCACTCAGTACAGCGCTTCGTCGCCTCACAGGGAGCTCCACCGAAGGCCCCAGTGGAATCGTCCGCATGCGTCCGCCCCCACCCAGTACAGCGTTTCGTGGCCTCATATGGGGCTCCACCGAAGGGCACAGTGGAATCGTCCGCATGCGTCCGCCACCCACCCAGTACAGTGTTTCATGACCCAACAGGGACCAATGGCCCCAATGGCACAGTCCACATGCGTCCCCCCCACCCAGTGCAGCGCTTCGTGGCCACATAGGGAGCTCCACTGCAGGCCCCAGTGACAAGGTCCACATGCATTTCCCCCACCCGATACAACGCTTCGTGGCCCATAGGGAGCTCCACCGACGGCCCAAGCGCTACCGCCCGCATGCGTCTCTCCCACCCAGTACATCGCTTCGTGGCCCCATAGGGAGCTCCACTGAAGGCCCCAGTGGCAAAGCTACCCAGTATAGCAGTATAGCGTTTGGTGGCCCATGGGGAGCTCCACAGGAGGCCCCAGTGGCAAAGTTCGCATGCGTCCCCCCCCACCCAGTACAGTGTTTCTTGGTCCATACCGAGCTCCACTGAAGACGATACCCACAACTGCAGGATTCACAACTGCATATGGTTGGGTCCTTCGCCAAGCAAAGTTTGAGGGATAAGATGGGAGCGGACAGCATGATTCCAGCATGGTCGTTGCACAGTTTCGACTCCAGGGCGAATTGCAGGCGTGCCCAAAAGCCCCTTCAAAGTGGCACGGAGACGGTGCGGAGGGAGACATGATTCCAGCAGAAGCGGTGCACAGATTCGACTCCGAGGCATGCTGCGGATGTGCCGGCTCTTAGTGGTGAGGTGTACACCGCCATCCTCCCCATGAGACCACGATCCACTCGAGGGCGTCCGTGTGTAAATATTTTGTGGACGGAGGCGCGGCCTCGCTGTGAGGCAGCGCCGCCGTGGAGCTCCCCGTTCTTGCGGGGGGGGGGGGGGGCAAGGCCGGACACAGCAGTTGAGCATGCCGTCTCGAGGGCTCCAGCAACAGGGGTGCGTAAATAAAAGCAGGGGGGCACGGGGAGGGCGAGGGAGAAGAGGGGGGAGGAGAAGGAGGAGAAGGGAGAGGAGGATACAGAAGGAAGAGCCGTCTACGCACCCCACCCACTGAGCCCCTGAGACGGCATGGCAGAAGCAGGTACGAACCAGCCATGTCCTTGCGCAGAAACACCACGTGATGTCTATACCGGCCATCAGATCCAACATTCGCCAGCCCCGTTTCGAGCGGCGCGCATGTGAGAGGCGGCACTCCTCCCTCCTCTTTGACTCTTACATCCAACACCTCTGCCCTTTACTTAAACTCACCTCCCGCTCCTTTTCCTGCTCTCCCTCTTCCTGCTGCTGCTGCTGCTGCTGCTGGTCCCCCCCTGCTTCTTCCCATCCGCATGCAGAAACAGCCATACGCATGACTGAACAAACGGTCTCGCATTCTCAGGTGCACTGCGTTCCCACACCTGCATGCCTCCGCGCACAAGAGTACATACTCCCGCGCAATCTTGAAAGTTCCCAGTGGTGAACACGACAAAACAACGCAGCGATACAGACCCGTGCGTATGCTGGGCGCCCACGATGCACCCCAGAAAACGGTGACATCTTTTCCACCGTGTTTGGGTTACGCTGGTGTCTAGCCACAATAAGTGCTAAACGACGAACGACGCCGCCTCCTGGCCCAAGGGCCCTGGTGCTGGAGCAGCGCTGGAGGAACAGACGTGGCAGGACCCACAGAGCAGCGAACCCCTTCCGAACCCGAAACGCTTCGTATCCCAGCGTCCTCGCCGTAGCAGAATGCCTGTCAGCCACCTGGAAAAATTGCTGTTGCTTCCCCCCCCCTTAGCCGCAAAGGGGCAACGATGAGGGGGGCCGCTGAGGGGAGGGGGGTGACATTGACCTGGAATCGGCGATGCATCGCCGATAGATCGCCAGTGGGCCCCTGGTAGCGACACCGCACGTTCCTGGGCGAGGTGGGCCATCGGACCCCTGACGACGAGGAACAGGCGATCGGGGGTCGATGAATTAACCCCTGAAGCCTACGCCCTCCTAGCGTTGCCCATGGCTTCGCCGCCAGACTGGTGCGAAGGGCCACCCACCTGTGCCAGCGTTCCCCTGCAATCCACTCGGCCCCAAGACGGCTTCGGGACAGACCAGGGACCCTCCAGAGGCCCAATGCTGTCCCAAGCTGCGTGAGCATGTGCATGCGTTGGGACTGGACTCGGGCAACAGGAACGCGCCCCTACTCCAACCGGGGGATCGATCCGGAGCAAATCAAACAGAGAACCAAATTGTCTAGCGAGCGCAAGCCTTCAGCACTGTGATCACACGGAAAGCTGAGCATGTTACCCGTACTCCTAAAAACTCAGTGCATTACTCGATGTGTGCGTGCTACCCTTCCGCAGGGGGGCATGCTAACATTCCCTGTGTTTCCCGATTTTCACAAATGACCCCCGAAAAGAAACCGCTGAATGGTGGGAGGTGGGGGGAGGCAAAAACAATACCGATGACGAGCCGGCGTGGAAGCCCATGAGCGCGTTGCTGTTGAAGAAAAAGCGAGCCTTCGGGCAATTGCGAAGAGGTATCCAACACCCTGACGGGAACCCAAAGGGCGGCTGGCTGCGCAAGGACACGTTGTAGCACGCTGGTGCTCCCCAAAAAGCATCACGCTGTAGGGGCAAATCTTTTTTTCCTGGAATGGTTGCGCACGTGTATGTCGACATGCACCCCTGCACGTGTGGTCACCTGGCAGGTAGTCCAAACGGCGCCAACGAACCTCACCCGAAACACGACCCGAACCGTGCGGGCGCCTCGGCTTGAGCGACGGAGAAAGCGCTAAAACCACACAACCACACACATTAGGTGACCTGGTCGATGACCCTGGACCAAGACCCATGAGAAAGTCCAACCGCAGCGCAAACGGTGAACCGCGGTCGCACGAATGCTGCTGCGGAGAGCTGGCCGCATGCCTGGAACTTCTGGATCTCCCCCTGGTGCTTCACGTGCACCTGCGGCGAGGCCGAAGACAGGAAGGATCGAGAAAGGCCCTCGAGAGAGCCACGACGGTCGCTGCGTCATGGCCGCCCTTCTTCTGCTCTGGCTCCCCAAACTTTTCATCACGCTCAGCAGATTCATCCCACCAACCCTTGGGGCGAAGGTGGTCTAACGAATTAGATTTCCTCGTCTAATGTCTTGTGCTTTTCCAAAAGGTTTACCTCCCCCCATCCCTGGGTTCTGTTCGGGGGGTCGCACAGTGGAGCTACATATAGGCCCACGGAACGTCGTACTGTTTGTGGCGGACGCATGCGGGCATCCCCACTGGGGCCTTCAGTGGAGCTCCCTGTGGGGCCACGAAGCGCTGTACTGACCGTGGCGGACGCATGCGGGCACCCCCACTGGGGCCTTCGGTGGAGCTCCCTATGGGGGTGGCGGCCGCATGCGGGCACACCCATGTGAGCCTTCGGTGGAGCTCCCTGCGGGGCCACGAAACGCTGCACTGGGCGTGGCGGACGTATGCGGGCACCCCCGCTGGGGCCTTCGATGGAGCTCCCTGCGGGGCCACCGAACGCTGCACTGGGCGTGGCGGACGCATGCGGGCATCCCCCACCGGGGCCTTCGGCAGGGCTCCCTCTGGGGCCTCGAAGCGTGTGAGGCGTGTGCCAAAGTGAAGGGGGCGACGGGAGGAGGGAGGAGGAAGGGGAGGAGGAGGAGAGGAGAGGAGAGGAGAGGAGAGGAGAGGAGAGGAGAGGAGAGGAGAGGGAGGAGAGGAGAGGAGAGGAGAGGAGAGAGGAGGAGAGGAGAGGAGAGGAGAGGAGAGAGGGAGAGGAGAGAGAGGAGAGGAGAGAGAAGAGGAGAGGAGAGGAGAGGAGAGAGAGGAGGAGAGGAGAGGAGAGGAGAGGAGAGGAGAGGAGAGGAGAGGAGAGGAGAGGAGAGGAGAGGAGAGGAGAGGAGAGGAGAGAGGAGAGGAGAGGAGAGAGAGGAGAGGAGAGGAGAGGAGAGGAGGAGGAGAGGAGAGGAGAGGAGAGGAGGAGGGAGAGGAGAGGAGAGGAGAGGAGAGGGAGAGGAGAGGAGAGGAGAGGAGAGGAGAGGAGAGGAGATGAGAGGAGAGGAGAGGATGAGGAGAGGAGAGGAGAGGAGAGGAGAGGAGAGGAGAGGAGGAGAGGAGAGGAGAGAGAGAGGGAGAGGAGAGGAGAGAGGAGAGGAGAGGAGGAGAGGAGGAGAGGAGGAGAGGAGGAGGAGAGGAGAGGAGAGGAGAGGAGAGGAGAGGAGGAGAGGAGAGGAGAGGAGAGGAGAGGAGAGGAGAGGAGAGGAGAGGAGAGGAGAGGAGAGGAGAGGAGAGGAGAGGAGAGGAGAGGAGAGGAGAGGAGAGGAGAGGAGAGGAGAGGAGCGGAGGAACGCGGGGACCGTCTTTTCAGAGAGAGAGAGAGAGAGAGACATAAAAAACATATCCTCGATCCATTTCTTGCAGGGGAGCTCGCTCGCGGCCCCAGCCGGCCGTCAACCGCGTGCGCGGAAGGAGCGGGAACGACTGCAACCGCATCGGACCGCAGTCGGTTCGCCCCCTCCTCCAGCTGCGCGCTCATCGCAAGAGGATGAGGATGATGATGAGGACGATGATGCTGATGCTGATGCTGATGCTGATGCTGATGCTGATGCTGATGATGATGATGATGCTGATGATGTTGATGCTGATGATGATGATGATGATGATGATGATGATGGTGATGGCAATGCAAATGATTATGATGCGGATGAGGATGCTCCCTTTTTCCAGCTCGGGCAGGCCAGGTGGCGAGGATTCGAGACGCTGCCGACGCAAGAGGCTGCCGCCACGGATCTCCGATCCGTAGGCGGCCACGGACATCAACTGAAATTTCGGACACACCCGGGCAAAGATAGAGCGAAAGCAAGGGGGGGAGGGAGGGAGCTTGAGCGAAACGTCAACGGAAGATCGCAGACGGGCGGCCAGCGACGCTTCCCAAGGAGCAACCCTGTTCGGAGAACGACTTATGCTCCCTTTTTCCAGCTCGGGCAGGCCAGGTGGCGAGGATTCGAGACGCTGCCGACGCAAGAGGCTGCCGCCACGGATCTCCGATCCGTAGGCGGCCACGGACATCAACTGAAATTTCGGACACACCCAAAATGCTGCAAAATGCACAGCTAGACTGGCAACGCCGAAAATACAACAATTGTTAATCAAGCGTCGGAAGACGTTCGCGCAGCACGCCCTATCAAAACGGAGAACTGATTAGCCCGGGACCTGGCTTTCTCGTCGGCATAGGCTCTGGCGAGGGTGCTGCAGAGCTTGCGAGGATATGCCTCCGCCAATCTAGTGCGGAACCTGCCCGACGCGTCTTTGCCGGACAGCTCTTGATGCCGCTGCCCAGTGAGGACACAGACGGGCCCTGTACATCTGAACTTGGCCAAAGGTGCCAAGTCGAAGAGAAACGCAGCAATCCTGGTGCTCTTCCTCCAGGGCGTCCCGAACCGGCAGTACTCGATCACCTGGGTCGTGACCTGCCGGCGCTGGAGCAGGGACAGCATCGGCGGCAGCTGCCACGCGTAGCTCAGCGCGGGGTTCTCGACGGACCAGGGGACGAAACACTGGCAGCACAGCACGCAGAAGGATATCGTAAGCCGCGCGTACAGGTTGCCCCACTTCACCTTCTGGAAATCGGCGCCCTCGGGATGGAGACTGGGCAGGCCCCAAACGTGCTCCTGGGACCGGAGCCGCGGAGGCCCGTTGGGGCGGTCTCACGCCCGCGAGAAGGTCTCGCAAGGAAAGCCAGCATGCAGGCCGCAGACGAGCCCCGCCCGCATCCAGCCTCGAATGAGGCGGGCGCTCCTGGGGTCGCGCAGGTCGTAGGCGGGGCCGCACAGGATGTCCCACCGCAATGTGGGGACATTTCCCCGCTCCATGGCATCGGACAGGTGGCCCGAGCCCGCGAACAGCTCGAGGAACACGGCGACGGTCGGCGCCCTCAGCGGCCCAAAGACGGCATCCGCCTCCCCCGCAGCGCGTCGGGGAGCTCCTGCGCGGCCGCCGCGGCCGCCCGCTGCACGTCGGGCGGCAGGCGGCGCAAGAGGTCGGCCAGTCGCCCCCCGTGCTCGTAGCGGCGGAGGCTCCGCGCGGACCGCCACCGCCCGCGGCGCTGGATCTCCTCCAGACGTCGGGCGCCGGTCGCGAAGTCGACGCTCGCCCCCGCGTGCCGGAAGCGGTAGGCGTCGAGCGGCCCGAGGGGCCCCAGGCGCCAGGCAGCCGCGGCCTCGTCCAGGGCCCGGCGCAGGGCGCTGGGCGTCAGATCCAGCAAGGGCCCGACGCCGCGCTCCAGCCCCAGCTGCACCAGGGCGCCTGCGAGCGCCGCCTGCCGGTCGAGGTCGAGGACGATCGTCTGGTCGAACTCCTGGCTCTTGGACGGGGTCCGCATCTCGAACGGGTGGAGCAAGACCGATGTGGGGGTCCACTCGCGAGCTCCGCTGAGGGACCCCGCCACTACGTCGCGGCCCCGTAGCAGGAATGGCTCTCCTGGCCGCAAGTACATCTCCATCATCATGAGAATGGCCAGCGCGTGGGGTCTCAGCCCCTGGCAGATCATCCAGCACGCCAGCAGCGCCACCACGTCGTAGGGCAGGGGCAAGCGGCCCCCCGCTGGGGCAGCGCGGCGCCAGCCTCGCAGACACTGTCGACAGACGGGCATCCGCCCGCCCCCCAGCCTGCCCAGGCGCGGCTCGGCCCACTGCACCGACGCCAAGAGCTTCTCGCCCGCGCTCAGCGAGCCGCCCTCCATGAACATGATCTCCATCAGGCCCGCGGTGGCGATGTCCCACTCCTCCTCGGTGTTCGGGTGGTCCCCGCGGGAGTCGCAGAACCTCTGCAGGGCGGCCAGGTAGAGGGAGTACTGGGCCTGCGTCTTCGCCGACACCGAGGCCCTCCGAAGCAGGCTCATCTGGGCCTGCGGGGCCCGCGCCGCCGCCAGCCTGGCAGCGCGCTCCACCCGCACCCGCGCCGCGGCCGCCCGCAGGCCCCCAGTCTCCAGGGGGGCCAAGGCCGGGCGGGAGGCCGACCCCGCACTGGGCGGCGGCGGCTGGCGGCCCGCGGGGGTCCTCGATCTGTCGGACCTGCCGCGCGCCAGCATTGCGACCCTCGCCGGCGGCGGTCGCGAGTTCGCGCCGCAGGCCGGCAAGCGGGTCGCTCGGCGCCGGCCGGCCGCGCGAGGGTCCGTCCGCAGGGTTGAGCTCCGACGCGATCCAGCGCGACCGTAGGAGGCTGCCGGTCCCCAGCAGCAGGGCGCCCAGCCGGCGGGTCACCGAGAGCATGCCATCGCAAGACGACCGTCCCTTCGTGGCGGCCAGGGAGGCCGAGATCGAGTCCCCAATCACGAGCAGCCTCGAGCCCAAGTTGGCGACGGACCTCAGGAGGTGGCGCACCCCGTACAAAAGCGCCTCCGCTTCCAGGGCCGGCATAGACGTCGAGGCCCGTTTCCACCTCTGCCTCCCGCACACCCTCCAGGGAGCCCTCAAGAGGTCCAGGGGGACGTCCTCGAACGACTTCGTGTGCCGGCGGTCAAACTCGCTTTCGGGACGGTGGTGTCGAGACTTGGGCCGCACGAGCTCCATCAGGATCCGCCTGTCGGCCTCCCCCTCACCCCCGTGCAGCTGCGCAGCGGCCGCGGCGAAGGCGCGCTCGCGGGGAGGCCGCCCTTCCCGGGCCGCCTCCCGAGCCCCAGCACGCTCCGAGTGACGGCAGGCCTCCTTGACCAGGGCCACCGGCGGTCGCCCCCGAACGGCCCCCAGGCCCCACGGCGACGCGTCCACCACGACCACGTCTGGACAGGTACCCGCGGAGGTGTTGACCCAGATGAGCGGGGCGATACGGTCCCAGACGTCGAGCTCCTTTCTGGCCGAGGCCCAGAGGGCCCGAGGCCCCCGGGCTGGGCCTCTCCGCGCGGCCTCACAGAACCTGTAGCAGCATTTGAACACGCTGAGCGACTCTCGCCTACACAGGCCGATGAAGCACAGATGGCCCAAAAGGCGCTCCAAGTCCCCTCCAGAGACCGAGGCCCGTGCTAAAAGACCCCGAATGGCGAGACGAGCCTTCCAGACACGCTCGGGGGTCGGGCGGAAGGTGCGCCGGAGGCAATCGATCTCCCACCCCAGCACGATGGCCCGATCGCAAGAGACAGACTCTTTATGCAGCGGCAGCCCCCGAGACTCGAGGGCCCGGGACACTCCTGCCAAGCGTTCGCGAACAACCGCCTCGCTCGTCGAAATCACCACATAGTTGTCTACGTACTGCGCGCGAGGGGGGGAGGCGAGGGGAGGCGGAGGGGAGCCGTCCGCGAGGCGGGCTGCAGCAGGGGATCCCCCCTCCTCGGCAGCCCGCTCGTGGATCGCCTGGCACCACCATAGGGCCCAGGACCAGCCCATGGGCAGGGCACGCATCCGAGGGGTGACCCAGGTCCCCGGGGACACACGGACCCCCTGGACTTGAGAGATGCCCGCCCACGAGGCCCGAATTCTTCGCAGCCCGAAGTACTGGCGGAGCCCCTCTGGGAGCTCCATGTGATAGAAAGCGTCTTTTATATCGACCTGGCCAATAAACACTGGCTGATCGAGGGAGTCGTCGCCATGCACCTGGGAGAGAGTGTCGCCAGAGACAAGGCTGACAGGGGCGGGCGGCTCGAAATGCTGATTAGACCGCCGACAGTCGACGACCAGCCGCTGCTTGCCGCCCCCCTTTTTTTACAAAGAAGCAATCCACCACCTCGGTAGGTCGCTCAAGCGTCAGCTCGGCTACGCCAGCCTCGACCAACCGCTGAACGAATTCGCCGTACAGAGAGGGAGAGTGGAGGCGAGGGTCCCCATAGGGTCGCAGGGGCCCCGAGTCCTTTAACCTCATTCGTGCCACGTCGATGGGCAAAACTTGCGACTCAGCAAAGCGCGCAACAGTACTTTCCCCGCCGGATCCCCAAAGCCGAGCGAGCGGAGTCGGAACCGACCCAGCCGCCGGGAGGGACACGCGGGAGGCTTCGTAGCCCACAGGGCCCCCCCCAGCGTCATAGGGGAGGCCGAGGCGCAGCGCCTGGAGGGCTGCCGCCTGCGAAAGATCATCTGGGGGAGGCCCCAGGAAAGAGACAGAAGACTCAACGTGATCGAGCATACGCTGCTGCCCGAGGCTCAGATCAGCAGGTACAGGTACCCCTTCACGGCGGCCGTATATCGCGTTGAGACCTTCTAAGCACCGAAGAACGTCGGCGTGGCGACGCTGCCGACGGCCGACTCTCTGTCGGCAAACTCGCGAGAGCCCAGGTGCTGGTGGCTCCGACGAGTTGAGCAGCTCCGTGGGGAAAGGTAGCAGATCCCTCCCCACGTTCCTGTCAAAATTCCCCGGCGGCGCAACGGCGTGCCGAGCATCCCCAGTCATGTCAGGATCCCCCCCACCAGACCTGAGGGACGTCTGGGGGGGGCGGTCGGGCATCACCCCTGGTCCTTCCCCTGGCCCTGCCTCCGCTTGCCCAGCGACTCCCGAGCCTCGCGCGCCTTCAGGAGGCTCTTGGCCAGCGACGCGTCCCGCTCCAGCTCCTGCTTGGCGCTCTCGAGCAGCGCGGGCGACACCATGAGCCTCGACTCGGCTCGGGCCGTCGCCCCGAAGGCGGCCTGCTCGTCGGCGGTGAGCCTCCCCGCGGAGGAGCCCGCTGTCCTCTCGCGCAACTTGTCGCTGTAGCAGTACTCGATCGTCTGGAGCCGGCGGAACATCATCTCCACCGACAGGATGTTGGACGCGTCCACCTGATCGTGCTGGAGCAACGCCTTCAGGTAGCTGATCACACTGGCGTACTCCTCCATGCCCCACTGGGAGTCCTGGAGGCCGCACAGCTTCTTGAAGTGCTCGAAGTGGGACTCGAGAGAGCGGCCCTCGCCCGCGAGGTGCTCGAGGCACCACATGGTCGTCCTCGGCGCGATGAAGTCGGGGAGGTGCTCCTGGCGGCAGCTCTCGACGAGGTTCTCGAGCGTCCGGAAGGGCCTGCCAGCGCGATCGAGGCGGACCGGCAGCAGGCGACAGTCGGGCGCCACCGCCCGGTCGGCGAAGTCCGACTCGTCACCGATGGCCACCCACTCGACGAAGAGAGACGACCCGTCTGCGAGCAAGACGACTCCGCGGGCGGGGGTGCCCGCCCCAGCGAAGCCCGCTGGAGGGATGATCACATCGCCGTAGTGGTACCCCCTCCACTCCTGGGCGACGCGCCAGTTCCCCACGGGGGCGGGGGCGGCGTCGCCAGCGCCACCCGCCAGCACCAGGGGTCGGGCCCCCCCGACCACGGCCGCCGCGAGCGCCGCTCCCGCGGGCGCCGGCGCTCCGCCCGCCTCCCCGCCGCCTGCGGCCGGCGCAGCCCCCGCGCCCGCACCTCCTCGGCGCATCACCCCGCCCGGCAGGGGCGCGGGTGCCGGGGCGGCGGGCGCCGCGGCGGGCGGCGGGCCCCCCGCTGGCACCACGACCCATCCTCCGCCCGGCGGCCCGGCGGCGGGGGCCCCCGCGGGAGGGGCGGGCCCGGCGGCGGCAGCCGGCGCCCCCGGCGCAGCCCAGGGCCACGCCTCGAAGACGGGCGCCGGCACGGCCACGCCCGGGTGGCGCCGAGCAAAGCAGCGCCGAGCCTCGGCCTGGGCCTCGGGGAGCCAGGCGGCCACCTCCGCCGCAGTCGGGGCGCTCGCGAAGCGGTAGGCCCGCACGACGCCCGGCGGCCTGGGGGCGAGGGCGGGCGCCCACCGCACCGCGCTGATGTCGGGCGACGTCCCGTCCACTACCTCGCACTGCACCTGGTGGTCCGGCGAGACTAGGATCGCGTCACTCGGACAGGACACCACCCGACCCAAGTTCCAGCGCTGGTGCCACAGGGGAGCCCCCGGCACCGCATACAGGAGGTACGCCACCTGGTCCACTCCTTCCAGTGCGGGCACGGCGTCGGCGGCAGCAGCAGCCATCGCTCCACCTCCCGACGTCGCCGAGCGCGATGCCGATCACGAGCGACGCCACTGTCGTCCCCCAGGCCGCCGCCACCGTCGGGGCTGCGGGCGCCGTGGAGGCGCGCCCCCGCTCCTGCTGCGGGCACTGGGGAGCCGGCGCCCCTGGGCAGGCCGGGCAGGGCGGGACCGCGGGACAGGCGCAGTGGCAGTCCGGGCACTCCAGCGCCGGGCACGGCGGCGGCGGCGGCGCCCGACTCAACCAGGAGGCCACGCCATGCGACAGCTGGGTGAGGGCTCCGACCGCCCACGGGGGCACCATGCCCCGTGGGAAAAAGCTTGAGCGAAACGTCAACGGAAGATCGCAGACGGGCGGCCAGCGACGCTTCCCAAGGAGCAACCCTGTTCGGAGAACGACTTAGGAGGAGGAGAAGGAGGAGGAGGAGGAGGGGGAGGGGGAGGAGGAGGAGGTCGAGGAGGAAGAGGAGGAGGCGGCGAGGACCGATGCTGGAGGTCGGCGGCGCGCCGAGGGGGGAAGATTCGACAAACGAATTTCAACGAGGATCCTCTTGGAACCTTTTTGCGGCCCTGTTGGGGCCGTCTCGACGCTTCGGATGTCGTTTTCCCGCTTGTGTCGGCCTCCCATGGGCCTCCGAGGCCTCAAGATTACTCCGACATGGCCCACCTCTCTTCCCGTGCTCTTGCTCTGCACCGCCGTGCATGGCCCAAGGCATGATCGACACAGCGGTTGCACTGCGCGCTGGGAAGAGGGGCTTGTTCAAAGAAGATACGTTTCGCTCCTAGACGGCTGCGGCCACATAATGGTAAGTGTGGGACGGTGCCTCACATGGTCATGCAAATGCAAGCGAGAACAACAGCGGCCAAATCGTGCCACCCCGACCATCTCTCGCGGCATAAGAGTTCCAAGTTCGAGGTTCGATACTTTCATGGAACCTATCCCGAGACACAGCCGGACGAGCCGGAAAGGGGAGATGGGAGACGTGAAGGGCCCCAAATATCAGGATTCTCCATACTGTCCCATATTTTCTGGGTTTTTGTCATCCCCCCCATATCCCACATGTTCCCATATTTTCAGGGAATCGACGATCAATCGTGTCTGTGTCGTTTTCCCTCCTGAAGATAGGGGAACGAGGAGGGACGAGGCAGGAGGGAGGAGGGGGGAGAGGAAGGGGCGAACAGGCACAACAACCGAACCACGGTGACACCGAAGTAGTCCCAACCATCACATCGAAATCATGGGGAACTACGACCGCCGAGCGCGTCGCGGTTCATGCCGCCGTGGGCCACGAGACACCGCACAAAGGAGCATGAGGCAAGGTCGCAAAAATCCAACTCGGCGGAGCCAAGATGGGGTGGTGTCGAGTTTCTCTGGTCGAGACTCCCGGAACCGTGAACCAAGAACACAACCAACCTCACACTGCCAGGAACTCTAAGACCGAGAACCCGCGAACACAGCCGACCGTACTGCCGGGAACCCTGGAAACAGGAACCAGTAATCCAGGAGACCCAGCCGCCCGCCGACATGGGCCGGGAACCCAGAGCCAAACCAGTTCACCTCACCTCAGACCAGGTCAACTCGAGCAAGAAGCGTTAACCCAGGCATCCAGAAATTGACAGCCTGCCCTACTGATCCCCGCTCGTCAAATTCACTCTTATCATCCTCATCATCCCCAACCTCCTGCTCCTCTTGTTCCGTCTCCTCCCGATCGTCTGCACTGAAGTGACAGGCCAAGTGTTAGAACTGAAATGTAGAGAAGGACCAGCAGCAACTAGCACGACGGCGAAGGGGGAAAGCAGGAAGGAGGGAAGAAAGAAAAAGGGCGGAGAAGGGGTTCAAGGGATGAAGAAAGAGATGAGGAACGAGGGGGAGGATAGAAGTTCGGAGAGAAGAGGGAAGTCGGAAAGGAGGAGGGAGAGAAGATGTGAGCATGGATGAGGGGAAGACCGAAGGAGGAAGGAGGGATCAAAAGGAGTAGGAGGAGGAGGAAAAGAGGGCGAAGGGAGGGAAAGAGGGAAGGATGATGAGAAGAAGGAAGAAAAGGGGAAGAACAGACGAAACCAAAACTCCTGATCGCCGTCCGGCCCTGTCGGGGCCTCCAGGAGGTTCCTCGCCAGCCGGATGCACTTGGCCTCGCCTAGCAGCTGCAGCTTGTGCTCGAGCTTGTGGATGCAGACGAGACCCGACTGCGTCTCGGGAGCGGTGGGCGGGCCGGGCGGAACGGGGGCAAGGGGGCCGACTGGGGAGTCGAGGGAAGAGAAACGAAGGAGAAATGTGGCGACGAGATCTATATATATATATATATATGGATCGGGCATGTCCTCCTACAGCCAGATATTGGACGAATCCAAAAAATATTGAAAACAAGCTCATACATAACCAAGAAGAATTACAAAGTCGTCCCACACCTATTGTTTGACCATTTTTGAACTTGCCTCCTGCAGAGGGACACGCCCGAATCGAATCTATATATATATATGCTTCGAAAGTTTTCGTCATTGGATCCCGCAGGCGGGGGGAAGTCTGGGGCCCCTCCTCGCCCACTCTCCTGGCCTGTCGTCCGGGGACCCCCCCGCCCAGCCCCCTTTCCCCATCCATCGTCCCTGACACCCCGCCCGTCCCACCTTTCCAAAGGAGGGGAAGGGTTGGAACACACACACACACACACACCCTCGGATTCGACAATCGGACCCCCCCCT
This sequence comes from Prorocentrum cordatum, assembly GCA_963575745.1. Classification (NCBI taxonomy): domain Eukaryota; class Dinophyceae; order Prorocentrales; family Prorocentraceae; genus Prorocentrum; species Prorocentrum cordatum. Next base: position 632,270 of record CAUYUJ010015305.1, read on the forward strand.
CCTCCCCCTTTGACCACGCCGCCCCTTTGGCTCCAGAACCCTACCCTGGCCACCTGTCCATCCCAACGCCAACACCCTACCCTTAGCAACCCCCCCATCACGATAATTTCGACTTGTATGATTGTATAACCGTTTCGCCCAGCTCCGGCCAGCCCCCAGCCGATTCCAACCAAACCGACACCTGGTTGCGAGCACCGCCGCGACCCCGCGCAAAAATTGGGACGCGCCGCGCATCGCCCGATCGTGAGACTGTTTCATTGTGAGCACCACTCCCGCACTACAGAAACTTTGGCGTGCTTACTTTCTAATCTTCACCCATGCCCAACAGGTACGATCCCCTGCACAAAATACAAAGTGGTGGACATCGGCTGATATTCACATGGACACTCACCAGCCCGTGAGAATTTAAAAAATCGGCGCACACACGCTGATCTTCACAAACAGCAAACCCTCACGATCCCCTCGAGAGGGAACACAACACAACATTTGGTCGACACCGGCCGGCATTCACAGTGACCCAGCACTCACCATCCCATAAAAGAGGTCACCATGCGGCGCACGTGTGCGCATCTGCACGCCCATCCATCTTTCCTTACCACTTGCAATACATACCATGTAGTGGACATCGGCAGATCTTCACAACGCGCTCCCAGGTCTCCCAGACGTCCCCAGGGTTTCTCAGACGCTCTCGGACACTCCAATCGCTCCCGAAACACTCCCAACCTTGCCGTCGGCACAGGCGACAGCAACATCCACATTCGCAGTTGTTCCGTTTCACCTTCCTCGTCGCCGCAGGAAACGTCAAGGAGTTGATGGAACAGATCGCATTGGCGCGATCAGATTGTGGAAGAGGTCGATCCCGTGGGAAGGGGTAGAAGCAAGACCCAGGCACGCGCCAAGATTTCCCCGAAACGGACCAAATGCGCTTGGAAGGTGCAAAAGATGCAAGACCGCGTTGTCGCAATAAGACGATATGTCGGTCTTACGGGAAGGGCTTCGGGCGAAGTAAAATGATCTGTCACAGCCAGTGTGGTGGACTCTAGGAACCCCAAGCCTAACACGCCCACCCTTGGTCTCTAACCCTATACTGACAGAACATTTGTCCCCTGCCGCGGCCGACTTAGGACCGGTTCAGGGCCGCGCCCCCTGTCTCATCCCTAGCAACAGTAGAACCATGGACACAGGTTGATCTTCACATCCGCCCAACCGTCACCATCCGTTGCAAAAAAAGCGCTGCGCGGTGGCACATATGCTGATGTTATCATCGATCCGACCCTTACCATCCTACGCAAACAAATGCGGTTCGGTGCACATATGCTGATTGGGGCATCGGCCCAGCCCTCGCCATCCTACGCAAAAAAAATCGGCACACACACGCACTTGCTGACCTTCAGCATCGACCCACCCACCCGGTACAGAAAAAAACCGGGGCACATAACGATAAAGATCAATGATTCGATCGCACAAGAATAACACATCGATACGTTTCGGCACCCCTCGCCGACTCCGATTTTGGACCCAAGCGCTCCCCAGGCTGCGCCAAACGTTCCCAGGCGCTCCAAAACGACCCCAGGCATTGTGAGACGCCCCAATCGCTCCCCCCGCGCTCCCAGGCTCGCCGTCGCCACCAGCACCAACAGCAACCACATGTTCAGCTTCATCGTTTGTGTCGCCGCGGGAGGCCTCAATAAGCAAATGTATTCAGATCGCGTTGGCGCGTTCAGACTGTTGTTCGCGAGTCGATATCATAGAAAGGCTTCATGGCGGGACAGATTGATCCGCACAAGCCCTTGTTGTACACAAAGCCCTAACCCAAACGCCGAGACCCTAAGACAATAACGCCCCCACCCTAACACCCAGACGCCATCAATTTCTAACCCCATGGTCATATAACCCTTCTTTTTCACCCGGCCCTGATAGGCTCCAACGAGACCCCTGCGGCGACACCCGCCGAGATCCCCTGCAAAGAACGGGGCGCCTTGCAGATCGGTTAACCGTGAGATCGTCCCATACTGGGTTTAACCCTCCACTCAGAACCAATACAACCCCCTGAAAAAAAGGCGTGGTGGATCAATCGGTTGATCCTGACATCAGCCGAACACTAATCGAACACGGACCCTCACAACCACTTCACCCTCACAATCCCCTGCAACAGAAACATGAGGTGGACATCGTCGTAATCACTCGGCATCATCAGAATCACTCGTCATCGTAACCGCCCGTCATCGACACCAGTCACTCATCATCGTAATCACTCGTCATCGTACACGTACACCAAAACACCTTTCGATGCACCCGCTCATCAGCACTCCCATCCAAAACCTCACGATCCCTTGCAACAGGTATTCGCTGGACATCGGCTGATCTTCGGAGTGCGCTCCCAGGTCTCCCGGATGTCCCCTGGACTTCCCAGACGCTCCCCAATCGCTCCCAAGCTCGTCGTCGCCACAAAACGCAGCAACATCTTCATCCTAATCGTCTCCGTTTCACCATTTCACCGTCCCCGTCGCCGCAGGAGGCGTCAAGGAGCAGATGAATCGTATCGCGTTGACACGTTCGTATTGGCGAGGAGGTCGATCTCATGGGAAGGGATAGAAGCAGGACCCAGGCACGCGCCAAGATCGCCCAGAGACGGCCCAGATGCGTTCGGAAGGCGCAGGGGATGCAAGACCGCGCTGACGCGATTAGAGGATAGGTCGATCTAATGGGAAGGGCTTGGAGCAGGTGGGAATGGTCTGGGGCAGGCAGTGCGGTGAGCCTAACACCTTACCCTAACACCCAAACCTTAATACCCGAACCCTCACACTCCAGCGCTGGCACCGTACCGCCGTAACGCTAACACCCTAACCTTAACACCCTGATCGAATACCCTAAGCCCAGCAGCTGAATCGCAACACTCTAACATCCTGGCGCCCTAACCCTAACAACCTACACGGGACACCATAACCCTAACACACAGACCGAAACACCCCAACCCTACCCCTAACACTCTTACACAACCGCCCTGACAGCACACCCCTAACCCGTCCGCCCTCACCCAACCTTTACACCCTCGCCCTAAAACCATGAATCTGAATCGAACACCCCAGCCGTAACACCCTAGCCCGAATCCCAACACCCTAACCCTAACACCCTAGGACAGAAACAACATAACCCGACCACCTGAACCTTACACCCTGACCCTGAAACATCCTAACCCTAACACCCTAAACGTATCACCCTAACCGTGTCACCCTGACCCTGTCACTCTGAAGCTGACACAACAATCCTGATACCCTACTCCTGAATCTTATCCCCTAGACCTAACCCCAACCCTAAGACCCTGACCCTACCACCCTAACCCAACACATTAGACCTATACCTAATACCCTAACCATATCACCATAACCCAAGCACCCTGACCTTAAACCAAACACCCCAACCCTAACACCCAAACCTTGCACCCGAACCCGAACACCCTATCCAAAACAGCCCTACCCTAACCCTGTACCCTTACACAGCAAGCCTGATAGCCGATCCCTTCGCCAACACCGTAACCCTAATCCTAACACCCTCACCCTAACACCCTTACCCTGACACTTTAGCTCCCCCACCCACATTCCAATCCTAACACTGTAACGCTCCCCCCTTCCCCCTTCTCCGTCGGAAAGGGGGGGAGCGGGGGAGGTCCATCCACCCACCTCCTCTACGGCGCAATGGGGTTGACGGAGGGGTCTGAACTCTCCACCCCCTTTTAGAAGGGGGCGTCCGAAAACAGCCCCCTCTTGAGAACAGGGAGGAGGGTGTCGTGCGAGCACACACCCCTTTTCAACTAGGGGGGATCCAGTAGAACTTTTTCCATATCCACCTCCTTTGGAAAGGGGAGCCCTGGCCTACCTCTGGCCTCAAAAAAATCGCCGGCCCAACGGGCCAAAGGCGTGCTAAGATCTCCGGTAACTGCTAAACAATACTTCTAGTTCGCGCGCGCGGGGCGGCCCCTGGGGGTCCCCCGGCGAAAAGTACCCCGACCGCCGCCCGACCACTGCTACTCAGAGATGGTTTTCCTCCTGGGTGTGGCTTCTCAGGCCCCCCAGAGCGCGCCAAGAGTGCCCCAAAAGGCCCCCAAGACTGCCCAAAGGGCCCCCGAGACGCCTAAAGAGCGCTCCAAGACGCCGATGATGACCTCAAGACGGCCCAAGAGGCCTCCAAGTGGCCTCCAAGAGGCCTCACAAGAGGGCCCTGAGAGGCCCAAATCAGACATTTTACGATGGTTTTGAAAGAATTTGGGCCTTGTCCCCTTTTCGGCCATCCGATGCTCCAAGACGGCCCAGGAGGCCCCCAAGAGCACCCCAAGACGGGCCAAGAGGCTTCCACGAGGGCCCCAAGAGGGCCCAAGAGGGCCCCGAGACGACCCAAGAGGCGCCCAAGACGGCCCCAAGACGGCCCCAAGAGGGGCCCAAGAGGGGGACCACGAACCAAAACCTCGAGCCTTCCGCCCCAAGAGGGCCCCAGGAGGCCCCGAGAGGCCCCAAAGAGGCCCCAAGATGCCGCCAAGAGGCCCCCAAGAGGTCCCAGGAGGCCCCCAGGAGGCCCCCCAGAAGACTTCAAAAATGCCTCCCAGGCGCCCTCGAACGGCTTCTGAAAAGACCCCAAGAGGCCTCCCAGAGAAGCATCTTGACGACGACCCTGTTTGGCCCCAAGAGCAACACAAGATGCCAACGAGAGGCTTCCTCCTCCGCCCCTTCCTCTTCCTCCTCCTCCTCCTACTTATCTTCATCCTCCTCATCTCCTTCTCATCCTCTCCTCCTCCTCCCCTCCCCTTCCCCATCCTCATCTTCTTCCTCCTCGGCGGCGCCACAATGGCCCCGGGCCCACGGCGAAGCAGTAGCGATCATGCAACATGGGCCGGCGGAATGAGCGAAGCGATTGAATAAAAAGGTGGGAGCTTAAAAAAAAACACCCCTTTGGCAAGGGGGCCGCCTGCTTCACAAAAGGAGGGAGGAGAAAATTCTGCACTCCCCCTTTGAAACGGGAGGGGGGGTAGCTTCAAGCTGGGGCTATCCTTTGACTCTGCGAGGTCCCACGGCGGCGCGCTTTCACAGTATGTGTAGACTCTGCTTGTGTCATGGGATGGGCGCCGTACCCACCAGCAGGATCAACATGAGAAGATTCGGGGACGAGTAACTGAAATAACTATAGTGGGTCACTCTTTCTTGTCCCTGAAACGCTCGCCTAGCCACTTCGATCGATAGAAATCACAATAGGGCGACGATGATGGCGACGACGAAATCGACGACGACGGCGACGCCAGCGGCGGCGACGGCGACAACGGCGGCAATGACAACGGCCGCAATGACAACGGCGGCGGCGGCGACACCGACGGCGACGACGGCGACGGCGGTGTCGACAGCGGCGGCCCCGACGCGGCCCACGATCGCTGACGCCCCCCTGGGCGCAGGGCTCGCGAGTGGCACCTTCTTCTCTGGCCGCGCACGCTCTCTGCCAGCCCTGCCTGCAACGCCGGCCGGCCTCCCCCCCTTCCCGCGCCCGCGCATCGCGGCCAGCCGGAGGGAGAGAGAACGAGAGAGAGAGAGGCCTGGATTGCGGGCGGACTGATTGTCTCAGTCCCAAGGGAGACGAGACCTGCACGTACATGTACACTGCCCCTGGCCAGGCCCATCCTGGGCCCACGAGCGGTGCATACGCCCTCCTGACTTGGCCATGGATGTGTGTGCACCGCTCCCGGGCCCAAGCTGGGCCTGGCCAGGTCTAGTGGATCCGCCAGCGTGCGGCTGGGCATGGAGTGGGCGTGCCCGAAGGTTCTTAGCCGAATTCTTCGACCATTCCGGGGGAGTTTTCAAAGGCCCCAGACCCAAAATCCCACCAGCCCTCTGGGCGCAGGTGGTATAACGATGCCTTTCTTTCACTTTCAAAAAAAAAAAAAAAAAAAAAAAACTATCTTGCCCTTCGGGAAGGGGTTTACCCTTCCCCCATACCCCCTTCCCGTGGACCTGGACGGGAGGGGCCGCGATCCGTTGGACCGTCCAAGATCGGCCCCTGGGAGGGCAAACTTCTAACCCCTCTCACGAGGACTGTGGCCCCCGAGGGTGAATCCCTTCTTTGATCGATAGCCTCGAAGATGGCCCCAAGAGGCGTTCCAGGGCTCCCAAGAGAGACCCAAGACAGCCCCAAGAGGGTTCCAAGAGGGTCCCAAGAGGGCGCCAAGCGGCACCCGAGAGGCACCCGAGAGGCCCCCGAACGGGCCAAGAGAGCCCAAGATGACCTCCGGCATGGACCAGATAGCCCAAGCTGGCCCAAGATTGTCCCCAAGATGCTCCAAACGGTCCCAACACCGTTCCAAGAGCGCACAAGACCGCTCCAAGACAGCCCCAAGAAGCGGTTTGCCGGCCCCTGAAGGGGGAAGCTGAATTGAGGACCCGCCCCCACCTTGCAATCGACGGTTTCCAAGATGACCCCAAAAAGCCTTACAGGGTTACCAAGAGGATTCCAATATGACACCCAAAACAACCACAGAGCACCAGCACCAGCAGCAACCGCAATAATATCTCTAGATGGTATCATGAGTCCTCGTCCGCGTCGTCGTTACCCTAGTCGACGCGCTCCTCGTCCTCGTCCTCGTCCTCATCCGCGCCCTCGTCCTTCTCGTCGTCGTCCTCGTCCTCGTCGTCGTCCTCCTCCTCTTCCTCCTCCTCCTCCTCCTCCTCCTCCTCCTCCTCCTCCCCCCTTCCCCCTCCCCCCCCCTTTCTTCCCATCGCCCCCCCCCCCCCCCCCCCCCCCCCCCCGCGGTGCCCAATGATGGCCCGAAGAGGCCTTCCAAGGCCACCCCCTTGCTCGCTCTGTTTCCCTAGATGCGTTTTTTTGCCCCTTTCCCCGTCAGCTCTGAAGGGCAGGGCTTCTGAATGGGCTGGCGGGGATACTTTTTGCTCGCGAGCACAAGCGGGAGAGCCGCGCGCCGCCATAAGGGTCAAGCAAGCCTAACTGCCGCGTCTAGAGACAGGAGCGACGAGCAAACAGCACACTCAGAAACCCATGACAGCCGAGCCCGCGTGCCAAAGAGTGGCCCCCAGCAAACTTGTCCTCAACGAGCTTGTCCTCGGCGACCTTCTCCTCGACGAACATGTCCTCGACGAACTTGTCTTCAGCTACGAGACAGCATGTGCCGAATGTGGGGCACGGGCACCACCGCCGTCGTCAAGAACGAATCCCGTGACCACACGACGTAGGCCAGCCTCAAATAAGTGCCCTCAGGAGTCCTACATCAAGGAGGTCCCAGTAGGCGATGTGCGCCGTCCAATCAGTCGACGTACCACGGACCATGGCCACCGAACGGAACCAGCGACGAGCGACGGGTGCAGGCCAAGGTTGCACTGTGCTGACCAGAGCACCTCCCGCGGGGAGACAGCCGCAGGGGGAGGGCCCTGGTGTCTGCTGGCACTGGCCCCAGTGTCACGAGACCATCGATACCTATACGACCGCCCTCCGGGCGATAAGGAGGTTGGGGGGAATTGAGATCAAATGCCCACCCTGGCTGACCTCCAGCCTGGACAAGATGGATAGGATAATATAAGATGGGTTGGATTGGGAGAGATGGATTTGATAATATAAGAAAGATTGGATTGGCACGCCGCAGGCGCAAACGCAGATGAATTGATGGATTGGGTTGGATGGATTGGATTGGGCGGGATAACATACAATGGGACAAGATGGGTTGGATAAGGGCGCCGACAAAAATTAATTGATTGATTGGGTTGGGTGGACTCGATTGGATGGGGTAAGATGGATTGGATAGGGTAAAATGGGTTGGATTGGAAGAAGCGGATTGGATCATATAAGATGGAATGGAATGGCCCGCCGCAGGCGCAAAAACAAATTAATTGATGGATCGGGCGGGGTGGATTGGATTGGGTGGGATAATGCAAGATGGGACAAGATGGGTTGGATAAGATAAAATGGATTGGGTTGGACAAGATCGATTGGATAAGATAAGCTGGGTTGGATAAGAAAGCCCGCGACAAACAAAAAAATAAAATCAGCGACACGCGTTAGCGCCAGGTTGCCCGGGACACCCGGGACACCGCCCGGCCCAACTGGGACACCTCCCGGCCACCGGCGGACGGGAAACGGACTTTCGCTCCTACTGACACCCGGGACACCTGGGACACCGCCCGGCCCAAATGGGACACCTCCCAGCCACCGGCAGACGGGAACGGACTTGCGCTCGTACTTCGGCCTAGCTACAGGAGGATCACGCGCAGCTTCGCCTCGCCCGCACGCACGACACGAACGCGAAACCGAAACCGATTTCCTGGTGGGGCGTCTCCGTTTCACTGCGATCTCACCCCGCAACCTCCGACATCTCCTAGCACCAGCGCCCCTGAACGGAGCGCCGACGGCCAAGGCCGCACTGTGGGTGGCGGTCGCAGCTAATAGCCGCAGCGATAGTCAAGTCAGCGGGCGCGCCCGTGCACCAACTGCGGGGGAACAGCCGTAGGAGGAGGACGGGCCAGACGGCCCAGGGCTGGCGGGGGTACTTTTTCGCCGCAACCGCAGGCGAAGGCGCCAACGGCGAGTCGTGTCAGCTCGGGCTACGAGAGAAACTGATTCTACCGCCGGGGGAAGCGGCTGCGCCGAAGCTGTGCAGCAGGGCCGAGGGCGGGGACTGCAAGCTGCAGGGGCTGCCAGGAAGCTGCCAACGTGCGAACACCGTGGGAGCTGAATCACCAGGTATGCGAATTGGACCTGTTCGCCACAGGGCGCCAGAGTCTGGGCTGCGGACCAACAAGGGGGCACGCCAGGCCGAACAAGAAGGCAGAACCACTCCTGAGCGAACCGGCGGGTCAGAGAAGCAAAACGCGGCCAAAATGGCGCGGCAAGGTCGCAGACAGCGGAGCTGACAAGTGACCGCTGAGGGCGAGGACTAGACGTAGGATAAAGTACACGAGACATCCATGCACTCAGCCCCTGAAGGGGGCAACTCGCTTGCAATACACTCCAGGAGGTAATACTGAGACCGATGGCCAGGAATGCGTCACTGACCAGGAACCAGTACGAATGGCGCCACCGAAGTCGCACACCAACTCCTGGGAGCTGGTGGGGATACGCGAAGCGTGAAGGAATTCCGAAATGTTACGGGGCTTGTCGCGCGCCCTCTGGGCGCCCCCGCATCTTGTCGCGTCCAGGATTGGCCAAGAGAGCCCCAAGAGGCCCCCAAGACGATCCAAACGGGCCCCTAGTCGTCCAAAGACCGCACCAAGACGCCCAAGATGGCCCCAGGACGGCCCAAGAGGCCGCCAAGAGGCCTCCAAGAGGCCCCTACAAAAGGGCCCCAAGAGGCAAACATCCATGATTTTTCAGACGTGGTTGAAGGATTTGGGCGTTCTCGCATTCTCTGTTTCCCGACGCTCCAAGACGGCCCAAGAGGCCCCCAAGACCACCGCCGTGGGGCCAGCCCAGTCCCCACACCGAAGCAGCCCAATCCCCACACCACCTCTTCGGGCCCTCTTGGGAGCCTCTTGGGGCTGGGGCCGTCTCGAGACGATCTTGGGGGCCTTTTGGACCGTCTTCGGATAAAAGAAGGCAAGAATCCGAAAAACGCTGAAAAAACCCGGGGAACATCAATACGCTCGACCTCCTGAGGCCCTCTCGGGCAACCTTTTGAGGACCGTTTTGGCAGTCTTGAGTCGTCTCGGGGCCAGCCCGCTCCCCATGCCCAAGCAGCCCAGTACCCACACCGCCTACGCGGGCCCTCTTGGGAGCATCTTGGGGCCCTCTCGGGGCTCTTTGCGGGCCGTCTTGGGGCCCTGTGGGGCTGTTTCGGGGCCCTCTAGGACCGCTTTGGGCCCCCGATGACGTTCCTTGGGGGGGGCGGGGGGGGGGGGGGGGGGGGGCGAAGCCCTTCGGGAGGGGCTCCAAGGGAGGGGGGGCCCGTTTCGGGGCCCCGATGACGTTCTTGCGCGCGCGGGGGGGGAGGGGGGGGGGGGGGGGGGGGGCGAAGCCCTCTAGGGGGGGGGCTCCAGGGGAGGGGCGAGGGCCGCAAACACGGGTGCTAATGGCCGCCCGGTGGTCGCTTCCCTCGTACCTGTTCGAAAAGACCGCCTCCCGGGCGGCCCCCGTGGTCCGTTTCCTCATATTTGTCCGAATGAAGCGGCTCAAGGGCCGTAAGACGTCCCAAGAGGGCCCCCAAACAGCCAAAAGACAATCCCAAGAGAGCCTCATATGGCTTCCACACGGTCCAAGAGAGCCTCCAGACTGCTCCAGAGGCCTTGAAGAGGGCCCTCGGGAGTGCCTCAGAAGGCCAAAAACATTGATGTCCTTATGGTTTTTGCATGGTTTTCTGCTTCTCACCTCTTCGGGCCCAAAGGGCCCAACACGGCCCACGAGGCCCCAACGCTCGCGCCAAGACTCTGCTACCTGGGCCGGCACGGGAACGGAAGGAGCGCTGCAGGAACTTGCCCGAGATGGCCCATGGCACCTTTCGCTCTTGGGAGCCTTGGTGTTAATAGCTTGTTGCGTCACCGCTCTCTGTTGGGAGCCCCGGTGCTCACATACTGTTACTTTGCCGCTCGCTCTTGGGTGCCTCGCTGCTAAAAGCTTGTTACATCACCGCGCTCTGGGGAGCCTTGGTTTCAGAGCTTGTTACCTCACCGCTCGTTGTTGGTCTCCGGGGCTTCTTGGGAGTCTTCTGGGTGCCTTGGGGCCAGCCCAGTCCCCACACCCAAGCCGCCCAGTCCCCGCACCGCCTCTGCGGGCCCTCTTGGGAGCCTCTTGAGGCCCTCTTTTGGGGCCAGCCCAGTCCCCACGCACAGGCAGTGGTCCCCACACCGCCTCTTCGGGCCTTCTTGGGGCCCTCTCGGGGCTCTGTTCCGTCTTGGGGCCCTCTGGTGCCGTTTGAGGGCTCTCTCGGGCCGTCTAGGGGCCCTCTTGGACCGTTTTCGCCCCCTTTGGGATGCCACTGGGGCCGTCTTGGGACGATCTTTGGGGCCTCTGGAGCCGTCTTGGGCCCTTCTGGAGCCGAAAAGGTGAGAACCCGAAAAACATTGAAAAACATATGGTTTTCGGTCTCCTCGGGCCCTCTCGGGGGCCCTCTTGAGGGCCTCTGGAGCCGTCTGGAGACTCTCGTGGACCGTCTGGAAGCCGTCTGAGGCTCTCGTGGGACCGTCTTGGCGCCCACTTGGCTAGTTTGGGAGCTCTCTTGGGCCGTCTTGGGGCCCTTGAGCCGCTTCACTCGAAAAATAAAAGAAACAGACCATGGGCACAACCCAGGAGCCGCTTCACTAGAAAAAATACAAAGGAAGACGGGCCAGATATCCCCTCAAGCAGCACTGGTAAACTAAAAACAACTTGAGCCTAGTAAGGTGAGGCTCAAGAAGAGGCAGTGGCGCTCAGACGATGATGACGATGAGCGTGCACCCTTTTTGCCAAGGAGCCGCGCTGCTCCTCTGGCGCCTGGCGCCTGGTGCGCCGGCGCCTGTCTTGGGCCACGCGTCGCGGGCCACGCCGCCGAAGCGCCCGAGCGCCTCGGCGGCGCCGAAGAAGTCCTGAACAGGGCGGGGAGGGGGCCTATAGGCCCCCAGGGTGGGCCAGCTTGGCCTTTGAAAAGGCTTGAGCCGCCAAGCGGCGGAGAGAGGGGAAGAAGCGGGAAAGGGCAAGCAAGGAGGCAAGGGCAGGAGCAAGGGGAACGCAAGTGGAAGCCCGCGCCAGTTCTGGAAACGGGGAGATCCATCAGTTTTACCAAACATCCTAGATATCCCCTCAAGCAGCACTGGTAAACTAAAAACAACTTGAGCCTAGTGAGGCTCAAGAGGAGGAAGTGGCGCCCAGACGATGATGACGATGAGCGTGCACCCTTTTTGCCAAGGAGCCGCGCTGCTCCTCTGGCGCCTGGCGCCTGGTGCGCCGGCGCCTGTCTTGGGCCACGCGTCGCGGGCCACGCCGCCAACCTCCTCCTGTGAGTGTGCCACCACGCCGAGCTGGCCGTAGTGGGTCACGTAGCCGCCGGTCCTCTCGGCGTGGAACTCAACAGTCCTGGCATCCGCGGCGCGCTGCCACGTCTGCCCAGCAAGGTGGGTCCGCAGGCGCAGGGCGGCACGCCGCCGGCGCCTGCGGTGGTTCTTCGCGCGCCCTAGGCGGCAGCCCTGGCTGGGCTGGCCGCCGGCGCCCCATGTAGCCGCCACCGCCGCCCCCCATGACGGCACTGCCGGTTGCCGGGCCGGCGCGGAGCTCTTGCCCTCAGGCGCCAGTTGCCGCCGCACCACGCCCAGCTGCTCGCAAGCGCAGAGCTGAGCGCGAGCGCCAGGCTGAGCTCAGCCAGCGTCGCGCGGCCGCTCGCACGGCGGGCGCCGGCGGCGGCGGTTCCTCCTGCGCCTTGCGCGGCAGCCCTGGCTGGGCCAGCCGCCGGCGCTCCTTCGCAGCCGCCACTGCCGCCCCCACGACGGCACTGCCGGGTGCCAGGCCGGCGCGGCGCCTGCCCACGGGCAGCAGCGGCCGCAGCACGCGCCCAGCTTGCTCGCAAGTGCGAAGCTGATCGCGAGCGCCAGGCTGAACTCAGCCGGCGCCGCGCGGCCGCCCGCGCGGCGGTTGCCGGCGGCGGCCCACTGCTGCCCGCTCGGCCGCTGGCCGGCGGCAGCCCCGCACCTTAGTCACGATGCGGCCTCTGTTCCCCTCCACGGGGCCATTCTGGCGACCTGCGGTGCCCTGACGGGGCCACCTCCCGCGTCACTTCGTTGGCCCGGCGGAAGCCCTGGGTCTCGTGCGCGTACTTCACGCCGTTGTAGCGCACCGGGCCAATCACCCCCTGCGGCTGCTTGGGAGGCTTGTGCGCCTTAGGCGTCTGCTGCGCTGTGGCCTGCTGCGCTTCTGGCTCCGGCCTCTCCTCGTTCTTCTTGGCCATCCCGCAGCAGCAGCAGCCGAGCACCCCGATGCCCGCCGCAAGCAGCACTGCGATCGTGGCCACCACTTTCAGCGCCGTCCCCACTGGGAAAACGATCGCCACCGTGCCCATCTGCGGCTCCCAGCGAAGCGTGGCCCCTTGGGCCCTGCTGTCGACTGCTGCCACTTCCTGGCTCTGCATCTCCCCGGCTGCTGTCGTGAGCGCCGTCACCACCAGCGCTGCACACGGCATGCCTGCGCGGGGGACGCGGGCTCTGCGGTTGCTGCCGCGCTCGCCGGCCGCCCCTCCGCGCCTTCGCCGCCGCCTGCACTGCCGCGCAGCGCCTAGCAGCACGGCTGCCAGCAGCACCCCCGCCGCCATCGCCCAAGCCCCCAAGCCGACCGGGAGCACGAGGATCAGCAGGTTCTGGCTCTCCGCCGGGTCGATCTTGATTACGTAGCCGTCTGCACTGCCAGCTGTGGCGGCGAGCGTCGTCACGGCCAGCGCCGCTCTGGGCCACAGCGGGGTCGGGCTCCTGCCCGCGCGGCGCTCGCCTTCAGCCGCGTGGGCCGGCGGCGCCGCGAGCTCGGACGCGTCTGTCGCCATGTCGGTCGAGATGCCGCGCATGGGCCCCTGGCTCTCCCACAGGTGCCCGTGGTAGCTATCGGAGGCCCAGCGCCCGAAGCGCTTGACGCGCTGCAGGTCGCCCACGGCGTGGCACGTCGCTGTCGCGCCTCCGATGCGGAGGCCGCGCGAGCAAATCTCCTCCTTCCGCAGCCCGGCGGCCAGCCCCGCGATCGTCAGGTAGCGTTGCACCTCCTCGCGGCGGATGGGTGCTCCGCTCGCCCAGCGGAAGAGCGGGGGCTCCTCCTCACTCCCTCGCAGCCTCTGTGGGCCCCTGAGATCTTGCGGGCTCACCCTGAGATCTTGCGGGCTCAATTAAATTGAGCCGCTCGGAAGCGGCTCAATTTATAATTGAGTCGTCCGAGAAAATCAATACATTAGCAAAAAATTAAGACAGGCGAAGATCGAATCCAATGCGGTAGCAGCGAAGCCGTAACCAATCGAGAGACCGTCTCGAAGTCTACATGTCATACAGCGCCCGTCCAGGGGGCCATGCAGCCCTTGCCCCGCTACCAGATACGATCGAGCCACGTGGCGGGGAGGAGGAGGATCCGAGGAGGAGGAGAGGACGAGGAGGAGGAGGAGGAGGAGGAGGAGGTTTAAGGGGGGGCACGACGCGCCTCAACGACGTGGACGATGGCACAGCACGAAGCGGTCGTCGCCGCAGTGCCTGACGTCGCACCACGCGAAGTGGTACCTATGATAGATCGAGGGCGCGGGACCGTGCGTGATACATATAATTATGTATATGTATACTGCACTGCCCGATTACCCCGGAGGCGCCCCGCCGCGTCGAACCACTCGAGCGCGGCCGCGGCGGGCTCGCCGAGCCACACGTACCACCGCGTGATGTGCACGCGGTGCAGCGGCGCTCGGGTGGACGCCTGCCACACCCACGCGGGCAGGCGGTCCCGCGGGGCCCTGGGAAACAGGTAACCCCGCGGGGCCCACCATGGCGCCCGCTCCCCCTCGCCCACAGGCGCGACGGGGGTCTCCCAGGGCACCGCTGGGTCGAGCCCAGGCGGCGGCCCTGGGAGGACCACCACATCGGCCGCGGGGGGGAAAGGGGAGGGGGGCCCCCAGGCCACTCCCAAAGCTCGGCCATGGATCAAGCCCTTGATCATAAAAATTAGAGGAGGAGGAGGAGGAGGAGGAGGAGGAGGAGGAGGACGAGGACGAGGACGAGGACGAGGACGAGGACGAGGAAGAAGGAACAACATGAGGAGGAGGGAGGAGGAGGAGGAAGAGGGCATTAATTAAGGAGGAGGAGGCGGAGTCGGAGGGAGGAAAAAGAAGATAGACCCCTCAAGCCCTCGAGGTCGGAATCCCTGGGGCGGCCTCGATCGCTCGACGCGCTTGCGTCGGTTCCTCCGCGGCGGTGGGATTAAGGGAGAGGAGGAGGAGGAAAAGGAAGAGGAGGAGGAGGAGGAGGAGGGCAACGAGGAGGAGGAGGAGGAGGAAGAGGAGGAGGAGGACGAGGATGAGGAGGAGGAGGAGGAGGAAGAGGAGGAGGAAGGAGGAGGAGGATATCGAGGAGGATCGAGTAGGAGGGAGGGGGCGGGCGGGCGGGTCCCGAGGCGACCTGTCGATGGGGGGGCCTCCAGGGCCACGCCTGCCCGACGGGGGGGCTCGAGGCGACCGGAGGGCCGCGCCTGCGGGTGGAGGGGGGGGGGAGGGACGAAGAAACAAGAGGAGTGATGGATCCCTCGGGCGCAGGGAAAGGAGGAAGAAGTGGAGGCATGCACGGCGCACGCGCGCACGGGCGCACACGCGCGCACGCGCGCACGCGCATGCTCGCGCGGTCGCTGCCTCGCGCGCTTCAGCGACGGGGCGAAGCAAGTCGAGCAGCGCAGGCGCGCGCGGGCACACATACACGCACATGCATACGTACCGTGGGGGAGGAATGATCCCAGAGATCCCACATGTTGCAGCATCGCGAGCGACATCGCGATTGGCCTAGGCATTTCCGCGGCAGATCGATACGCGGGGGCCCCAGGGCCCGAATCTCGAGGGTTGTGAGGATCTCAGGGATGCGGAGAGCAAGGGGCTGCGCTTCCCTTCCTGCCCTGCACGCCCTGCACGCCGACGACGCGCGCGCATGTTTCAGCACAAGTGTGGCAACATCTTCTCGAGCAGTGCGAAATAAAAGGTCGATCCCTGGTGCGGGCTCTTGGAGACCTGGGCAAGGACACGGTTCTCCCCTTCGTCATTATACGTCCACCGGAAGCGGGGATTCCCGCCCGCCCGCGATTGCTTAGCAATGTGGAACGCCATATGGAATGTATAGACTAGGTGACCGCCTGCAGCTTTATAATATTGCAAAAAGTCAATCATGTGCTTCTCAAGCGCATTCTGATCAGACGGGGACAGGTGCCTGGGATAATTCATTACAAGTGCCTGAAAATCTGCGAATGCCTTGGCTGCAAAAGGAAGCAAGACTGATCCACCCTCGCGGAAGCACTGCGGGTTCTCACTGCAAATCATTGGGAGCAACGGCACTAGGTGCCGAGTCTCGGCGGCTTTTGCATGCAGCATCATCTTTGAAGCATCTGTGTGTTTCCCCAACATTTTGAGAGACAACTTCTGGATTATGCATTTGCCTTTCTCCCGAGTAAGGCCAGCTGCAATATAGAAGGACTTGATCCTGCGTCTAAGATGGATAATGTTGTCGTGGTTCCTGACGAGCACTGTCGTAGCACGGCTCTAGGCGAAATTGTTCAGAATCAGTTGCCATAATATTGTGCCGATGAGCCGTTGGGATGTGCCCAAGTCGCACACGTGCATAAGATCAAGCGCAATCATCGAGATCGTGAACCCAATTACGCCGAAAATTGGCGCCACAAAGGTGAGGCCCGCTTCGTTCCTAGATTTGAAAAACGCGAGCTCCAAGGGGTCGTCTGGCGCGACGTGGACATCGCCCAGTGAGTGCGTGTCGACCACACGCCCGCGTGGGACCAACCGCCATCCCGCCTCGAGGTTAAGCTCGGGCACGGTTCGCCATGTCCCGTACCCCCACAACTCTGCGCCATGCCGGCATGAACGAATTATCCGGTTCAGCTGGGCGCTTGTCTTCACGATAACTTTTTTATGCATGCTTTAACCATTCGTTCATAAACAGCTGGGTTCTTATCCTCCCAAACAGCACTATCAATATTCAGAGGAAAGGAGAACATGTCCTCCTTGGTTGCGATGCAGCACGGACAGGGGTGTTGGATGTTGTCCCAACGGCGAAAACCACAGGCGCTGATGATCTCAAGCATGTCTGCCCTGAGCTCCACAAGGGCAGCGCAGAGTCCGCCCGCGAGGGCGAGCCCGCGCATGTTGGCCCGCCACTCGCTGTCGAATGGCAGCCCGTCGTGGGACACAGCTGGAAACAAACCTGTCACCATGATATTGAGCGACCAGACAACCACAGCCACGATCGAGGCGATCGTGCACATTCCTCTGAATGCACACTGGCAGAGGTCTGACTTTCTGATGGTTGCTATCGCGTGTCGTTTCCCAATTATGCAGCTGCCCCAATACATGCAGATGAGCGCGTCGCGTTTAGCGCGCGGCACGCCATCGCTGTAAAAGCCGATCGGGAAGGTGTTCGCTCGGCCCTTTTCGGCGGCAACTGCGTGCCCAGGGTAGTGCGGGGGGAGCTCTTCGAGGGGCGCGTCTGTCAAGTTGTAGTCCTCTGGCCGCTCCTGGTAGGAATGGTGGGACGCTTCGTGCGGCAGCATGATCGGGAATTGCATCTTCGCGCGCCGTTCAGCATCACTGTCCCGAACGGGGATGGTAGTTACATAGAAGCGCCCCCTGGCTTGGGCACGGACTACATTTCTCAAGTGGCCTGCGTGGTGGTTCGAAGCCTGGGCGGGGCCCAGCGCCAGGTCCCCGACGCCCGCGCTGCCAGCGCGCTGCGCGTGCCACGCGATCGCGCACACATCCTCCCCGAACAATTTAACCCTGAGATCGCATGCGTGGGAAATCAAAACCTCGTAAACAAGCAGTCGCGATCGGAGCAAATTCTTGCGCGGCATTTTTCAAGCTGGATCGAGCTGCGGGGGGCCAAGGCCAGAAACCTGTCGACAACGATACGCCTCGAAAAACATTGGGGCGCCAGGATCTCAGGGACATGCAACCCGATCGTCCTAGAACTCCTCGCTGAGAGCGGGGGCGGCGGGGGCCAGGCCGAATCCAAATGAGCAGTCAACGGGAACGTTCAGCGAGACTCATCTGGGAAGATCGGGCGTGCATGAATTGTTCGAACCCCCTTTCCTTCGCCGTCAGCTTCCCCCCAGACCACCTTCCGAGAAGATAGCGCCGCAATCCGACGCCATTATCGCCCTGGGCGACATGGCAAGCAAACCGACTGCACCTCTCTATATCTCTAAAGGGCCGAGCTCCGAGGAAGCCCGCGCGAGGCGTCGCCCATCAGCGATCGACGCGCGCATTGGCGCAGCTCGGTTTCCCCCCGGGGTTCCTTTAGGCTCCAGTCTCCTCCGTTCCCCTCCTTCTTCCATCCCCCCGTTCCCCCGTACCTTTCGCCGCCTCCCCATTCGCGCCCCCCAAATCTCAATTCCATACTTCAGTGCAATCGTGTTGCAAGCCATCAGCCTCGACTTCCTGCGGCGCCCCCGCTGTCGACGTCGGCGCCGCGGATCCAAGCTCAAGCTCAGCGGCAGCAGCGCGGCCCGTCATCAAATGAGAATCGAGGAGGTCGATCACCCTGAGATCCGACGTCGCGAAAAATGCAACACCGCTGGAAAACGCATCCAACATCCTCACGACCGATCTGTAGGCACTCGAACGGCATCGATGGCCCACGGGCCCGAACTAGGGCCACCATGTCACGTTAACCATGCGACGTCAGGATCTCATGGGGATCTGTCAATGCAGCCCAAAAGCAAAGAAAACAATACCTCAGGGCTAGACCCTTAAGCTAGACGGCTACGGACAATTGCAAATCTATCGTTTGGGGGGGGTGCTTTGATCAACCGGAAGCATGACGGGTTGACCTCCCAGCATTCTTATTCGAAACATCTGCTTGGCCTCTCAATCTGAACTTGCAGACCAGCCGCCATTTCATCGCGCGCGACGGTCTGGCTGCATACCTGGAACGGGTCGGCCACGAGCAAACTGCATATACATGCCATGCAATTGTGAATCTGGCCAGCTGCTGACTGCCCCATCACTGCTCCACGTCTCCGCCACCGCGCCCCTCATCCTCCTCCGAACGGACTTTCCTCCTCCCCCTCCCCATCACCATCATCATCATCACCATCAGCATCATCAGTATCCTCATCATCATCGTCATCGTCAACATCATCATCGTCGTTGTCGTCATCATCCTCATCATCATCATCATCATCATGGACAGCAGCACTATCATTGATTCAGCTCGCGTTCGAGAGCCCATCTCTCGAACTTATATCCGCACTTCAATGGCACCACGTGCCCGAAAAGTTGCCTGCAGAGGCAGCCGTGGGAGCTGGGGAACTGGAAGGACCTGCAACGCTGAGCTGGCAAACTGCGAGGGCTGGCAAGACTACGAATACGCGCGTGCAACATGCATTCACGTGAGTAACGGAACGGAGCGGGTCGTACGCGATATGGCATACAAACATTATGGGTTGCCCACGCGGGCCGCCAGCGCGGCGCGCCATGTTGGAGACGAGAACGCTTACATACGCGCGGACCTTACGCGGACAGCGTGTACTCAAAATTTTACGCAGTTCATTTGCACTCGCACGCGCGCGCACACGCAAGCAAGTGCGAGAGCGGTGATCGAGGGAGGGGGGGGGGGGTCTAGCTGCTGAGCTCTACTGCGACTGCGATTCGCCCAGGGCTTTCGTCGCCGAGGCAACCGCTGCCATCGCTGGAGCAATCAAGCCCCGCAGCCGCTTCGCCTCGCCGATGCGCGATCGGAGTCGGCAAAGCAACGCGAACGTAAAGAGCGCTGCGATCGACAGTCGATTCGTGCCACCGTACTCGGATCGGGCGACTTCGTGACAGCATCAATTCTCACGCGACTCCTATCCTCCTCCTCATCCCCCCCCTCGCCTTCCTTGCCCCCCTTACTACTGCTCCCGCGCTCCCCCTCGGGGCCCGCCTCGCCCTCCCCACCGCCTTCCTTATTCCTTCTCCCCCTCCTTCCTCGAACCTCTCGTCGGCGGCCAGCGTGCCTCCTCGATCTCAGTTTTGATCACCTCGACGTCGGGCTCTGACCTGGCTGACAGGGGGCAGATCGAGATGACGGAGCAGGATCGAGCTCGAGGATGGTGCCCTGCACTCAAGCAATCCTCGCGGCCATGCTTGGTTAACGAATCCTCTGGCGCGTTGCTGTCGCATCACACCGAAACCAGCCTATCAGGCCGAGGAGGTTTGCGGTGCCCTTGGAGAAGGATGAGAGGAAGAGGAGAGGAGAGGGGGAGAGGTGGATACACATAAACATATGTAGGCAGGTGTGTCTGTACAACTATACTTCTATATATATATATATATATGGGTGAGGGACCTGTCTCGATGCAAAATCCACGGTCCCCCTCGACCGAACAATCGATCGAAGTCCTCCCCTCTGAACGGTTCTGCTGCTCATGATGTCATTCTTTCAACGGGCGCGGGGGCTGACTTCCCCTGGATCCCCGCGGTGAGGGCGGTCTTGTTGGCCGTGAGCTGCGACAGGGCCGCGTCCACTTGAGGCGCGAACGGCGACAGCCACGGCACGTTCTCCACCTACCCTACCCCGAGCACGAGCAGCATTGACCAGACGGGGCGGGGATAAAGAGCGGAGGGAAATATGGCACATTCGAGCACCACTCACGGTCAAGCGCGGTAGATCCCACGCGCGAGTAGGACACACAGATGGCCTCCAAGGAGGAGGAGGGGGGAGGGGGAGCGGGAGGGAGGGGGAGGGGGATGAGGAGGAGGAGGAGGAGGAGGAGGAGGAGGAGGAGGAAGAGAAGGAGGAGGAGGAGGAGGATGAGGAGGAGGAGGAGGAGGAGGAGGAGGAGGAGGAGGAGGAGCCCCCCCCTCCCCACGTCGATGCCCTCGAGCTGGGCGTAGATCTTGCTGCACTCGCCGAGGAGCTCACCGTATGCGGCCGCCAGGCCTGTGGTCTTCATGATCTTGCGCGGCGGCTCCTGGCGCGCGGCAGCACGCATCAAAATGGGAAACCTCTCCGCCAGGATGCGAGACTCAGGAATGCATCAACGGGGAGGTGGGCACGACCGCGGGAGGAGGGACGACGGAATGCATGACAAGAACAGTGCACTCCACGCCAAGCCACTCCCCCCTCCTCCTCGATATATCGACTCCTCCTGGGCTCCACCCTGTCTCCCTCCCTATCCTTCCATATCACCCTTTCCCTTAGACCTATTATATAGCATATCATCTCCACTCAATTCCCCTACCCCCTCTGGGCTCCTTGCTCTCGCTGTCACTCGAGTACTCGGAGTAGCTGTCGTCGGAGTCCATCGCACTTGCCCTCCGAACGCGGGAGGTGGGGGGAGGAGGGCAACGACGAGTGCGAGGAATGCAAAACAAGGGAAAGGGTGCAACCACTCCGACTC
Source organism: Prorocentrum cordatum (assembly GCA_963575745.1). Lineage (NCBI taxonomy): Eukaryota > Dinophyceae > Prorocentrales > Prorocentraceae > Prorocentrum > Prorocentrum cordatum. The sequence goes on from CAUYUJ010015305.1 coordinate 653,318, forward strand.
CTTATCTTTATCATGCGCTACTGCTTCGAACCCTGATCGTATTCACGCGATCGAAAACTGACGTGCCCACTCGAGCATGATACATACGCGCCCAAGCCCCAGCAATCCTTCGAGCTGGCGCCGACAACTTGGGAGGGGTCGACGCGGCCGTGCTCATGCGGGTCTCGAGGATCTGCTTCTTGACCTCCAGCGGGCGGCCGATGTCGCAGCCATCCTTCCTCCTCTTCTCTTCTGGACTGCTCGTCATTGTCTCCCTCCTCATCCTCACCTTCCTCATCCTCCTCCAGGGGGCTATGAGGATGGTCGGGTGCATGTGTCCGAACTCGGCTCTTGTATGGGACCGTTATCATAGGGATCATGGGGTATCGTATCATTGTTCATAGGCACGTGCGGATACACACACACACACGTATGTACATTCATATGTACATGTATACATATATACATATATACATGCATATATGTCGTTGTATACACACGCGCATATATCTACCTGGTTTTACACGGGCGTAGCTGCCTCCTTCTCTTCGCCTTCCTTCGAGAGGCGGCGGTAGAGCGTCTCGCCCGTCTGGGCGTCCTTGGTGATGTGAGTGGCCTTGAGCTTCGCGCAGTATCCTTTGATGGTCTCGGCCCGCTGCATGGTCCTGCGCGGCCGTGATGTTACGACATGCCCACCCTGAGATCCGTCGACGTCGAGATCTCACTGTGTGTCAATGCTTTCGAGATCTCGAAAGCATTGAAACACAGTGAGACATCGCGACCCGAGCCCTATATAGGCCCCATCTCTCTACGTCGTTGTTCCAGCTCTAGCTGGATCGATCTGCGATGGCACCGCGGCCCGAAACTGGACGAACACGCCCGCCTCGAAACGCATGAGCCGCCATGATCTCAAGAAGGGTAGTGCCAGTATGCTGCAACGTCCGAGGTGCCGAACACCGAACTCACACTATATTGCACATCCCTGGTCCCCTCCTACCCCCTGATCCCTCCTACCTTGATCCTCCCCCTGATTACACAACTCGCGTCCTCCATCCCTGATCCCCTCCGACCTTGATCCTCCCTATCCTCATGCCCACTGCGAGACTTCTCCGTCGTTGCGGGACAAGCCTCTCGCCAGTCGGAGTGGCCTTATTCTCCTCCGACCAGCCGCACTCGGTAAGCAGACGATCCCACTTGAACCATTGGTCCTTGTGCTTGGAGCTGGTCTCCCTGGACTCCATCTCGGTCTTGGCGCATTCGGCGAAGCGGAAGTCGCCTCCCCTCCCAGCGCCATCTCGAGGACCACTTTTCCCATGCATTCAGCGAAGCGGAAGGCGACTCTGTGACCGAATGCAGGCGTTCATGCTATGAACCCCCATCTCGAGAATCATAGGCTCTTTCATCTGACGACGCGCGATGGCATGATGAGGAGCGGGGCGGGGGGGGCCCGGGGGGGGGCAAGATCTTGAATGAGGTGGCGCCCCGACGGGCGCCAATGGGGACGCGTGGGGAAGGAGTGGAGGGACAAGGGCAAGATCCCGCCCAAGCTCCGCATTTGCGCCACTTCTTCAACCACCTCTTGAGGCCCTGGCGGCTCTGCCGCTTGTACTCGAGCTTCACATCTTCTTTCTGGGATGCGAGGCGCGTCCTGCTGCAGCTGAGGGTTGCGAGGGGTGGGGGCGGAGCCGCTCAGGAATTCCGCCTGCGACGCGAATGGCACAGACATGGAATGCTGTATGTTTGCTTTTTTATGAAAAAAAGGAACAGGACATACGCATATACACATACACATACAAAAACAAATACATATACATATACATATACATATACATATACATAGACATACACATATATACATTTACACGTATACATAAACATACACGCATATATACAGATCTGCATATGCATGCTCTTCGATGTGTGTACATACACACATATATACACATATAGATATGACAAGGCCTCGCACGCATGGTACCGGACGCACAACCGTGCATCACACACGCGAGGCGTCGGGGGCTGCGGTCCGCATGCGCTGCAAATCGTTCTCGTGGTCTTTGCTGACGACACGCACGGCTTTCCTCTTTGCTTTCGCCGCAGCCTTCTCCGCGGCGGACTTCGGCGCAGCCCTCTTCGGCGGCATCGCCTCCCGTGGACCCATATCTATATATATGTATATATGTATAGATATACATATATATATACACACCCCCTGAGATCCGACGGCGTTGTGCAACCGCGGCCCTGGGCCCACTTTCCTACGCCATTTTTCGAGCCCGATCGATATGCGAGAGTCCTAGTGCCATCAGGCGGGGGCGATCGAGCCACGCCCAAGGGATGATTCCAACCTGCACCTCGCTACTGTTCCGCAGCGGCAATATCCAGGTCGCGGGAGCTTGCGGCAATATCCAAGTCGGCAACGTGCACACAAGCAACACTCTATGCGAAGATGTGCAGGTCGACAAAGGTGGGCCATCCAACATCCACACTTGTTTTCTGTTGCGTATATTTTGCAGCTGTATACATGTGTATATATATGTATATAAAATAATTGTATGTGCGTGGCTGCGCATACACATGAAACACAAACACACCACGGGCGCTCGCCATGGCCCAGCGCAACTGCATGCAGATGCAGGCACACACGCGCAACTAAACACATATTCATTGTAATTACACGCACGCCATGTGGGCACTTGTGCAAGCACTCGCATATATACACACACGCACACCTAGTGGCGTATATACAGCTATATGTAGGTGTGCTATATAGGTGCACACACGCGTTCGCGCGCAAATGCGAGGGCGGCACCGTGCTTGCACGCGGGCACACGCGCACTCACGTTTTCCCTCCAGCGGCCGAGTGACGTCGCTGCAACGGGCGCGGGCGCAGCTGCGCCCGCGCGCCCGCGCGGGCGCGCGCCTGGCAACGATATATTGCCAGGCGCGCGCGCACGCGCGCGCGCCCGCACAATGCGGCAATATCCAGGTCGGCTACGCGCCGTCCCATTTCGCCTGCTAGCCGCGTGACGGCGCAGATATTTGCATCGCGGTCCATCGGCGCGCGCGGGCCGCGCGCGCGCCCATCCTGCCGCGGGTCGGCCGCGCGCCGCCGACGTCGCCGCCCCGCGGCGCATGCGCGCGGCCGCGCACGGGCCGCGCCGCGCGCGCCCCGCCCCGCGGTCCCCGCGCCGCGCGCCCGCGCGGGCGCACCCCCCCCCCCCCGCCCGAGCCCGCGGCCCACCCGCGCCCCGATGCGCCCGCGCGTCAGCGTTCGCCACGCCCCGCCGCCCGGGCGGCCCCCCCCCCCCCCCCCCCCCCCCCGCGCTCGCGCGCGCGCACGGGTCGCCTCGCCCTCAAGGGCGAGCTGGCATCAAAGAACATTAAAGAACATTAAAGAACATCAAAGAACATTAAAGAACATTAAAGAACATTACATACAAGAACATTAAAGGGCATTAAAGAACATTAAAGAACATTAAAGAACATTAAAGAACATTAAAGAACATTAAGGAACATTAAGGAACATCACATACAAGAACATTAAATAACATTAAAGAACATTAAAGCACATTAAAGAACATTAAAGAGCATTAAAGAACATTAAAGAAAAATTAGAGAACATTAAAGAACATTAAAGAACATTACATACAATAACATTAAATAACATTAAAGAACATTAGAGAACATTAAATAACACTAAAGAACATTAAAGAACATTAAAGAACATTAAAGAACGTTAAAGAGCATTAAAGCACATTAAAGAACATTAAAGAACATTACATACAATAACAGTAAAGAACATTAAAGAACATTAAAGAACATTAAAGAGCATTAAATAGCATTAAAGAACATTCCATACAAGAACATTAAAGAACATTAAAGAACATTAAAGAACATTAAAGAACATTAGAAAACATTAGAGAACTTTCGAGCCCGCGCAAAGGGGCGGGGGTTCGAACGCTCTGCAACGTTGCTGGCAGGCCAACCCCAGGCGGGGGGCGATGGCCGACCTCGCGGCACCGCTGGCCCGCGGGCGAGCGTCTGGGCACGCGCGCGGGGGCGTCGCGGGGGCGCTCGGGCGCCTCGGGCGCGTCGGATCCGCCGCGCGGAAGCAAGCGGGGGCTGCGCCTCCCCCGCTTGGATCTGCATGGCTACTCGACGCGCCCGAGGAGACCCAGCGCCCCCGCGACGCGCCCCCGCGCGCGTGCCCGACGCCAACCCGCGGGGCCATGGAGCAGGGCGGCCAGTCCACGCCCCCCCCCCGCCTCGAGGGCCCGCCAACGGGCGCCCCTATCAGGTGCGCCCAGTCGCGCTGCTGCGCTGTAAGTGTAGTAGAGAAGCCAAAGCACACATCGCCACCAGCACTGTCGACCACGGCGCCGAGCAAACCCAAGTGCACCTGGGCGGCGGGGGGGGGGGAGGGGGGCGGCCTCTCGCTGCGCGCGTGCACGCGCCCGCGCGCACGCGCCGATCGCGCGCGCGCTGCGGGCACGCGCATGCGCGCCTAGCGGTCGCGGCCCCGCGCGCGATCACGAGGCGGAGCAAGCCGATCAGCCGCACCCCGACCAACCTGAGAATCGAGGGAGATATCGAGGAGGAGGGGGAGGAGGAGGAGAGGAGGAGGATGAGGAGGAGGAGGAGGAGGAGGAGGAGGAGAAGAGAGGAAGAGGGAGGAGGAAGGAGGGAGGTAGAGGAGGAGGGCGGGGAGGGAGGGGATGAGGGGGGAGGGAGGTAGGGAGGAGGAGGAGGAGGAGGGAGGCGGAGGAAGGAGGAGGAGGAGGAGGAGGGGAGGAGGAGGAGGCGGGAGGAGGGAGGAGGAGGAGGAGGAGGCCTCAGGAGGAGGGGGAGGAGGAGGAGGATCGGAGGAGGAGGGAGAGGGGGAGGAAGAGGAGGATCCTCGAGGAGGAGGCGGAGGAGGAGGACGAGAAACGGGATCGGGAACACATATAGAACATTAAAGGGCATTAAAATGACGAGTGTTGCGTACACGATGCATGTGCACGCACATGCGTGCACGAACCTGATATGTACATATATATATATATATGTACGTATGTATATAGACACATAGATGCATATACACACATGTATCTACATATGTGTGTATATATGCACACATGTTGGCACTCGTATGCGTGTATATTTACGTTAGGTGTGCACCACCCATACATGCACATATATACATACGTATGCACCATCATGCTCTGATCATGTGCAGGCACCAACTCCTGCCCACAACTGTGCGCCCCGTTTCGCCTGCTGCCGCGGTGCGTCGGCTCCAGGGGCCCCGCGAGCGGGGCTCGGCTCGAGGCTGCTCGATCTGGGAAGGGGCTACACAATGCAACCTGCACTCGCCGAACGTTGAACCACATGGTTGGACAGGACGCGCGACAGGACACAAGAGCCTTCTGAGGGCTACATTGCCACGGGGATCTGGGGGGGGGGGGGCATGGAACGCGAGGCACAGGACACAAGGGTTCCCTTGCTTTGGCAGGGTCGACCTACTAATCTGGACCGATCGACTGCATACATCGCGGCCCTGCCGCCTCCCCCATCCCCACCCCACTTCATACCCATGCCTGCCTCCCCACATTCACGCTCATCCTCGCCCCCAGTCGACGCCACTCCCACATGGAGGCCAGCACGGTTCTAACCACTGCGATCGAAGCCAAGGTTGCAGACCCGCTCATGCGTATTTTGCGCCTGCATCGGCACCATGGAACGTTGGCAGCATGCAGCTGCGTGTCTGGGCTCTGATCCGCGAGGCGCGCCATCCTATACATATAGCACGTGCTGCAGTCGAATCCCAGCCCTGCCATTCATGGACCCATGCTGCCAACAGCAACCCCCTTGCCATCCACGCACGCCCTCGACCCCCCCGTGCCAGCGCCGGGGGCGCATGCTGCGGCCCGCTCACGCGTGCCTGCGGCCAAGAGGATTGAACACATGAAGAGTGGACAGCTGAGATCGAGACAGATGAGCGGAGCAAAAGGACTCTTCATCGCCGATCTCAGGGAAGACACATCGCACTGCAAAGTACCCATCGCTTCCTTTCCCCCCCCCACCACTTCGGGCGAACAGATACAGCGTGGACTGCTCCCAACTGGTGCCCTGAAGTGGGGATGGAGACGGATGAAGCGATGGGGGCTTTCCACTGCGAATGTTGCTCAGTGCGTCTGGTACCATACATCGATCCACCATACATCCACCATGCATCCATCAGTGCGTCTTGTACCATACATAGTGCCATCCACCGACCCACTACAGTGTCCATGTCAGATGCCGACGTCGGCATCTGCAAACATGGGCACTGTAGTGTACGAGACCCCATCTTTCACATGTAACTTCCCATGGATCAAGAAGGTCCGAAGAGGGCCCAGGGAGAGCCCCAAGAAAGCTCGAGCCCAAGATACCCATGGCTATCGAGGACGATCGACGGCCGTCCTCGATCTGGCACCTCGGGCCTGGAGCCATCTCGGGACCCTATCCTGCGCCTTCTCGGGGTTTTCTCGGGGCCGCCCCGCGAGGTGCCTGAGCAGCACAATCACGCGCATCTGCATGCACGGGAAGATCGACTCGACGTCGAGCTCGAGCTGCACCTTACACTGGCGGCGCCGTCCTCCTCCGATCTCCCTCCGACGCCATCCCACCCCTTCTCCTCGAGCGATCCCGTAGGCCAGATCGAGCTCGAGGACTCGAGGCCCTTCTTCGACGAGCCTGCCCAGCCCCCGATCTGCAGCTCTCTGCACATCCTCCTCGTTCTCCTCCTCCTCCTCCCCCTCCTCCTCCTCATCCGCCTCCTCCCCCTCCTCAGTCTCCTCCTCCCTCCTGGCTCTTCCACCTGATCCCCTTCTCCATTTATCCTCCTCCGTGCTTTTGTCCTCTCTGGCCCACGCGCGCTAGGGAGTGCGCATCAGAGACTCGCGATGAGGTGATCCCTGATCTGCGCCACCTTCTGCTTGTCGGCCGTCTGGTTCTTCAGCGCAAAGTAGAACAACCACGTCATGACGAGGCGGCTCGTGGTGGCCTTGCAGCCCGCGTCGTACTTCGCCATGATGATGTCGGTCCAGCTTTTGTCGCTGACCTGGATAAGCTGCGACCAGCCGCCCGAGGTCGCCTCATCCTCCATATAGGCGATCGTGTCGTAGCCCTCGGTGCGGCGGCTCCTGAACTTGAGGCACCACAGCTTGCCGTTCGTGTCCTTCATGACCTGGGCGCCCCAGCGCGTGTAGTCGCCGTAGTTGTCATCAGCTGGAACCGTCATGTCGGGCGCCCAGGCATCCACCTCGATGATCTCGTCGGATTATTCCTCGGCGGCGCCCGCCGCCTCCTCCTCCTCCTCCTCGCCCTCAGCCGCCTCATTCTCCTCCTTGTCCCCTTCGGCTGCCGTGTCCTCTTCGGCTGCCGCCTGATCCTCCTCGCCGACCGCGGCTGCTGCCCCCTCGGCTGCGGGCACCCCCATCCCCCTCCTCCTTCTTCTCGGTTGCCTGGGCCGCGCGCTTCTTCGCGGCCGCTGGCCTTTTCATGGGCGCGGCCGCGGGCCTCTTCATTGCAGCGCGTCCTGCAGCGCCTGATCCTGCAGCGCCTGATCCTGCAGCGCCTGATCCTGCAGCGCCTGATCCTGCAGCGCGCGCAGCACGTTTCGCCATCTGCGGCGGGATGCCGTCGATCACGGCCTCGACGCCGTGAGCGGGCGCTGCAGCTCGACCATCATCGAACTCATCCTTCACGTGCTCCTTCTTGCACCTCTTCCTCCTCTTCCTGGGCGCGCTCTTGCCCGTGATACTCCGCCAGAAGGGCATCTTCACGACCTGTCCTGCGCTCGCAGCTGTCGACTGCGCTGGCGCCACAGCTGCCTCCTCCTCCTCCTGCTGATCTTCGATCGCCATCTCGTCCTCATCGTCCTCGTCGGCCTGCGTGTCCGCGATCGCCAATCCCACCTCTCCTTTGACCTCTGGCGCCGCCTCGGAGCCACCCTCTTGAGAGCCCTCTCGACGGGAGGCGTTCACATGCATGGAGCGGGAAAGCAGTCAACCCGCATCAAAGAGATGCGCGGTAAGGACGCAAGGGCCTTGGAGGGCATCATTTAGGTTTAAGGGGCAAGGATGCAAGGGCACCCTTGGGAAGGTTGCCCATCCTTACGCGGGCCGACTGTGCGAAGCAGGAGGTTCGAGGTGCATGTGTCGAGCAAGTCAGCAATGTCCATGCAGGGCATGGTCGGTCAGCCCTCATCATGCTGGAGGGTCGGGCGGCCCCAGATCGGAGCACGGGGCGGGGTGCAGGGTGGGGTCTGCGAAGGCCGAAGCATCAGACACGCGTAGCATAGCTCCCCCCCAGACTTCGGTCGAGGAGGAGCGGGAGGAGGATGGGGAGAGGAGGAAGACGAGGAGGAGGAAGATGACGAAACATTACGCGGCCATCACAAAGCCGTTGTTTAACCGCCGCACGCACGTAGGTTTTCAAGGCCAAGGACCAGGTCAGTCCCTCGAGTCATTGCCCCCCCCCCCCCCCTCCTGGATCTCCAGCGCGTCCCCGAGGTGACGCATGATGACCGAGCCATCCACATCCTCCACGTCTTCTTCATCGACCTACCACCCCTGCGTTTGTCTCTCGCGCCCTCGGGCAGAGAAGACGAGGTCGGATGCCCTGGGGCAGGAAAGGTGACACCGATGTACATATATACCTACATACCGACATCCATGCATACAAACGCACAAACATTCGCACGTACATACATGCAAATATACATACACACAAACATATCTACCTATCTACACACATGCATACCTACAAACATACATACAAACAGCCATGCATACAACCATGTATACCTACATCCATACATACATATCTACATACATATAGACATATATATATAGATATATATACATAGCTACATAGCTACATAACTGCAAACATGCATACCTACCTACACCCATACATACATAAATACATCACGCATGCATACATGCACGCCCATGCAGGTATATTTACACATACGCACAATGTTGCGCACAGTGTGATCGGAATGCGTGATGCAACATGAGCGTTCCGCCACATGACGCATGCGCACGAAGCTGCTGACAACGCTGACTATCCGACTAACGCTCCCCAGCGGCCCCCTAACCTCGGCGGAGCCGAGCTGGGAATTCCGCACGCGCTGCCAGTGGGCGAAGCCGATGCGGAAGGCGCGCGAGTTCAGGTACCTCGCGCCGCTCTCGTCTATCTCGCTCTCTCTCTCTCTCTCTCTCTCTTTCTCTCTCTCTCTCTCTCTCTCTCTCTTTTTCTCTCTCTCTCTCTCTCTCTCTCTCTCTCTCTCTCTCTCTCTCTCTCTCTAGTCTCGGCTCGAGAGTGCCCAGCACTCAGACCGCAGCCGCGACGCGAAGCGCCCCGCCTCGGAGTCAGACTCCCAGGCCTCGCGAGACCGGAGGGGCCCCAGCAGGACCCTACTGATTCGCGTCACCTCTCCCCACCAGAGCGCCCGCAGCAATGGCCCCCAGTAAGCCGGAGCGCCGTCGCTCTTCCAAGCAGCCTCCGAGCTCACGTCCTGCTGCTGAAGGGTCTCTCCTCCAACGCAAGCAGGACTGCATCGCAGCTTTCAAGCAAGCGGGGTCTGACCGCCCCACGGCCGCATACAACGGGCTTGCCGAGCTGAACGCGGATGAGCTTCAGGCCACGTACGACATGCACAAGACCAACACGAAGAAGCTCGGCAGTGCCTTGATCCGCATGTGCGCCGCCAACCAGATCAGCTACACGCTGGATCACCACCAGCGCAGCAAGCCTAAGCGCATTGGCGGTGACACATCACACCCACCAGCTGGGTCCGCACGTCTTCAGGCTGCGGACACCCAATTCATTGCCTTGGACCCGGCCTTTTGGAAGGTCCCAGTCCTCGCCGAACCCACATCACTTGACGACGGCAAGACGTACAAGCCCGGTATCAGCCTCCACGACTACGAGAGCGGTGAACGGCTGCTGCAACACCACCTCGAGCAGGGTAAGCGTACCACGGGTCAGCTTGCGATTGCTGTCATGGGCCCAAAAAACGATAACTACGTCGGTACCGAGCTCGCCGTCCCCGTGCTGAAGCGTCACCCCAAGGCGCCCAAAGTGGTCCACACGCACGTCCCCGTGACCGTGTACCAGCTGGGCACCAAGGAAGTCGCCTGCACGGAAAAAGTAGCCGTCGCCACCATCGACCCTGCCGACCACGTATGCTGGATTCGGGTGACCATACATGAAACCGAGGCCATCGCCGCAGTCCCCTCCATGCATCAGGCCTTCGAGGATCAGTTCTCGGGAGGTGCCCCCGTGAACGGTGGTCCACGCGCCAAGGGTCCTTTCCGAAGGGACTCCGCTCCACAGGACAAGGCGCGCCAAAACCAAAAGCACAGGGAGTCCAAGAAAGACGCTCGCCGCAGGAGCTCGATAGTCAGCTCCAGGACACCTTCAAGGCCCTCTTCCACGGCAACTTTAAAGCCGTCACCATCCTCGAACCCTGCAAAAGCCTAGGCAGGTTTGGAACGGGCGTCGGAAAGAGGTCCCTGGCTGCCACCTTCGGCGTCAGTCTTCAAGCGGTCGACAAGGTCTTGGCGGGTTCAGGGCAACTCGGCGCCACCTACGACCTCAGCAACGTAGGTGCAGACGAGCCCACTGCAGACAAGTACCAGGCCGTGTGGTTCCCTGAGGACCAGCCCATCACGATGGCAGATGCGTTCCAGAAGTCGGTGGATTTCAAGGCCCTAGGAGTCGTCAGGCACGGCAAGTCAGGCTTATTGGGGATCCGTGTTGCACGAGGGTCAGACGCCGCCAAGGCTGCTGCCGTCAGCATCCGTGGCTGCGAAGCCACCCTCGCCAAGACGCGCTACCGCATCACTGGCATTGCGGCACGCCACGCCACGCTGACCCAGCTCGCTAAGACTCTCACGGGCCCGTCCGTTAAATGGGACTGTGAGGTCTACCACACCGCCTGGGACCCAGCCACTTCAGCTCAGTTTGCCTTAGTGCGCGCCCATCGTCCCCCACTCACATATACGGTACAGGTCGCAGGGTGCCCCATCCCGTGGAGCATCACCGAGGCCCCGTTGGCTGAGGTGGTGCCGAAGAGGGACAACGTTACCATTGTCACCCCTACCACTATCACAGAGCCTGTGACGCCGCCAGCCCGTGGTGGCGGCTTCAGCCCCGCCACTGGCACACTCCACACCAAAGCGGCCCAGAGCCCTTACCTCCACGACCTCATGACTGCCACGCCCAAAGGCAAGGGCGTCGCACCGCTCCTGATCCCCAAGGAGGAGCCTTTAGCCAAGCGCCACCGATCCTCCAGTGGGAAACGCGACGCCACGCCGCACGCAAGATCACACGGCGCCCCAGGCCGCAGCTCCTCTGCACCCCCGCACGGCACGGATGGAGCTGCCGAGCAGACGGCCGTCCAAGGATCAGGTGGTCATGACCCGCAGCTTGGCACGGTGGCGGCTGAAGGTGGGGGCCACACCGAAGGGGACGCTGCCACAGCCGCCGAGGTACCAGGCGACGCTGACGACGTCGAGATCCTCTCATCAGGTGATGAATACAGCGTGGCATCTCACGAACTCAACACCTTCGGCGAACGCTTCGCAACGGCCCCTAAACTGCCAGATGCCGCCACGACCCGCATCCAACACATGGAACAACAGCACGAGCTGCTTGCCAACACGGTGGATAACATGCAGGTTCAGCTTGCGGGCGTTCTCTCATCCCAGGCCACACTCACGGAGCACGTTTCAGGTTTGGAACGAGGGCTTGCCACCGTCGTCACCCAGCAACAGACGGCAACCACCGAAGCTGCTGCACTGCGTGGCGACATCCAGGCCCTCCTCGGGCACCTCACGGGGGGCACCATCCACCTGCCACAGGTGGCCACTCTCGAAACAAAAAAGGAGGAAGCTGCATCAGTTGCCGATCCCGTGGCTGTCTGCGGGTGGATTGACCAGCCAGGCCAGGTCACCCCAGGGACGGGGCCCCCAGGGGCTGACAAAGGCAAAGACAAGGGTCGGGTCACCCAGGAACCCTATTGAAGGTGCCTCAGAGAGCCTGCCTCAGCCCTCCGAGGAAGCGCCTTCAGAGGCATCTCTTCTCTCTTCGCGTCGTATCTCTTTCTTGTCATATCATGTCAGTTTTGGCAGCAGCACGCGCAAGCTATCTGGTGTAGGGACACCCGTCATCTTGCAGGGGGCGTGATTGTAGCAATGTACATGAGCATGCAGGGGTATCTGAGGATGCGTGCTGACATGCAGCTTTTGGCTCATCGCTCGCGCCGCCCGCCAGGCCTCGCCATCATGTGGCGCCTTGCCTGCAGCCTGGCCCTCCCCTCGCTCGCTGGAGCACACCCGTCTTCAGGCGGTGCGCCCCAGCATGGAGGTGAGGTTTTCCTGCGACATGCTGAACGTGGGACTCTTTTCTACCTTTACGATGACAGCATCTACAATTACGATCACTGCACCATTTTGGACCCGATCGTGAACAGCACCGCCGCCGCGGGTCCGTGCGGCAACGGACCGCTGGGCGCCATCGTGAGCGCATGCACGCCCTTGTCAACTACGACACATGCATCGAAATCCACCCCCAGCGTGGCCTCGACCGTGGTGCAGCAGATCCTTGACGGGGACGTTGATATAGGCCAGGCACGCAGTGGCGGCTTCAGCCCCGCTGTCGTGCCCCGCTATAGCCCCACGGGTCTCACCACCCCCCTGTGCGCTAGGGGCGAACCCGAGGAGGACCCTGCTTTCTGGCACCTGATGATGATCCGCGCCCGGCTCATACCGTGTGCTGCGGCGTGGGCACCAGGTGAGGACCACCAGGACGTGTTCTGGGCATGGATCGAGGACTGCGTCCCGTACATCCTGGCGACGCTTCATCTGCCACAGTACGATCACCTCTTCCAGGAGGACTCTGAGGACACAACCGACGCCCTGCGCCAGCTCACCGCGCTCGACATGTGCGAGGACATCTGGTATAGAGCGGGCCTCGACAGACAGCGCACAAACCGCAACCTCACTCTTATCCAAGGCAGCCGCGAGTATCCCACCCGTTACTTTGGCCTCCTTCTGGAATACCAGGGTGCTCGTGCCCAGCTTGTCGGCCCTGAAGTTTTCACGGCACCTTTGCCGCCATACCTCTCACGGGCCCACGCCTTACTACCAAGAGGCCTTCCCCCACCCGACCAAGACGCCCTGGCGTACCTCGCTGATGCGATCCTGCACCACCCGACAGACATGCAGCCGCATGTCGAGGCGGAGCTCGCCGCGGCACCGATGGAACCGCTTAAAAAAAACCCAACCACCGCCAAACAACAAAAAAAAAAAAAAAAGAAAAAAAAAAAACAACAACAAAAAAACAAAAAATAAACGCCAAAAAACAAAAAAAAACAAAAAAAATACATCAACGCCTGCCCTAGACACTCTGGCCTCGCCCAGCTGCCCAGCACGCCACGGGTGATCAGGCCGCAGACGACCCCGTATCATGGCTGCTCCAGCACATCGCGGCCAGCGACACCAGCGACACACCCCTGGACTCGTTCCACGCGTCGGACGATATCAGCAACATATCCCTGGGCTCGGTCCACGTGGACGATAGCCAGGACGACATGGAAACCCAGGATCGCGACGGCACGACACCACCAGGCGACACGGCTCAGCGTGACCGCGACAGTGAACCCCACCTAGGGCACACCTCGTCGCACAATAGAAAGAGAAATACATCATAAAGAAAAAAGAGTACAAAAAAAAAACAAAAAAAGCAGATCCGCCCAACAACTCGGGCCCAGGCCCCGACCCCGCGCACAGCCACGAACGCGCGAAGGGCGCCACTGCCAGCCGACGAAGACAAGCCATGGCCACTCAATCGCCACTCAGCCGCCCGCGCATTGGCGGCTTCAGCCCCGCTGCAAAATATGAAGCAAAAAAAAACACGATCAAAATGCAAAAGGAATAAATGCACTGGCTGGACCTGGACATCCCCAGACCGCAGGTGGCAGCACCACGCCCCGCACATCTGTCTGCCGTGTTAACGTGACTGACTCCCACCCCAGTGTCATTGATCACTGGCAGGCCGACATCGACAACGACCCCATCGATGACGAGTACCCAGATGCCAGCGGTCCCCACGAGCTCCAGCACAGCGCAGCGGCATCACGACACTGTGGCTGCCTCATCTGCCTCTTTGTGGCCACGTACGCCATCGTGATAGCAATGCCGTACAAGGACCAGATCGATGGGTACTTGCCGACACCGAGCCGAGACCCCAGCTACCGACAACGACGACGACGCGAAGCGGCGGCACCAGGCCCATCTGTGCCCACCACATCCCGACGCACAACGACATACAACTTACAACGTCACGTCCGCATTGTGGGCCACTCTCAAGTGGACCAGCGTCAAACTCAGAGATAGCGTCTCGGGCGGAGCCAGCGCAGACGGGGTCGGCCTCGGGGGTGTCCTGAAATGGGCCAGCGGCAAACTCGGGGCTATTGCCACGGGCGGAGTGGTGTGCGGTCTTCTGCTTGTCGGCGCCAAACTCCTTGCTCAAGGAGCCGTCGGACACGTAGGAGCCCGCATCTGTGCGCGTGCCCTGGACTCATCCACAGCCCAATGGTGCCTCCGCTGTTGCCAACCGAGCAGGAGGCCGCGCGATGAGGCCACATGCACAATGCCGTGCACGCTTGCCGACGAACACGACGACCAGCACGTGCACTCACTCCGACATCCGCTGCTGCAGGAACACTACGCCGCTGCAGTTGCCGCCGCAGTCGCCGATGTCACCACCGCCACCACCGCCGCCATCGTCGAAGTCACTGCCGCCGTATCGCGAGCCTCGTCCGTCACACCGCGATCGACCAGCCCGTCCCCGCGAGACGGCTCCAAGAGCGGCGCGGCATACGGTAATCCACCGACTCACGATGACGCCACAGCACACGGCAGCGACACCGAGGCAAGGGAAACACGTGAGTGCACCCACGTTAGGCCGTGGTCCATCTTCCGACATGCAGATGCTCGTGGTTCCTCTCCCGACGCGGACACCCAACCACCACGACGGCGAGCACGCTATGCATCACCCGCCAGGCCCCAGGCGCCTTCAGGCCCTGGTACGCCTCATCTTGCCCTCAAGCCACCGACGCGCAACTTACGCAACACTATTCAGCGCGACCCAGCGGTCCCCGTGCCGCCGACGAGCATCCTCAACGCCCTGTACCAAAACGGCTTTGCGCTTGGTAACAGTGGCGTGTCTACAGAGGACATCAAAGACGCTCTGCGACTTCACGACCATCCTCGATTCACCCATGATCTAACACACCAAGCGCTGGGGCCGTGGACTGACATCATGCAGAGGCCCCCGAACCGCCTCACTTGGGTGCTCGAAGACTCGGGCGGAAACTCAGGCGAGACGATTTCCCCTACCTCACGTGGGACCTCCGCAAACCCACCACCGACGCGCCCACTGTCTTCTGGCATGGGACCCGTGGCGACCTTGCGGCCCGTCTCGCCGCCAGCGGAGGGCACCTCTTGCCAGGCCCCCGCCGTGAAACGAAGGGTCGAACTGGCACCAACGTTGGCCGCACGTACGTGAGTGTGCACCCTTCGCTGGCCGCGTGGTATGCAGTGCCGCCCCACCCGCCCTACAGCCACGAAGACGACACCCTCGCGTGGGGACCCATCGCGCTCTGGATGTGCGAGGCCACCAAACCACCGAGCGGTGAAAACTGGCACAACTTCGTGAAAGGGGAGGCCCACGGAGCGCGCCTCATCTACCCTCGGGTCCTGGGCCTCCTCATCCGCATGGACTGGTGTGCCCCCACGGAAGCTGCCTCCAGGTGCCGCGCCTTGCCACAAGTATTTGGCATGGGCGACTGTGCGCACGCCCTCCACATCGCTGGCTACGATCATCCAGATCTCCGTGAGGCCGCTGAAGCCCACGACCAGGATCCGCATGGACTGGTGTGCCCCCACGGAAGCTGCCTCCAGGTGCCGTGCCCTACCACAAGCCTATGGCATGGGCGACTGTGCGCACGCCCTCCACATCGCTGGCTACGATCATCCAGATCTCCGTGAGGCGGCTGAAGCCCACGACCAGGAAGCTAGCACTCGGCGCAGGCTGGGCATCGCGGCAGCGTGGCCACCGCCGCAGGCACTATACTCGCCAGAGGCAGCGCGAGCATGGGCCAAACAGCATTACGACACTGAAGCAGCCACCAGGGCCGACCCCAACCAGCCCCGGCCACGCGTCTCGCTGCGCAAGCTCCAGCTGGACCCGCAGCCACTGATCGACCTTGTGTACACTGGCTTGCAAGCCGTCCCCGTGCGGGGGCACCCCGAAGCACGCGAGTCGCGCCCCAGCGGCTCCAGCCCTGGGGCCGCGTCTGGCCCACCGCGCACCTACCAGTCAGGTGCCGCCCTGGGACACAGTCCAGACCGCTCATCGACGACATCGGGGGCCGACGACCGCCGTACGCCTTCCCTCATCAGCGCGGCCGCCGCCCTCGCCCGAGGCCACGCCCGCCCACGGCGATCCGCCTCTCGTGCGTCACGGCAGAGTGGCGAAAACTCCACCTCGGACTACAGCGACATCGAGACGTGGGAGCACATCGTGACGGAAGTGGATCCGACCGCCTACCACGTTCTCGCCTTCCACGTCCGTGATGTGCGGGCCCGTGTCAATGCCCCTGGCATCGAGGTCTGGCTCGACCCTGGCGATCACCACGACGGCGCCTACTTACCGTGGGGGACGACCGTCATGGGCCATCGCGTTATCGACCCTGAGGTGGTGGGTCGTGACGGCTGGGTCATCCTCCACCACGACCATGGCGATACCACTACCAAGCTCTGGGCACCGACCCTAGTCCACGTCAAGGCGGATGACACGTGGCGCACGGTCATGGTACCAGCGGACATGGGGCCCCAGTGGATAGAGCGCCACGCCGATGACGCTCGCCCCCCCGCCGAGGTCGTCCGCACTACAGGCCAGTCCTGGTTTGCCGACGTCTGGCCCCTGTGGGATCGACCTCGTCCCCACCCTGACGACCCAGGCACAAACGAGCAAGCGCTCCCGCCCCTACCAGGACGCTGGTCATGCCTACAGTGCCGATTTCAATGCTGCCAGTACTGTGCGGCCCGCCGCAACACGCAGCTCGGCACCTCGGGCCAACCAACGTGCCCAGACTGTGCCCTCAGCGGACTACGTGCACCTATGGACTGGTCCACGGACTACTCTTGCAACAGCTGGACGTGTGCATTCAGCACCGACAACAGGGACTCTGACACATGCTGCCTCTCCAGCAGGTGCCCTCACCCGCCCAGCCCACACAGCCTGCTCGACGTCCGTGCCACAGGGATGCCGCCGCACATCCTTGCCCGCCAATACGGCAACGCGCCAGCCCACCACGACCTCAAGGAACCCCCCCGAGCGCCTTCAGGCCCCGGGGGGGAGCCTCCACAACCAGGCCAAGCAGGTTACCAGGGTCAATGGTACCTTCCACCGAGGCCGCGGCGCGTCCCCAGGCAGGGATTGCCCGACGGCACGCGGCGGCCACCTGGGTTCACAGGAACGGGGATGCCTGAAGTCCCGTCCCCCGACCAACCTCTCTGGAGGGAAGGCTACGTGCTCTTCGGCCCCCACCAGGCCCTCAAGGAGGAATTCACCTTCAACAAGACGGTCCGCCGACCCTACTCCCTAGCCATCACCAACATGTACAGGGACCGTGTCACGGTCAGGACCGTCTGCGAGTCGATCGCCGAGCGCATCCACACTACCCGCACCCGCTGGCGAGATGTGGTACTGTACTGGGACGCCGAGGGTGGTCCTGGGCCTCAAGCTCTCGACTATGACGTGCGACTCTGCGACGCCATGGTGAGCCGTGCCACGACCGAAGCCGAGCTAAACCACGACCGCAGCAACCGTGGTAATTTCTGCCTCTATGGACCAGCGCACCAGCGCGCCGTAAACATCACGGCGATCTCCGAGCCGCAGAACATCGACTACATGGGGCATGTGCGGCGATACTCACCCGTAGGGGAGACCTACCCAGACCACGCCTTCGAGCACGTCTATCGGGGCTGGCAGCGGCCCGACGTGCCCACCATCCTCCCCGACACCCGCCCCCTCTCGAGAGCCGACCAGCAGCGACATCAACAGCACCAGCAGCACATTCAGCAGCGCGACCAACGCGACGCAGGTCAGCCGAGCACGCCACGCTACCGCTCTCCCGCGCGAGTCCCGACAGGCGGCAGCACGGCCTACGGCGGGGCTGCCGCCTATTACCGTGGCCCCATTGGCGCCAGGCCCGCGGCGGCTGGAGCAGCCGCCTCCAGCTACGGCCACGCCCCTCACGCCAGGGTGCACCCAGCGGTCATCGGCTACCCGCGTGCACTCGTGCAGGCCCCCCCACGGGCCACCTCGCCCGTGCCAGGGTCCACGCGCGCCTGGGGCCACTACTCAGGCCGACATGATGGCACCCCCAGCAACCAGCCCGCAGTGATTACCCCTGCGGCTTCAGCCCAGGGGGCTGCAACAAACCGTGGCAGGACAGGGCGCCCTGAAGGATGGCGCGATGCGAACGTGCGTGCTTGGCAACCGCGCCAGCACACGCCCCCGCCAAACGTGGCCGCAGCGCTGCGCCCTGCCCAGGCAAAACCTGCCCCACCTGAGCGGGAGAGGCAGCCGCTCGTCCCGCTCGTCCTCACGTACACCCAGGCGCATCACAGCGCCTCCCCGCGGCACAGCGAGGGAAGCGCCCACCACATCAGCCCCCGCCCCGACGCTGTCGACCCTGACCAGGCCACAGCCACGGCGGAGGGCGGCACAAGCGCCTCCCGCCAGCCCAGCCCATCACCCTGCGCGGCGCCGATCCGATCCCCGAGCAGGGCGGATTCCGAGCGCGCTAATGCCCAGGCGACCTCGCCACGCGACCGCCACACGGGCGGGCGCGTCCCGCGCAGCAGGTCCTGCAGCCGCCACAGCTCACGCAAGGCACCAGGGAGCTCCACGAGCTCGCCGCCTCGCGAGACTCAGGCTGATGGCCGAGCTTCCGAAGTGGTGCCACGCTTCGGTGCCAGCGTCATCGAACCTGGCCAGGTGGACCTCTCTCCGACGCCGTCCACGGACCACGAGCCGCCGCTGCCCACCCGCGTGATCGTCCCCATCGACGAGGCGCCGACCTTCGACCCGTACAAGAACAAGTACCGTGTCAAGGACCTTGCGGCGGGTTTCGGCGGTGGCTCACCGCTCTCACCTCAGAGTCGGGGCGGAGCCCCCGCCACCTCAGCCGCTGCCGCGGCAGCGGCGGCCCCGCGGGGAATCAGCCCTGTCCGCAACGCGGGCCTCACGGCAGCGGGCATGGACGAGGCCCAGCGCCAGGCCACCGACCGCGCTGCTCGAGCTGTTCCACCAGATGCTGCTCATCAAGATACTGACGGGGCGGGCGCGCCACCGCAGGACGGACCAGCGGTGTCGCGTGCGCAGTATATGCGCGTGCGTTGTGCCGCTGCCGCGCCGAGCCGCCGCCGCTGGTTCGCTTTTGCTTTTGTGCTCGGCAGGACGGATCGAGGAGTCGCCTCCCTCTCCCTCTGCTGCCGTCTCACCTCTCCTCCCCTCGTCCCCTATGGTACAGGAGTGAGGAGGATTTTTCGAGACAGTTTCATTGACGTTTATGAACCCCCCCTGGCGCAGTGCCGACCATGTCTCGCCTATACTTCTGGCCTGACGGCGGCTTCAGCCCCGGTCAAGCTAATCCATAGGAACGCCATGAGCTCCTACTGTGGCCAAGCCTTCTACCTGGGCGAGGGTCAGGCTGACCTACACCGTGCGGGGCGTGCAAACCCCAGCTCCACCGATGGAGACGGGCCAGGTCGCTCCATACACCTCGTCAGCCTAAACATCACCAGTCTCTCAGCGAACTGGCCAACCATCACCGCTCTTGGTGTCGACCACAACGCCGCAGTCATAGCACTGCAGGAGACCCGACATGCCAAGCCGACCAGACAAGCCATCGCTACCAGCGCCGCCAATCCACACCACGGGGGATACCACGCCAGTCTTGGACCTGACCTGGATCTGGCGCGAGCCCAGCGCAGAGCTGCCCACGGCGGCACAGACCACACCGTCGTGGGCAACACTGGCGCCTCGGGAGGGGTCGCCATCCTCTCTAAGGATGCCATTGTCGACTCCACTGTCGACGACACTGCGCCCTGTATCGTCGCCCTCAAGGCCAAGAAAAGATGGCACGAGGCCTTTCTCCCGCTCTGCACTCAGCACCGCCGCAGGCGGCGACGAAACAACCACGGGCCCGCTGGGATCTACATAGCGAGCCTCTACGGGATTGCTGGAGGAGACAGCGCAGATCTTTTTCGGCTCGCTGACTGCGCCGCCGCTAGGGTCGGCTCAGCCCCGTATTTCATCTGCATGGACGCCAACACGAACATCGACGACAATCCACACCTGCTGCACATGATGCAGCACGGATGGTTTAACGTCGCTGAGGGCACACCAGACCACACCATGCACACATACGGCAATATCCCTGACTGGGACCGCGTCACCAAGTGCCCCCGCACTTCGCGCATCGATTATATCATTGCCAACCAAGCGGCGCGATCCCTTGTCACCGACTTCTGCTATCTGCGCGACTTGCCAGCGAAGTCCCATGTTGGCCTGCAGGTCACGCTTGACCTCAGTCGCCTCGACCATACGGCCCGACGCCTTCTTGCCCCCACGCCCTACCCTCCCAACGATGGAGCTCACGAGGGTCACGAACTGCAGGCTTTAGGGACCCTCATCGCTGGGCGATATCAGGACCGCATGGAGCAGGCCGACGCACGCGACGACGTGGAACGCATGTTCGCCCTGGCTAACGAGGCCAGTCATGAGTACCATCTCACCCGTCTGCGCGACCTGCCACCTCCACCGCCTGACCACCCAAAAAAGAAGCCCCCCACCATGCACGGGCTCACGCCCATGTTCGAGGAGCGACCAGTTGTCCCCCGTGCCTTCCCCACCTACGGAGCTTCCACGATACACATGAACCGACTGCGCAAGCTCCATCGGCAACTCTGTGAGCTTCGCTTCATCGGACAGCACCATCATTTAGACTGCCGTGCCATCCCGCCGTACCTAGCGCAGCGCATCGACTGCACGTGGACCGCGGCCCGCCTCCTATGTCACAAGCTGCGCCCCACGGTTCTCCTAGACTTCCCCGAGGCCTGGACCCCCGACGAGCCAGCACCTCACGGAGAGCACCTTGACGGTTTGATCCAAAACCTCGACCTAGAGCTGGCGCGACGTGCGAACCGTGCCAAAGCTGAACGCATCAAGATATGGGCTGAGGGCGTCCGCGAGCCAAGCGGGCGAAAGGCGGCCATATACGCACGGGCTGCTGACAGCTCGCCCACGGCGTATCTCCGCACGCCTACCACACCTGACGATACGCAACTCCACTGCGACACCAACGCCTTCAAACCTGACAAAGCTAGCACGGACGATAGCGACGCTGACACCGAAGCTGGCGGCTTCAGCCCCAGCGACGGTAGTTCGCCCGACACGGACAACGACGAAGACCACACTTGTGAACCACCACCTGCACAAGTCCCCGACATTCTCCCTGCCAACGCCATTGTTGCTAATACCAAAGACATGCTTAAGCTCATGGTCGACACCTGGGAGCCCATCTTGGGCAGGTACCGCGCCCGTGCAGGACATGACGCCGAAGCCATGCCGACGTGGGCTGACTTCTACGACGAGTACCGACAAGAGCTGCCTACGCCATCACCAGCTACCCCTTTCCACCTCACCGACGACCAACTCATCCACTTTATTCGCACCCGTTCACCGCGCCGTGCGGGGGGACTGGACGGCTGGACTACTAAGGAGGCTAAGGAGTTACCCGACGACATCCTTCGCCTCTTCGCCAGCGTCTTACGCGCTATGCAACGCACTGGCACCATCCCAGAACCCCTCCTTCATGTGCCAAACCCGTGCCTCCGAAAAGGCCGAGGCGAACTCCCAACGGACCAACGACTTCTCTCGGTGCTTTCCGTTTGGATGTATGCGTGGGAAGCGCCAGCTTACCGCAGCCTCACGGACTGGCGGAAAGGATGGACCCACGCCACGAGCTTTGGCGCTGTCCCCAAAGCTACCATTGGGGACGTCAGCACCTCTCTTGCCCTGCGCATCGAACACGCCAGGGCCTTACTCCTTCCCTTAGCTGGGGCTGCCCTTGACCGACAGAAGTGTTTCGACTACCTCATCACGGACATCTGCCTTAACCTTGCGCTTCACGCGGGGTGCCCCCAAGACATCGTTACTGTCCGCAGAAACTTCTACAGTCGCCACAAACGCTACATCCGCATGAACGGAGCGTACTCTAAGGAATTGGCCAGGACCAACGGTCATCTCCAGGGAAGCTCTTGGTCCCTGGACGACATTAAGCTGCTCATGTGTGTGTGGACCAAGAGACAGCATCGATACGTTCCGCGATCACTCAGCACTACCTTTGTTGACGACAGCAACTCCACTACTCACACCGCGCCTGAGTTGCAGAAATCTCTTGACGAAACCGCCAAGTTTGATCGATTTTCAGGTCAACGCATTCACCCTGGCAAAGTGGCGGGGTGGGCGCTCACCGACGAGCTTCACGCCGCCGTTACCCAGCTCACTCTGGCGGAACGGCCCTTACGCGTGTCGACTCCTTCAAGCTCGTCGGGAGTTACATCAACGCCGAGGCAGCGCCGGCTCCAGCCGCGCTTAACCTCACGGCCACCGCTGACGCCCGTGTTCGGAGGGCGACTAGTCGCCTGCCGCGCATTGGCAAGCTCCCATCGCCGATGCTTATTAAGGCGCGGCACGCCCGTTCCCTTGCTGCCAGCGTCTGTACCACGGGCACCGACATTCAAGCCCCATCAGGCCCCGTCAAAACTGCCTACAACCATGCCCTTAAGGCGGCTATCCGCCCCAAGGGAAACAAGTGGGTCGAGTTTTGGACTCTCATGGCCGTGTGCGTCCCAGGACACGCCCTGGAGATTGACGCCATCACGCAGCGTGAAGTTTTCCTGTGTCTGCGGCGACAGGTTAATCGCGACGCTACACTCTGCGGTCTCGTCAGGGATCTCCAACACCACGTTCAGACCCTGTTTGGTGGAGGACCTGTCGGACGACTTGTCCAGTCGCTCCAGCAGCTCCGTTGGACCTGGCCCACATTTGGCATCATGTACGACGACTGGGGCTGCCAGATCAGTTGGCTGAACTTACCCCAAAACGCCTTCCTTCACATGCTGCGGGCCTCACAACGCAGAGCCTTTCTGAGGAGGATCAAGCCACGGCGTCACGACCTTGGATACCTTGCCTCTGTCAGACAGGGCCTCGACCTCTTCGCCAGCACGTGGCTCGCCCGAACGAAAGGAGCAGCCAAATGCACTGCCTGGCAGCTGGCGCTCCTCCTGAACTACCTGTCGGGCGGGGACCACACCCAACAGCGACGATCCCGATCAAACACGTCTGCTGACCCCAGCCCCATCTGCCGATACTGCGACGAGGAAGAGGAAACTCAGGAGCACACTGTCCGCGACTGCAAGTGCTGGGCCCGAGAAAGACTCCCTCTCACCACCCTCATCAGTGACGAGCAGTGGGCCCGTCTTCCGCCGCACACAAGACACTGCGGGCTCTTCGATGAAGACCCAGCCCTCCTCGACCTGCAGGCCGACCTCGCGAGGGACCCGCTACCTCAGCCCATACCGCGGCCCCCACCTGAGGGAGATCCTGCGGCTTCAGCCCAGGACTCCTACACCACCTACCTTGACCACGACACTGGTTGGACATGGGTCTACGCTGCCACGGACGGTGCATGCACCAACCAAGCCATCCCATTGCTAGCACGAGCGGGCTACGGCGTCTACTACGGCATCGACCACCGCATGAACTACAGTGCACGCGTTCACGGCATTACGCAGAACGCACAGCTTGCGGAGACCCTCGCCATTGTCCACCTCACGGCATGTGCTGAACGGCCCGTACACGTTTTCGTGGACAACCAGGCGGTGGTCGATGGGTTCCAAAGTATCATCGACGGACACTCACCACCGCAGGGCACGCACGTGGAGCTCTGGGAAAAGATCCACCGATGCGTCATGGCCAAGCCCAACATGTTCCGCGTCGAGAAAATCGCAAGCCACCTGGGAGACATGGGCATCGACCTCGGGCTCATCGGGCCCATCGCGGAGGAGTTCAATCGTCAGGCTGACGCCCTCGCCACAACGGCGGCACGTACTCATAACCTTCCAGACGACACTGTCGAAGCTGCCAAAACACGACATCGCCAAGCGACCGTGCTTCATGGAGTCGCTGTCGCCATATACGAGCGTAGACACCGCACACTCCCCCTCCCACACCGCAGGGCTGGGTTTACAGCTGCGGAACTCAACAAAATGGAACCAAACCCCCTGCTGTCTGACCAGGCACCACCCGCGGCTGACCAGACATCCCACAGAACCCGGACGAGCTCTGGGCCGAGGCCCAACGGGCGATATTCGACGAACAGGAGGACGACCCGTTCGGCTTTGGCGGGGGCCTTGACTTCCTAGGCGACGGGCCAGCCAGCGCCAACCTTGCCCCGTCGGGCACCCGCACGTCGCCCTCGACTCCGCCACTGAGAGCGGCATCGCACCCACATGACAACGCCGCTCACCTTCAAGACGCTGACGAACAGGAGGACGACCTGTTCAGCTTCGGTGGGGGATCGGACGCTTTGGACGACGGACCAGTCAGCGAAAACCCTGCCCCGTCGGGCAACCTCTCGACGCCTACCGCGACTCCGTCCCCGAGAGCGACATCGCCCCCATACGATGATATCGGCCACCGCCAAGACGCCGACGACGACCTGGGTGACCCCCGCGGACTGAGCGGCATAGACGACGCACCGCCGACACCCCACGCTGCCGACCATGCCGCTCTACCGATACGCCACCCTTCTACGCGGCCGACCTCAGAGCCCTCGCACGGCATCATGATTGGTCCCACCGCGCAAACCACTCCGCCCCCCCACCAGCGGCAGCCCGCGGGGGCGGCTTCAGCCCCCCCGCAGGGCACTGAACCAGACAGGCCCTCGCGCCCCGTCCGCGCTTCCATCGTTGCTGAGCGAGAGGATGCGGCTCTCCCAACCTCTCGGGGCGTGGCCCTAGCGGCTCCAGCCCTGGGGTCGCGTGTTCCCCTCCAGTCACCTTTCAAGGGTGACGGACGACAGCGTACAGGGTGCCGCACTACGCTAGTCCACCATCTGGACAGGCGCACCGAGGACCTCGCCTCTGTCTCGAGGCCCTCGGCCGCTGGCATTGAGCAGCCACCCCTCACCGACCGCGAAACCGAGCTGTCCCAGGCTATGGCTGCTCTCCAGCAGAGGTGCGTTGCTCTCGCCGCGGACCTCGCCGCCGCCCAAGCTCGCCAAGGTCCTCTACTCCAGCGCCTCCACAGCGCCGGGCGAGCCTTCGCCGAGCTGCTCACGCCCTCGCCCGATGGTGCCGTGCCGTCACTCACCATCCAAGCTATGCTGTCATCGTTCCGCGGCGCTCCACCTGGTGCCCCGCGCTAATCTCCTCCTTTCTGCCTGCCCGTGTGTACGCGTGGCTCCGCGTCCACGGTGTCAGGGCGTGGGGGCGGGGGGTGCCCCGTCACTGCGCGCCGCTTTGCGGCCAAGCGCCCAACTGGCGGTCTGCCAAGCCGCCTAGCCACGTGTCAGCACGTCGCCTTTCTTGTTGGGGCCTCTTTCTTTACGCGGTCTGACAGGTGAGATCATCACCGTCTGTCCGCCGTCTGTAGCGTCTGTCGCACTGCGCCGGGGGAGGGGGTTTTTTGTTGCCCGCCCTCGTATCTAAAGGCTGCACCGCCGCAAATAGTGTTTAGCGAGTTGTCGCACCGCAGTGCGCCTCGCGGACGGACCCTGGTCCGCCTACTTGTCCGCTCTCTCTCTCTCTCTCTCTCTCTCTCTCTCTCTCCTTCTCTCTCTCTCTCTCTCCCTCTCTCTCTCTCTCTCTCTCTCTCTCTCTCTCTCTCTCTCTCTCTCTCTCTCTCTCTCTCTCTCTCTCTCTCTCTATATATATATATATTTGAACCCGCGGCGTCTTTGAGGAGCTAGGGGCGAGGGCGTCGCCCTGTCGTCCGCGCCCCTCTCCCCCAT
>CAUYUJ010015305.1:681990-856990 GCA_963575745.1 Prorocentrum cordatum
GCTGCGATGGTGGAAGCTGCATGCGATGACGACGACCACCGAACGGTATCATAAACGCAACGCGTTGCACGTCGAAGGTCGTGATGATACGGATGATGACAGACATGCCGATGGCGGCGCTGATCTCAAGTATGGCGCCGGCGATGCCAACGGTCAAGGTACTGAAAATGATGGCACTGTCGGCGACGATTAAGACAGTCGGGGCCAAAGAATGCCCCCAGCAAATGAATGAAATCACCCTCTCTTCGTCTAGGCCGCTGCAGTCCGCAAGTCCCATCGGAAACATAGCTGGCGTGTGAAAGGTCTGCTGCACTAGGAACTCGGGAATCCCAGGGCTTCTTTATGTGACGCGCACATGGCGTGAAACGTCACGCGCTGTGCAGTGAGCATGGCCAATCTTGCAACATCTTACGTGGAAAACACTTAAACCAGCAAGACAACATGTTACATTAAAAACAACACTTTAAAGGTAGGATGTGAAAACAACATGTTATGGACCACGGTGTCCAAGGGGAGGGTCCTGGGGGAGGTTCCGCCTGGTGGGGGGCGGGGGGTCCTCCTTTCCCCCCGGGGTCCTGGCGGGCCCAGGGGGGGGTCGCCAATGGGGGTCCCGGGGGAAGTCTCGCCTGTGGCGGGCGTGGTCCCAGGTCAATATACCGCCCCTCCGTCCAGGGTCCTGGCGGGTCCCGGGGCGGCCGCCATGGGTCGGAGGTCCGGGGGGGGTTCGTCAGAAAGAGTCCCGAGGGAATCCCTCATGTTAGGAGGCAACTACTGGGAGGTCTTCGTTCGAAGGACTATTAAGCCCCATTGGGGGGCTGCTACGCTGGATTAGGCGCGAATTCAACGGGATTAAGCCGGATTAAACCGGATTCAGCGGTACTACGCGGGAATTAATCGGATTAAGCCGGACTGCGGACCAGTGCACAGTCAGGGTTTTGACATCCCAAGAATTGCATCCAAACCACATGTGGTGTATGGGTCAGGCATACCGCACCCCTCCGGGTCCCGGCGGGTCCTGGGAAGGATTGCCGGCAGGGGTCTCGGCGGCACAGGCCGCGAGGCCTTCGCAAGAAGGAACAAAAATCCAAAGAGATATCATGAACGCCACCCTACTCTGGGTTTCTTAATAAGCGTGGGGGGTACCCCCTCCGACGGGGACCAACCTCGCCTTGTCGTCGCGCCGCGACGGGGGTCGGAGCGCCTGCGGCGCGCGGTGGCTGCCCGCGACGGGGGTCGATGTGGGGCTGTCGGCGGGGTTGACGCCCCCCCCGACGCGTATTAAGAAACTCGGAGTAATCATCACCCCCGTCTTGGCCGCCCTCACACAAAGACAATAGCGGCTCTCCCGCCTGTCCCAAATCCGCTGAAAATCCATCCCTGGACCCCTCGCGGGGCCCATGCTGACCCACTTCTCGAGGCGGAACAGGGCGTGGCGACGACAAGCCTCCGGGAGGCCCAGAACGTTTGAAAAACCGCCAGGGCGAGCCGGCGTTGTGTCGACCGACCCTCTTCCGAGATTGGCCTCGTCCTCGTCCTCCTCCTCCTCTTCCTCCTCCTCCTCCTCCTCCTCCGTCTCCTCCGTACTGGCCCCCAGGGCCTCTTCGCCTCCCCCGTCGTCGGCGTGGTCCCTGTTTCCGTCACGCGCTGGCCACTCATTCGGCCTGCCAGGCATCCGCACGCTGCCTGACCCTCCTCCCACAGCCCGCCGCCGCACCCCCCGACGGGGGAGGGAGCCAAGGAGAGGGTGCCGAGCCGCAGGCCGCCACGCCCCCCCCCCCCCGGCGCCGGCAAGCAGCAAAGACAGCATCACGCGCTGCGCCGAGCGGCGGGGCTCCATCGCGACGGCTCTGCCCTGGAGGGGCCGGCGCCGGGGGCAACGTCAGGAGGGGAGAGGTTCGGCTTCGAGGTTCGACGCTTTCGGATGTTTTTTCGACGGCTCGGCGGTCTTCCAGCGGCTGGAATCCAGACTCGCCGCAGCTGCGCCTCGCCGAGAGCGTTCTGGGGGTGCTGGATCGCCCAGAACGGCCGCCAGAGAGCCAAGTCATGATTCGAAAGCCAAGGGGCAGCGTTAGGAAAGGATAGGCTCAGTTGGTGATGCATCGACCGCCATGCAGTCGCCCATTGTTCGACGACAGGACCCCGCCCAGGAACGTGCGGTCTGGCAGGCTGCCGGGTGCCTGTCGCCGATCTATCGGCGATGCATCGCGGCTTCCAGGTCCAAGTTCCCTCACCTGAGCCAGTCCCCCCAACCTTGCCCTGCAGGGAACGGAAGGGCGAACGAGAGGCCCCGAGATCCTGTCGTCAACGTTTGCCCACGCGCAGGTCGAGTTCGCCCTATTTCGGGCCCGGGGGCTCTCACTGAGCGGTCTGACTCAAGACGTGCAGCAGAAGGATGTGGTCTCGGGCATCAATCGCTGTTTTCCACGATGCTACACCTTATTCGCGACGTCGGATCTCAGGGGAGGCCCTGGGTCCTGAGTGACGCGGGTCTGGCCAGCTTTCCATCCCCTGAGTCGTTCGGCTGGCAGTTAGCGGCGCGCAGAGAGGGGGCAGGGGGAAGGGGAAAGGCTTCTTAGAAGGAGGTTGCTTCGTAGAAGGCGCGGGTCTTGCATTTTTGAGAGGGCGCGTTTCACGGGCGGTCGCCTTGGGAGCATTCGGCAGCGCGTTTCAAAGTGGGGGCGGGGGCCCCCCAACACTCGGCGCCGTCGATCCGAACCAGGGGGACCCCCCTCCCCCCCACGCCCCCACCCTCCTCAATCCCCCCCCCTCCCCAAGGGAGGGGGGGGGGTCCCCCCCCCCGCCGCCGCTGACGCCAAGGCGCCAGCGCTGGCGGCGGCCTGCAGCGCCGACGGCAGACGCAGCGACGATGGCCAGAGAGGGCCCAGAGGCCGAAGAGGGGAAACACAGATCGCTACATCCACCACCACAACAACCACCATTACCAACACCAACAACCACACCACCACCACTATCGCCACAACCACAACCACTACCACCACCACCACAGCACATAACCACTGACATCTCCTGACCCCAAACCAAAACACGGTGGCGGGAAACGACCACACCACACCACCACCACCTGACCCAAAGCCAAAACACGGTGGCGGGAAACGACCACACCACACCACTACCACATGACACAAAGCCAGAAAACGGTGGCGGGAACACGGTGACCCAAAGCCAAAACACGGTGACCACAACATCACCACCACTACGTCCACCAAAACCCACCACCATCACACCCACCACCATCACCACAAACCACCACACCACCACAACCACCACAACTACCAACGCCACCACAACTACAATCCACCACAACCCACCACAACCACCACCACCGCCACCACCACCACAAACCATCACACCACCACCACCACCAAAACCACCACCGCCACAACCAACCACCACCACCGACCACCACCACCACCAGCACCAGTACCACCACCAGCAGAACCACCACCACCACAGCCCACCACCACCACCACAGACTACCACGCCACCACCACCACCACCGCCACCACCACTACCACCACCACCACTACAACCCGCCACCACCACCACCGCAAACCACCACACAACCACCACCGCCAAAGCCACCACCACCACCACAACAGCCCACCACGGGACCCACCACCATCACCACCACCACCACCATCACCACCACCACACCACCACCACCACTACGCACACAACAACCCACCACCACTGCCACCACCACCACCACCGCCACAACCACCACCATCACCACCAAAATAACTCACCACCACAACCAGAACCCACAACGCTACCACCACCGCCACGAACCACCACACAACCACCACCACCACAACCACCACAACCCACCACAACCACCACGACCACCACCACCACCACAACCACCACCACCACCAGAACAACCGACCACCACAACCACCATCACCACCATAAACCAGAACCACCACCACCACCGCGACCACCACCACCGCCAGCATCACCTCAACCACCACCGCCACCACAGCCACCACCCCCACCACGAACCACCACCACCACCAGAACAACCGACCACCACAACCACCACCACAACCACCACCACAACCACCACCACCACGACCACCCATCACCACAACCATCACCACCACCACCACCACACAACCACCACCACCACAACCACAACCACAACCACACTACCACCACCACAAACCACCACGACAGACCACCACACCACCACCGCCCCCACAACCACAACCACACCCACCGCCACCACAAATACCACCACCACCAGAAACCACCACACCACCACCACCGCCACCACCTCAACCTGCCCCCACAACCACAACAACCACCACCACCAACCACCACACCACCACCACCACCACCGACACAACCACCACCACCACCACGGCCCACCACCACCACCACCACCTCAGAGAGGCCCCAAGAGAGAAGCCCAAGAGGCGCCCAGGAGGCTTCACAAATGCCCTTCAGAGGCCCCCGAGAGCCCTGAGAGCCCCCAGAAGCATCCAGTAGCACTCTGAGCCAAAACCAAGGCACGGTGGCGGAGTGTCGTCGTCGTCGCCGTCGTGGTCGTCAGCGTCGTCGCCGTCGTCCTCATCGACGCTCCCCGCTGCCGCCCCGCCAGCCGCCGCAGGCGCCGGCGCCGGCCCAGAAAAGGAAGTCGTCGTCTTCATCGACG
Source organism: Prorocentrum cordatum (assembly GCA_963575745.1). Lineage (NCBI taxonomy): Eukaryota > Dinophyceae > Prorocentrales > Prorocentraceae > Prorocentrum > Prorocentrum cordatum. Next base: position 686,669 of record CAUYUJ010015305.1, read on the forward strand.
CAGCCCGCCACCGTTGCCAGCCGCCGCCGACGCCGGCGCCGGCCCGCCGTTAGGGAGAGAGGAAAAAAGCAGACGGGGGGGAATGTTCGACCCCTCCCCTACGTCACGGGAGAGGGGGGTGGGGTTCTAACCCCCCCCCTCAATCCAAGGGGGGGGGGTCTGGTTCCAACCCCCTTCCCCTCCAGGCGCCCAGAGAACGCGCTCTTTCACATCTGTAGAGATTGCCCGCGCCTTCTAAGAAGTAGGGGAGCTTCTAAGAAGCCTTCCCCCTCCCTATCCCCCTCTGCCGCGTGGCCGAGACAGGGCCCCGGGCCCCGCGAGAAAGCCCTGGGACCACGAAAGCGGCGAAGAGCATCCAGCGCCCGCTTTCCTTCCGGAGGACGGCCGAGAGGGCTCACGGCTGGAGGCCGAACCTGCCTTGCTCCTGCTCGGCCAAAGGCCGAGCCCAATTCGTTCCGTTTCTTCGGCCGCAGCGTGGCGGGCCGCAGTAGGATCGGTTGTTGAACCACGCCGGGGCACCTTGGACACGGCACGCACCACCAGAAGAGACAACATCACACTCCCAGAGGGCAGACCCAGATGGGTCGAGGCCACCCAGATGGGCCACCCAGTTGGGTTCCGAGTAGACGGGGCAGGAGGATCTCGCTGTATCGCCAATGCATCGCCGACGTATCGACCGTGCACGACGATGCATCGGCGACGTCGACAGTGTATCGGCGACGCAGGCGCGAAGAAAACCGGGCTCCACATCGAGCCGCGTCGCCGATGCATCGGCGACGCGGCGCGATCCTTCGACCGCATCTGGAGGCCCAGAGTGCGTTGCACTCGTTCCCCATCTACTTCGACCCCATCTCGGAGGCCCATGCGCTCATGTGCGTTTCGTGCTCGGGCAGAATGTTTGCTTGCTTGCTGCTCCTGCTCCTGCGTGCGGCGTGTTCGTGCAGTGCCGACTTTCGGGTTGACCTAAGGCACGGCGTGGACGGTGCAACCTTGGACGATCGCGGCTTTCCAAAACTGTCGGACACCTAGGACAGAGGAGCAACATTCCACAACATGAGACCCTCCGCTGACCCAAACTGGAGAACTTTCGAGGGTGCCCTCCCCCAGGATGCACAAAAACATCCCACAAGCATGAACAACATCAAGGTACCCTCCCCGACCCGACCACGATCTTACACCTCGGTCCGACCGCAATGCAGAGCGCTGGCGGCGTTCAGCCTGGAACGCCCGCGCGGGGATCGCCGCAACGTCGGCACGGAAAGGGACCTACCGTGCACTGCTCCCCGCAGCTCTGCATCTCCGCACCCCGGCAGTGTACGAGCCCAGGCCAGAGGTAAACAGCTCGCCCCGAATAGGAAGCGGGGGCTGCGCCCGATCACTGTCAGATGGCCATCATGTTCCCCTTCGGCATCATCCGAACAATCTGCATCCCAAGTGTCCTACACAAGTCCACCTTGACCTTAACACCGCCATCGACATTATCGGCAACAACACCATCAAGACAGACACCATCAACAACACAACCACCACCACCGCCATCAAGATCCTCGTCCAATAACCCCTGATGTACATTGATGATATCGTCCGCCTCGTCACCATCATCATCATCATCATCATCATCATCATCATCATCATCATCAGCATCATCAGCATAATCATCATCAACATCATGATCATCATCGTCATCATCATCAGCATGATGTCAATCATCATCATCATCATCATCATCATCATCAGCATCATCATCATCATCATCCATCTCAGCATCATCATCATAATCATAATCATGATCACCATCATCATCATCACCACCATCATCATCATCGTCATAATCAGCATCATCAGTATCATCATCATAATCAGTATCACCATCATCAACAACATCACAATCACCATCGTCATGATAATCATCATCAACACCATCAGCATGCGCATCATCAGCAGCATCATCATCATCACTCCCACCGCCACCATCACCATCATCACCCTTCTCCCCATCATTACCATCATCGTCATCACCATCATCACCACAACCATCCCATCATCACCATCGCCAGCCCCATCCCTCGCTCCCTACTCCTCTGGCCTGGTTGGCGGGGTCGGCGGCGGCGGGGCGACAGCGCGCCTGGCTCATGAGGCCTTGCTGCTCTTCGCTGGACGGCGACGCCGCCATCTCGTTGGGCGTCCGGCGTCCCCTGGCCTGCCCGGCGCCGCTCAAATAGGGCAAGCGGCGCCCCACCCCCTCCCCTCCACAACATGGGCCGAAGGGGCAACAAACAAAAACTGTCACCGCGACTCCAAAGACCTGCCCCGGGGTGCGCTCCGAGCAGAAATTCGCGGAGAATTCGGCAGTGGTGACAAGGACTCTCTCCGACGAGCAATGCTGTCGATATCTATTCCCGTCAACCTTGGCGGGGGCGAAAAAGGGCTGTGGTACGCGGGCGGGGGGGAGGCGAAACGCCTGCACGTTGCTCTTCCTGGCACTTCCAGGCACATCGCCTGGAGATGCCACACGAGTCGAGGAGATTTTTGCGGCAACCCATTGGATCCCCCATGTCATATTGATGGTTCTTGAAAATCGACGCTAACCGGTACTGTTCGACAGTAATCGACGCAGGTCCGCGCCAAATCGACGCTGATCGACGAAACATCGGCGCTGTCTCATCGACCCCTAGCGCACGCCATTGGATTTTACGAGAGGTGTTTCGGCGACATGCAAGGCCCCCACGAGTTGCTACCGAATCCACCTGGGCGGGGGCGACAGAGGGCGGCCGTACAGGGGGGGGGTCACCTGCACGTTGCTCTTCCTAGGAGTAGTCATCGTCGAATCGGGACATCGGATCGGTTCGGAACGTGCGTCGGATCGGGCCGCATCGGCATGGAATCGGCATCAAAGTGGACCAGCTGCGCTAACAAGTTTGAAAAGGGGTTGGGAGGCCCAACCAACAGCTTCGCCCTAGGCGAAGCCAAGTTCCCGCTCTGTTGTACCGCAATAGCGATAGTCCCAGTAGTAAGGGGCGAGCAATATCACGCATTTTTGGCATCGATGGTAAATAATACACCTCGCGCTGAAGTGTAGCCAGATCTGGGCGGTCGGCCGCTTTGAACCAAGCAGCCGCGGATGCACGCGTTCCCACTCACATGCAACGCCCAGCTCACTTTAGAGTAGGGGGAGGGAGGGAGACGAGGGCGGGGCCGTAAGGAAGGTGGACCCGCACGCAAATTGCCTTGCCTGTGCTATTCTGTGCATACAGATACTCCTCAGGCGGCCACATGATGGGATGGCTGGCCATCCCGATACCTCCCATGCCCTGCAGGAGCATCTCTCTGTCGATGCTCCCCTTGGTGTGACCGTCCGCACTTATATCGCGGGTGTCGCACCACTGAATACTGTGCACGATTCCTCGCTCAAGCATCTGTCGTATCCAGCTAATGTGTCCTAAAAGGGTACACTCAGTCGGCTTCTCCAAGTCTTTGCTTGGCAAGGACTTACAAACCGACACAGCATCTATGGTCAAAGTGACCTTGATGCTCAGGCCACCCAACTCAAGTATGTCTTTCAACTGAGTGGGAGCTCGTGCATCACAGTCCTACAAGTTGCGGGCAGCTGCTAGCGTCTCTGCTGAATAGCTCGGGCGGGCCTGCAAGCGGTGAGAATTGCAGTGCGCATCGATCAAAGTGGGCGACGGGCTTACCAGATGAAGTGCTTCCACGCCGTGGCAGGTTTGCCCCGCGAATACCATAGCCTTTGACTTCGTCACCGGCGTCTCCACCCAGGCGTCGGTAACCTGAGTCGCTGCGCAGGTCGACCTCGCCCGTATGGGGCCATCGCCTGGTAGACGATCTTCTTAGGACAGGCCTGCAGTCCCCTTCTAGTCCCCAAAAACTGCCTCGGAAACAGCCAGGCGGAGCAAGAGCGCCTGTGGACGAGCCAAGACGCTTCCAGGGAGGCCCCCGAAACGCCCATAGGCGCCCCCGAGATGCCCCACCCCAAGAGGGCCCCCCAAAACGATTCAACAAGGTTCATTTTGAACACGGCTTTCGTTCCCTACATGGAAGCCCGGCGCCAAGACGCTTCTGCGACAACGGGGCCGACGGTAGGCCACAAACCAAGGACATCAGTCAAAACGAATAGTAAGCATCAGCGTTAAGGATGCAAGCCCCTTGGACGTCCATGAGCAGGCTTTTTAGAGCGTGTCAGGCCGTCGAAAGAGATCAAGGATGCAACAAAGAGGCACGGATGCCATGGCACCCTTTGGAAAGTGACCCATCCCTACCATCGGTTTCGACTAAGTAGAGCATCGCGAAAAATCACCACCGGAGCCCCTGACGACATTACCCTGCGGCATGTTCAAGGGGTCCAGGGACACGCAAATAAAGAAACACAAATAAAAGGATCCCCAAAATGTTTCCATATTTGGGGGGTTTTCGTCTTCCCCCCCCCCTTCCCATATTTTCCCATATTTTCTGGGCAACGCCGACTGATTGTGTCTGTGTGTTTTTTCCCCTCCTGACACGTCTCAAGCCCGATCGGAGCGCGAGGGCACCGCGGCCAGGCGAGGCGGCGAACGCGCACAGCGCGCGTCGACGGCAGCCCGGAGCCCCCTCTTCGCGTGATCCCGTGATCCCGCGGCGCAGCCGTCCAGCTCCCTGAGGCTACGTACATGAAGGGGCCCTGGGACATACACAAATAAAGAAGCACAAAAAAACAGATTCCCAGTATTGTCCATATTTTCTGGGTTTTGTCTTCCCCCCCCCCCTTCCCATATTTTCCCATATTTTCTGGGGAATCGCCGACTAGTTGTGTCTGTGTGTTTCTTTCCATCCTGAGTACAGCAGGTTCGCGTCGTGCCGACTTCGGCGTTGGTTTCTGACACCGCGGGGATCGTTCAACCTTGAACGATCGGCCGTTTCGGGAACGTCAGAATCGTTCCACATCGAACGATTCTGGGTCGCCCGCGGCATGCTAAGCTGAACGCCGCTGGCGGGGTCGCTGCCGGTCGACACGACACGAACCTACCGTACGCGGCGCACTGGAGGGGAAGGCAAAATGGGGAACAGAAAAAAGAGATGCAGCAGCAACAAGGTCAGCGGTCCTGCTGCGGCTGCGGCGGCATCTCCCAGCTACGGCCAAACTTATTGCGCTTGTCAGTCTGTATGTTAGCATTGCTGTTCTTAGTATGTGTCCTTTCTTCAGTTTAGTATGCTTATTATTGGTCCTCCCCCTCCTTCCTCCCCCTCCTCCCCACCCTCCTCCATTCAGCACCACACGATCGCGGGCACTCATTGTCGCAAGATCTGCTGAGGGCGGGTGCGCACATTGTGCTGCTCCTCCTCCTCTTTCTTCCTCCTCCTCCTCTCCCTCCTCCTCCTCCACCTCCTCCCCCTCCTTCCCCCACCCTCCTCCTCCATCCCTCTTCTGGACAAATAGCTCCTCCCCTGTCGCACCCTCAGGATGGTCGAATGGAAGGACCATGCGTTTCGTCTGAGACGTCCTCACCATTGATGGTCCTGAAACTTGAACTTTGCAAGAGCTTCACGGATGGAGGGCGAGTCGCTTTCAACATGTGGCTCTCGCCTTAACGCCGCCTGCACTCGTCTTAAACATTTGCAAGGGCTTCACGGAGGGAGGGCGGGCGGTCTTCAACATGTGGCTCTCGCCTCAGCGTCTCGCACATTCGTGCACTGATCCTCCTCCTAATCCTCCTCCTCCTCTTCCAGCCCATCTTGCAACCCTTGCGCTCCAATCTAGAAGGCCAACATCGATTCGGCATGGCTCTCCCTGATGGTCGCCCCCTCTCCCAGGGGGCTCGATCCAATCGAGGCAATAAGCGCCCTCCGCGCTGGCCCACTGCCGCCGCCACGAGGGAGGCCCAGAAGAGGCCCAGCAAAGCCAAACGACGAACAAACTCAGCCTCATCCTCCTCCTCCTCCTCCTCCTCCTCCTCCTCCTCCTCCTCCTCCTCCTTTCAAGATCCCCCTCCGCCTCCTCCGTATCCTCCTCCTCCTCCTCTTCCTCCTCCATTGCCCCTTCCCCCCTCTGTTCCCTCCTCCTCCCTCCTCCTCCTCCGCCTCCTGCTCTTCATCCTCCTCCTTCGCCAGCCTCTTCATCTACCTCATCCTCGTTCACGTCCTCCCCCTCGCCCTCTTTCGCATCCTCCTCCGAATCCACCTCTATCCTCCCCCATCCTTCTCCCCCTCCCCTTCCCCCTCGCCCTCGCCCTCACCCTCTCCCCCTCCACCTCCTCTTCCTCCTCTTTTTTTGTTCCTCCTCCTCCTCTTCCTCCTTTGCCTTCTTCCCCTCCTTTTCCCCCCTCCTCCTCTCCTCCTCCTCCTCCTCCTTCCTCCTCCTCCTCTCCTCCTCCTCCTCCGCCTCCTTCCCCCTCCTCCTTCCCACACCTCGTCCTGCTCCTCCTTATCCTCCTACCTCCTCCTCTGCTTTCTCCCTTTCCTCCTCCCCTTTCCTCCTCCTCATTCTCCTCCTCCTCCTCCTCCACCTCCTCCTTTTCTCCTCCTCCGTCTCCTCCTCCTCCTCCTTCTCCTCCTCCACCCTCCCCCCCTCTGCATACAGGGTGGACCTGCCCGTGCAATGGTGGACACGCAAACGCCTATGCTGATTCTGACCACCGAGTTCTACAGGCCCTCTCGGGCCAGTAGTCCGAGTCTTGCTTCTGGCTTCAAGGCCTCATCTCGAGTTCCTAGACCCAAGTGCCACAGAACCCAGTAGTGGTGAGTCCCCGCATTTATTATTCGACTGTGACGCTCACTTCAACGAGCAAGCGTTCGGGAAGGGCCGCGCCGACGATCATGTCTTAGTTCTTGGCGACGCGAGAGGCGGTGAGAACTCCAGGGGCAGACGGCTACGGCCTGTGGATGTTTCAGCAGTGATCCTCAGCTAAGGTGTACAGCCTCAGGGTCGTTCTGCCATCTTCGGTGGTATCCCAAGGAAAGTCCAAACCGTTGCTCGAGGAAACGTCTGGGGCCTCTTGTTGGCCATTCGGTTTACTACGGGGCCGATGATCTACGTAACTGGACATGGTGGGCTGGCGGACGAATGGTACCAAGGCTGTTGGAAGAACCTTGGGGCGATCAGCGCTGCTGTTTGGAAAATTATTCAGGTTGCATTTCAAGGACGCGATGCGTCGCAAGTGGCCGTCATCCAGGTCCCGTCTCACACTGCTGCTGGTGATTTCGGCAGATTTCGAGTTCCTGAGCTTTTCGCGATCGGTGACTCTGTCGCCGAACACTTTGCTGGTGCCGCAGCCTGCCAGTGCCGAGATGATCAGACTGGGTAGTCGAAGCCAATCTGGCGCCAATCTGGCAGACCCAATCTGGCAAACGGGGGCAATCTGGCGAGGGAGCCAACGCGAATCCAGTCTGGCGAATAACCCAAATCGTCCAGTTTGGCCGGGCCAGATTGGCCCCTGGGGCCCAATCCAATCTGACAGTCTGGCCTTCGACTACCCAGTCAGAATAGCAATGTCAGAGTCTTGAAAGCAGAGTCAGATGCCAGCCCTTGTCACACGCAGGTTGGTCCGCTCCGCTCTCGAGGCGATGGCGGCCAGACCAGCCAACACGCAGACCTTCCTCGACGTTCAGGCCGGCCCCCCGCCTGCTCCCTCCTCCCCTGTATCGCTCTCGTCCGCTTCTCAGCTGCGCAAGTGTGGTGGGCCATGCCAGAGTTGTGGGGGATCGGCTGCCCGTGGCCAGCTCACAGATAGGCTCGAGACATAGCGCTTCGATGTCGTTGAGATTGACTCCAGCTTGTTTCAGCTGCCCAGGGGGGCAGAGAGTTCACTTTGGGGCAGCTGGGCCCATCCATCCCACTCGAATGTATACTCTTGTTCGTTCAAGGTTTGGATGATTTCTGTGGAACTGTAACTCGTGCAGAATCTTCGATGGCGAATGGCCACGGGAGCCCTTCGTCGAGCAGTGCTCCGACACTGTGAACCCAACGCGTCGGAGGTACCTCAAGAGGATTCCGGTCGGAGCTATGGCGCAAGAACGAGGGTTCGAACCGAGCGAAGTCCTAGTAGTTCGTCTTCGCTTCGGATTCGCATCGCGAACTCTGCGACGCAAATCCGAAACGACCCCACTCGCGACGCAAAAGGATCAATTCACTCCTTCCTCCTCTCGGACGAAGAAACGGATTGAAGATACGGTTTTGGAAGTCCGGGCGGGCTTCTTGGATCTGCGCTGAACCTTCCCTCCCTGGCTCACGGAGCGCGCCAGGGGCGGCGCTGGCGGCGCCGCCAGGGGGTTCCAGCGCAGATCCAAGAAATCCGCGCGAAACTCCGACAGTTTATGCTTGTGCTGTTTTTGGATCTCTCGATCCTTCTCCTCCTCCCTTCCCCCTCCCCTTCCTCCCCCATCATCCTCCACCTTCTTTCCTTCTTTCGCAATGCGCATGGATCCTGGCCCGAGCAGGCGAGACTGCCCGATTGAGCCAGCTCAGGCCACCCTTCTGATGCCAGCGCCTCGGCTTCAAACGTCTCCTACCCCCTCCCCCTCCCCGCGAAAACATGGTAGGAGCCATTTTTGACCCTGGCGGCAGGTTGAACCTGAACCATGTCTCGCGCCAGAAATGCCCCGACCGATTATCACAACCGGCGGGCGTCCCTCGAACTGCATCATCCTGCGCACCCAATCGAACCGCCATAATCTGACACCCTCTCCCCTCTCCCCCTTTCTCCGCCACTCCCCAGGGAAACCGAAAGGTACTCCCCCCAGAGCGCGCCGCTCCGCGGGCGTCGAGGCGGGACACGGGGCGCGGCAGGCGGCCGAAGGCCCGCCCGCTGGGGAGGCGCGGGCGAGGTGGGCGCGGAGCGGTCAGCTGGCCGCCGGGTGCGGGCGCGGCCGGAGGCTCCCAAAACTCCCAGTGGGGACCCCGGAGAGGCGCTCCAACAGAAATTGGAGCGCGCGGTTTTTGGCAGTTTTCGGCCTCCGGGAACCCTCGTCTGGAGGCAGGACCATCACAAAACCGATTCGGGTTGAAAAGCCGGCCTTGGGGAGCTGGTCCAGACCCCCACGGGACCACGCATCAACCAAATTTGAGCAGCCCGACGTATGGGTCCATGAGGGGGGTGACACCCTGCATGCCAGGGGAGGGCATCGAGCCGATATGCGCCCTCATCCTGGATCCCCTTTGCGGATCGAGCCCCCCGAAAATAAAAAGGGGGCTCGATCCCAGATGCATTGAGGGGCGAACCGGGCAACCCGCATCACCTTTGCCATCAGCAGTGCAATCATCATCACCAGCAGCCTCAGCATCATGGCCATCATCATCATCATCATCATCATCATCATCATCATCATCATCATCATCATCATCATCATCATCATCATCACCAATCATCATCATCATCAGCGTCACCATCATCACCGCCGTCATTATCACCCACACCATCACCAACACCAACCCCATCACCATCAGCAGCGTCATCACCATCATCATCATCGTCATCGCCGTCATTGCCCAGCTGCCCGCGGCAAGCCCCGCCGCCGTGCCAGTCCAGCCTTATCGGTGGTACTTGCTCGAACTCATGAGGATCGTATTGGCGATGCTTCTGACTACGCTGATGGAGCGGATGACGAGGGCGGCGGCGATGATTCATTAACTCACTCAACCCCCATGTGAGCTCACTGGGCATCAAAATCGTAAAGCAATGAATTGCCTGGAACCCGGGTCAGTGGGCCACCACAGACCTTCGGCCAACAAGCTGTATGTCTGAACGCATCACACGACAGTGCACAACATAGAGATCGTGGGAATCTCCCATAGAGCCAGGAGAATCCAGGAGGGGAAAAGCGTTCGGGGCCCTCGAGGGCTGACCCCATGGCGCCGCTCACGTAATGCGAGGTGGGCAAAACACCAACGAAGCCAAGTTTTAAATCAGAGAAACCGATTTTTTTGGGCAACGTTTCCAGAAATGGCAAGTACGACGCAGTTGCGATGTTCTCCCCCGTGATGTAGTAGATGTCGCTTTGCCCCTCGTTCACACGCTCGATGTACTCTTCAGGGTGATTCTCTCCTCTCCAGACTCCAGGGTGTGGTGGCGCATAAATTCCGCGACCTCCTGTACGGTTGGTGAATCCCCGTGCATGCCCAGCATGGGGCACTTCCCAAACTACTCGTAGAAAATTGTGGGCATCACCTTGCCTCTCGGCAGTCTCCGCGAACCGCTCGAAGCATGTCTTGATGATGCTCTTCTGGATCACTCGCAGGATCTTGTCCTGTTGCAGCATCACACGGGAGATATTCAGCAACATGCCCTGGGAGTCAACTGCGCCCATCACAAACAGAACCCCTCGGCATGAGCTCGTCACAACCGTCCACGATTAGGACGCGTCGCACGTACAGCTTAATGCTCTTGTGCTGTTTCTTGGAGTCGAAAAAGCCAACGGGTACCAAGCGCGGCACGAAGAGCGGCGCGCGGTACTCCAATTGGCCTTTCTCGCTGAAGTACTTCACGGCCAGGTGGTCCTTCCAGTAGATCGACAGGGACTTGTAAACCGAAGCGAACTCTTGGTTGGTCACACCCCCTGACTTGTGCATCCGAACCGGCTTCTATCGCAACTTCCATCCATCAGCGGTGATGGTAATGGCGATGATGATGATGATGATGACGATGAGGGTAAGTGGGAAGGGTGAAAAGAGGAGAAAGCTGATCGCGGTGGACGATGAGGACGAACATCATGAAAATAGTCGTCATGATGGGAACCGGAACGAGGACTGTGGTGACGATGGCGACGGTGATGATGATGATGATGATGATGAGGCAAAAGACGTGAAGGAGTGGTGATGAGAATGATGATGGTGAGTAATGATAATGAGGATGAGGATGGCGAGGAAGAGGAAGAGGAGGAGGAGGAGAAGGAGGACGAGGAGGAAAAGGAGGAGGAGCAAGAAAGAAGAAGCGGATGCCGTATCGTTACATGTGGCTCTCGTGGACCACATTGGAACCGTCTTGGGGCTGTCTCCTGCGCTCCTGTGGGGAATTTTTTTTGGGGGGGGGCGGCGTGGTTATGTTTCTCGTCCTGGCTGCTTCCAGGGCTGCACACGCCGGACACAAGACGTGAAAAAGGCGAATGCCGCGAACGGATCGAGCGAGCACGACACCGCGAAGTGTAGGAAAGCGAGAGCCACGCATGCCCACGCGACCGTTGCCCACATCGCCGTTCGCCCGTTGACGGGGGGCTCAAGCGCTCCCAGAGAATAGCGAACGCGCAGCACATGCATCCCAATGTTTGAAGCAGGGCGGCGCTCGGAATAGACCGGATACCTGCTTCAACGACCGGCGTGCGGGGGGGGTTGTCAGTGGATGAGAATGTGGGTTATACCTGGCCGACCTTGCTTACAACAAAAATGCAAACGCCCCAAGTGGGTTAGGACTGGGGGCGGGGCCCGATCTGGGCTGGGTGGGCCCCACCCACTTCGAGGAGCTACCTAACCCCATGGCCACTTGGGGCATGTGTGGCGCATGAACAATTCACAAGCTAGATAAGGTAAGGTTACCACACCTTGGCATCCACAGATCACTCCCAATATCCTCTTAGCCCTCCCCGCGCCGATCCCAGCATTCAGCATTGAACTGGCATGTCGGATCTGGGCGGGATGTACATCAAACCGGGCCTCACCCGCAAGAGGCGAATCGGCCGCGCCAAGATGCGCAATGATGTCATGCGAGCATCGGGCAGCATCGAATCGCCCCTTGTCCGGGTTGCCTCAAAGGCCAGAAACAGGTCGGGTGTCGTCAAGGGCGCCCTGAGGACATGGGATGGCCCCCAAACCCTGGAGACGCCGAAAAGGCAGAAAGCATGGCGACGAAACATCATTCCAGGCTGGAGATATCACAGAAGTGGGACGCAGTTTTTTCTGTCGGCGGCTAGGCAGGGGTCGTCTGCTCTGGCTGAGCAAACTAACTAAACGGGGGCACCGTTGTAGCGAATTGGCCAGCATGGAGGAGGGGGCGGAGGGACGGAACGGGCGGCCGCAGGGGGAGAGGAGGAAGAGAGGGCCACTCACGAGGGACGGATCACTCCCTGGGTGTGCTGGCGCGGCCAGCCCCGCCGGCTGGGACGAAGTGGGGCATACACACACAAATACACACACACACACACGTCACTATACTTTTGGGGCGGCGTCGTGCCCCTCGTTGCCCCCAGAGACAAGGCATAGGAGGCCACCCACATGGGGTACGAGCAGATGAGGTCGGCGGATCGCGCCGCATCGCCGCCGCATCGCATCGAGCTGTATCGCCGATCCTCCGACTCCGTCAGCTCGGACCTCTAGAGGACCTGCTAGAAAGAACAAGTCGGATGTTGTCAAAGTGTCCTGGGGGCAGGAGATCAACCACAAACTGAAATGTCACTGTTTGAGGCTCTCGTCCTCAAGTCAGGTGCTGTCACAAGTGTCCGCGGCCCAAGGTGTCCCTGAGATTTCTGAGGCCCATTCGGCCTTCGGAGCACCCTCGCGAGGACCAGAAGGCCCCAGGGGCTCCAACATGGTGCCAAAAACTGGGGGGCACGTCGGGCCAGAACCAATTCTAGTGGGTTCGGCGCAGGTGTTGCTAAGGCTGGGGGATGTGCAACCATTACTCATACTAGAACCACGCGAGCGCTGCGCGCGCGCTCTGGTTCTAGCAAAATGTGACGATGGTCTAAGGTGAATGCAGAACAACTGTTATGAATCATGATCAATCAGCAGGTAACATGCTCACTCTGTGTCCCCACGGATGCTGTGCGATAAACCTCAATCAGCAAGCCCTCTCACTCCCTCTCCTTTGCGCCCCCTTTTTGGCGGACGCTATCGGGCCTGGGCACCGAAGAGCTGTTGCGGGCGCGGTGGACGTGCTCCACTCGGCAGGCAACGCGAAAGAAGGAAAGCAGCACACGATAGCAAACAAACCCTATTTTCTGTCAAGCCGGAGGGGGGGAGGGTGGGAAGGGGGGAGGGAGGAGGCCGAGGAGCCGAGGAGGAAAGGGCGTAAAACTGCGAGCGCCATGCCAAGCAGGCTCTCGACACATGGTACCCGCACTCACGAGAAGAGGCGGAGGACTGGTCTCCAGTGGTTCCGTATGTCGTCGCCAAGCGGGCGCCACTGCCAAACGCAGGAGCGCGCAAAGTGGACGAAGAGGGCGTAACGAAGATAGGTGCCGGCACGGTGGACGTGTTCCACTCGGCGCACAGCAACACCATTTCAGAAGCTGCCTTCCCAACTTTGCACGTCCTCTTTGGGACCGTTTTGGGGTCACGTGGGCCTTCGCGGGGTCGTCACTTGGACTCTATTGCAGCCTCTCGTGGCCACCTCAGGCTGTGTTGGGCTCTGATGGGGCCGTCCTGGAGCCTTCTTGAAACACCTCTGGGCCTTCTTGGTATGCTCTTGGGCCGTCTTGGCTTCCTCCGGAGGCTCTCTCTTTGACCTTCCTGGGGCCAGCGACATGTATCATGCGGGTGGCAAGGAAGGCTTCAAGAGTCGAGATCTCTTTGTCGGCCTGGGAGCGGCCTCCGTAATTATCGGCTGGAGGTCAGTTTAAAACCTTCTTATAGATAGTACATATGGTTGTCGACTGCATGATGATAACTTCTTGTTTGGCGTGAACATGGACCTGTAGCCTCGCGAAGGCGATGCGCAAAACTTCATCGCGGATACATGTTTGCGCGCGGGGCTATTCGGAAAAATGCGAGCGGGGATCACGATGGCCTGGGGCCTCTCCAAGACCCCGGAGCGGCCTCGGATCTGGCTGGAATCGACGCGTGCCGGGCACTGGCGGGTACTGGGGGCTACCAGGGCGCACTACTGGGGCGTACTGGGCGGTACTGGGTGGTAATGTGGAGTTCTGGTGGGTACTGGGGGGTTTGGGGGCCCTAGGACTGACGCTTCAGCGACCCACCTGCTCGAACAAACAGTTTTGGCCCGCCCGACCCGCCCGGCAAGATCACCCCGCCCGATCCGCCCATCCCGTTCTGCCGCTTGCTTTCCTGCTCGTAGCCCACCTCCGGATAACCTCTTTCTGTTGTTTCATCCCCCTCCCTCTCCCTTGCCCCTTCCCTTCCCGCAATCCTCACCTCCTCGCTATCTGGTTTGTCCTGTCTCCCTCCTTTTCCTGTTCCTGGGGTTGCGCCAGCTACACGTCGCAGGTAAGGAAGGTATACCTCCAGGGAGCACGATCGAAGACGGGGAGGGCGGGTATCGAGGGTTTGGGATATACATGCGGATGGACGCGCGAGCAGAGAAGAGCGAAACATCCCACATTGCTTGTTGGTGCTGTTCTGCTCCTTTTCTCCTCGCTTCCCTCCTTTCCATTATTCGCGTTCGTCCTGCTTGAAGGGCTGCGTCGATTACACGTGGCCGGGAAGGAGCATACACTCCCAAAGGGGGTACGACAAAAGGCGAATCATGCAAGTATCGAGGGCATGGGATATACGTGGGTGACACGCGAACACATGAGAGCAACACATCCATATACATACATACATGCATACATACATACATACATACATACATACATGCATGCATACATACATACATACATATATACCTACCCACCTACCTACCTACCTACCTACCTACCTATCTACATACATACATACATACATACATACATACATACATACATACATACACACATACATACATACACACACACATACATACATACATACATGCATACATGCATGCATGCATGCACACCTACATACATACATACATACCTACCTACATACCTACATACATGCATGCACGCATGCATGCACACACATATATATATATACATACATACATACACACATACAAACAAACAAACAAATATACACACTGTGTATTACTGTTGGTGTTGTTAGTTTCTTTCGTGTTCTTGCATGACGATAAAACAAAAATCTACATAACTAATAACTTTTAGACCCGAACCGCTTAAGGAGCGAAGGTGGTGAGCGGGTTCCCAAACTCCAGCCGGGCATCATAAAACAACGCTGATCATCTCACAACGGCTCCGCGAGTCACATACTACCACCCCGCTCATCGATGCCGCCATCGAGGAAGTTCGGTCGGATACATGGATGTGCTGCGGAATTGCGCCCAAGCACCTAATGTGCTGATGGCCTCCACAGCAGCGTCGCTCTCGCCAAACAAGTGTCTGCCGCGAGGCTCCGCCCCAGCAAAAAGGCAACCCGCTGCCCTAATCACAGACCAAGGGGCTGGATAATGCTTGTGGTCTGCATGGCAACGACGCTCGCCGATATGTCCACTGCAGGGCCCAGGACCAGGTGTTGCGCGAGCTTGCCGTACCTGGGAGTACTAGGGGATACTGGGGGGCTCTGGGGGGCCACGGGGGGCACTGGCCTCCTCCTCCTCCTCCTCCTCCTCCTCCTCCTCGTTCCTGCCTCCGTTCTCCGTCATCATGCAATTACCGTAATGGTGCTGGCCGTGGTCCTGGTGCCGTATGGCACTGCGCGGTCCCAACACCGTACTGCTGCCGGTGTCGCGGAGTCCCGCTACCGTACTGGCAACGCGTGTACCTGCGACACGAACCAAGCACAACGAGCCGCACCTGTACCGCATGCTCCTGATACCGCAAAGTATCGTGCCGTACCGTGACCAAGGCGATTTTGGCAGATTCGGGCCCTGCGGGAGCTCTCTTGGAGGCAATTTGGAATGTCCTGAAAGCTTCTTGGGCAGTCCAGAGGCCGTCTTGGGCCGTCTTGGGGCCATCTCGGGCCGACTTCGAGACATCTTGGGCCGCCTTGGAATATTCTTGGACCTCCTTGTCCGCCCTGGTGGCCTGGGAACGCAGATCCATGGACGCGGTGCGCGCAGGCCACTGAGATGAGGACAGGTGGGGGTCCCCCTAGAACACTACAGAAGCACTGTCAAACAAGACGTGGTATTCTAGCACGCCTCATGGTGCCAATGGACTCGGTGGCCGACCATCACCATCATCGTCATGTCTATCAGAACCACCAGCATCATCATAACCATCCGCACCACCATCACCACCCTCACCACCATCACCATCACCATCACCACCACCACAACCATCACCATCACCACCATCAGCAGCATCATCTTCATCAGCAACAGCATCAGCAGCAGCATAACCACCATGAAATCATCATCGGCATCATCATCATCACCAACATGCGCATCATCATCAACAGCATCAACAACATCCGCCGCATCATCAGCAATAGTACCATCAATATCATCATCGTCGTCATCATCATCATAATCACCATAATCACCCTAACCAACATCAGCCTCAACATAATCCTCCTCCGATAAGCGCTAGCTGGCGCCCGCCTCATCCTCGCGCCCCCCTGCCCCCTCACCATCCCTTCGCTTTGGCCCCGCCCCCCCCGTGCCACGCTGACTGCCCCCAGACCTCATAGCGTCCCTCATCCACACTGTCGCCCCCCATATGCCAATTCACGTCGTTCCTCGTCGTTTTCATCCACCAGATGAATCCCCCCATCGTCCACGCTCCTGCCCTCCTCTCATCCTTTGCGCCTTACGGCACATCATCCCCCGTCCTTCTGCCCCCCCCCGCCCCCCTCGTCCTCGTGATGTTGGCGCCGGTGATGCAGCTCCTCCTGAGCCCATTTCCCCATCCTTCGTCCTGCCCCTTACATCCACGGCTCCGTCGCCACCCCTCCTATCGAACCCCTTCCTTTCCATGGCCCACCATCCCCGCCCCCCCGTGCCCCTGCGGTCCCAAACCACGGCCCCCTCCTGGACCGGCGGGGAGATCCGCGGACCCCCCCGCTCCAGACCGCTCCAGCGAGCCTGGACCAGCCGAAAAAGAAACATGAAAATTCCCGCCTAGTCAACGCCACCCGAGGGGCACACTCCAAATACACTGATGGGAACAATGTCTGCGCGCACAGATCACACCGCGATCTGCGCAGAGAGTACGCCAGTTGCGCGCGCAGATCACACCTTGATCTGCGCATGTCGAAAAGGCAAACGCTCGCCGCCTCGACGGCGCCCCAACTTCGCCAACCCAGAACCGAAATCGACGTGCCCAGCTAGGGGGCACGATTCCAATTCGCGCCACCCTGGCCCACAGCGCCCCCGAGGGAGCTGCAATGCACGCTTCCCTGGCCCAGGGCGGCCACGGTGAAATGCGGCACCAAATCGGCCCCGAACGGCCCGAAGACGCCCTGAAAAGGGCACCGAAAGACCCCGAAACAGGCCGCGCAACAGTCCGAGAAGACGAGATGCGTCACATGTCATGGACCACTTAACAGTGACAGCTCCATGCGTCGCCATGCAGACGGCTGCGCTGGCGCGGTGGCGGTGCGGACCTTGTCGCAATCACCTATACGTGTACATGTTAGCGATGCGACTGTGCTTGGCGGCCGCGCCGCCCGCGTCTGGATTGCGCCCCGAACGCTTGCATTGGCAGTCCCCTCTGTTTGGTTGCGCCGCTGCGCTCGGACATCGAAAGGGCGGCACGAAGCTGGCGCGGGCACGCGGCACAAGGGACTTCACTCCCCTTCTTCGAACGAGGAGGGAGGGCGAGGTGAGGCGACAGACTGCGCGCGGGGAGGCAAAGAGGAACGGGGAATAATGATGGGGGGGAGAGGGGCGCTCTCCCGCCCGAGCCGCGGACTCCATCGGCGCCATCCAGGGGGGGGGGGGGGCGAACGAGGGGGGCGGAGCATGGGCGACGCCGACGACGGGGAGCAAACTGTCTCGGTCCGCATATAGCCAAATGCTTGCGATTGGGGTGCGCGCGCTTTCTTCAAGGCGCTTCGTGCCTGGCCCATGCTGAAGTCACTAGTTCCTGCAAGCTGTATTGTGTAAACACTCTGTCCTCTGCGCCCCATCCCACGCGACTGCCCCAGACCAGAGAGGCAATGAAATCCCAGCCCGAGCCTCGACTGCCACGCATTGGGCTGCCTGCGCTCGGCAGGAGCCCACGTCGCATTGCGCGCGGGGGGTCCTTCACCACTGAACAAGCCTCTTCGCATCGCATCTCGCCCCCAGGCGATAAAGGGGCGCCAGCCCCCTCGCTGGCAAGGGCAGAAGGTTTCGCATCGCGCCAGCCTCAGGCGGCGCGTCGCCCATCGGGAAGCTTCTCAAACTTCCAGACGCAACAGGGCATATTCCTGGCACTTGCGGAGGCCCCCAGGCCAATCTCGAACGTCGTCGTCTTGGTCGGACCGCCGCGGCAGAGGCGGCAAGCGACCCTCGCTCGCCGCTGACCCAGCGTCCAGGCGGCCACCTCGCTGCCGACGGCCGCGTTGTCCACCGAGGTCAAGCGACCGGGGCGACCCGCTTCGGCGGGCCCCCAGGCCCGGCCGCTCTCCTGGCCGCTTCCCGCCCGCGCATCCTGCGGGCCCTGCCCCCCGCGCCGCCGGGGGCGATCCGCCCGCCGCCCCCTGGGGGCTCGGCCGGTCTGCCAGCGCTCGCACCTCCGCGGCCTCGATGCCCGTCGCGAGCCCCTCGCCCTCAACCGACGAGCCCAGCCCGCCGCGCCGGGCGGCGTCAGCTCAAGCCTCTTCGCCGCGCGCGAGCGGCCATCGCGAGCGGTTTTCTGCGGCGCCCTGACCCCGCAGAAAATGCATTTCAAGGCGCGGGCCGGGCCGGCATGCCGGGCGCCATCCGATCAACGCTCTCCGCGAGCGTGCGCAATTCTCGGTGGCGCCCCTCTCCGGTGTCTCGCGCGGAATGAACTGGCCGCAACGCGCGCGGCAGGATCCTCGCGGCCGCGGGATTGAAATGAGCGGACGCCAATCCCGCGTCGCACTTGTCCAAGAACCGCGCCACGCTCTCCACATCCTTTTTCGAAGTCCACCCGCTTGTCAGCGGCCCCCGCGGCATCGGGGCGCTTCCTCTTCGTCCTCACCCATGGCCTCGTCTATGGCCGCCTGGATAACGTCGGCCGGCACCGCGAGCTCGTCGTCGACCTGGAGCACCACCAAGCGCCTTTCGGCTGCCAGCGAAGCCGATAGCCGCTGGGGGGGGCGCGAGGGCGCAGGATACGGCAGCCTGCGCGCGGTGCAACATACCTGCACCTCGAGACCAGCCCTGCGCAAACAAGCAGAAGAAACTTCTCTCGCTTGGCGATCCTGAAATTCAATCACCACGGGAGGTACTCCAGATGTCGTAATAAAAGGGAGGGGGTCTGGACCCTCCAAGACAAGCCATTTCAGACCTCCCCCGTGGGAAAACCCTCCAAAACATCGTCCCCAGACCCCCCCAGGCCCTCCAAGATAGCCTGGAAGAGACCCCCCCAAATGAGACCCCCCTCCCTTTATTACGGAATCTGGAGTACGGGTCGTCAGCTCCCAAATGCTCCACCTCAACCTCGTTGATTGCCCCACCGGGGCTGTCTGTCATCGTCCACCCCGCGACGCCGCGAGCCGAACCGCCAGCCGATGCATCTTGATGCACGGCTGGATGCCAAGAGCAAGTGCTCGGCTCCATCGCGCCCGAAAAGTCCCCCGCCATCGCGGACTCTCGAGGCGGGCGGACAAGCCCTGACAGAAACGAGAAGTAGATCGACTCCGCGATGCCAAGGGCTCTCGCGCCCTCGACCCCAGGCCTGACGTGGAGCGCGAGCGCTTCAGCCGTACACCGTCGGGTCCAGGCGGCGACGCGTTGCACAGGAGGCGCAAACATACCCCCAACCCCAAGGGCGTTATGACACAAAGCAAAGGTAACATCGATGGTGAGACCGGTGGTGAGATCAATTGAATGAAGCGATGACCTCGTCGCACCCACAACCTCCTTATCACCCGAAGGGTGGTTCGGCCCTCAGACATCTCGCGCTCGGTGGCCTGATGCTCACCGCGAAATAGTGTGCGTGGCACTCAAACAACCCAGCGACATGCAGGGGGCATGACACTCCATAACGCCAGCTTCGCGGCCCCGTATGCCGCTGCAAATGTTGCCGAGACAAACGAATGTGTTTACTGCCGTGTGTAGTACTGGTCCCCGTAATATCATTACGGGGTTCCACCGCGGATGCCCGTCGGCGTTCCGCAACAGTCTGCGAGCTCACAATCTCTGCGTCGCTGTCGGTCCTTCCATCGCCTCACCTGGCCGCTGCTTGGTTTGCTTTCGGGGGCGAGCAAGACTCGCTCTGGCCGCTGGAGGATCGACCACAATAATTCCCCTCAACGCAAAGTTTGCGCCTGATCTGAAAAGAATGCACCCTCGCTTTTTCCACTTATGATTTCCTTATCTCTCCTGAAAAATGTCCAGGGAGAAGTACGTCACAGAAGTCGTTGCTGTCGTCCTCGTCGTCGTTGTTGTGACGCCCGTCGTCCTCGCTCTCACACCCGAAGGCTCGCAAACACAGTCCTTCAGCGAGACATGCCAGGAATATGAGATGCACATCTGGAGATCTACGCGTCGAGTGTTTGTTTATGTACGTGGTCAGTTTCAGCAGACGTCATGGTTCCAAAAAACTGAAAAGCCAAAAGCGATATTTGTGAGGTTTGTTGCGAGATTCGACCTTCAATCTCCGAGAGTCGGAGTGGCCCAGGTGTTTCAAAAGGATTTCGCAAAAACACCTGAGAAGGATCAGAAGGCTGACGAGGAGGACGGCAAGGTCGACGAGCCTGCAGCAGAGGAGACACGGCTGCGGCAGCCTGAACAAACTGTCAAAACAGCTGGCCACAGCGCGCCAGGTAGGAGCCGGCTCCTTGATCTGCACCGTGGCTTTTATCCGCCACCGTGCCCCCTGGCACATTGAGGCGCGGTAGCATGCCAAGTTCGGGGCGCGCAAACATCAATCCATGGATCGGGGGAGGTCCTCTTCCCAAAATACGGCCGGTGCCGCCTCGCTCGGCGGCGGAAACCCGCGACTTCCCATGGAAACGGGACCCGTCATTAATCCACGCCCCTTTGATTCTTGTTTGCGATCGCCTGGTAGGTAGGGTTTGCCTGATAGGGTTTTTGCGTAATCTCCTAAGGCGCTCCCTCTCTCCCCGTCACACCTCGTCGCGCGCGCCGGCCATGCTTCGGGGGAATCTCTTGGCGGCCATGGCGCCTCCACGGGGCTCTCCAAGGCCATGCCGGCCCACGAGGCCCCTAGGACGGTCCAGGGTCCAAGAGGGCCCCGAGTCGCCGGACAGTCGCTCGAAGACGCCCAATATGGCCTCAATGTGGCGCAAGAGGCTTCCAAGGCGCACCAAGAGGCCTCCAAGAGGCCTCACAAGAGGGCCCCGAACGGCACAGATCAGTGATTTGTCTTGTCTTTCGTTAAACAGATTTTGGCGTTCTCGCCTTTTCGGCTCTCTGACGGTCCAAGACGGCCCAAGAGGCCCCCAAGACCACCTCAACCCAAACTGGCCCAAGAGGCCTCCAAGAGCGCTCCAGGACGTCTCAAGAGGCGCCCAAGACAGCCCAAGCTGGCCCCAAAACGGCCCTAAAGAGGCCCCAGACCCCAGAAGAACACGAAAATCCAAGCCTTTTGCCCAATGGGACCCCAGGAGGCCCCAAGAGGCGCCCAAGAGGCCCCCCAGAGGGCCTCAAAACTGTCTCTGAGAGGCCTCCGAGAGGCCTCACACGAGACTCCAACGAACATCAACTAGGCTTCTGACCCACGATCCCAAGCACGGTGGCGGGACTTGCCGTAGGCAGCTGGATCTTCAAAAAGAAATTAAAATCTGGTGGATGGGGGGTGCTAAGGCTCCGCATGCACGCCGGCTAAAACGATCTGTCGGAGTCGGAGCAGGGCCGCTGTCCTATACTCGAACTGCTGGGCGGCCGCGCCAAGCGAGGGCGCGAGGCGGGGCGAAGCGGAAGATGGCGTTGCCTAACACCTCGTAGAGAGTCAAGACAGGGATCCGGCACTCTTCGTGATTCGCTGCGCGATGGTGCAGACTTCCTTGGCAACGACAAGCCCAGCCAAACCTCCGGCAAACCCCCACATAACCTGGCCGATCCTCCCGGCCGAGCCCCTCTGGCAACTGGCCGGGGCGATTCCTTCCATGTGATATGACATGCTTCTTGAGTTTTGAATGGTTTCGTCGCCGTCGCCGTCGCCGTCACCGTCGCCGTCGTCGTCATCGTCGCACTCCTCCTCCTCCTCCTCCTCCTCCTCCTCCCCCTCCTCCTCTTCCCCTTCAGGGTCGGTGGCACCCGCTGTAAGCCATCGGCAAAACGTAATTAAACGACTCGTCATAGAGAAGCGTGGCGTCGCAATGAAGAACATCGCGGGCGGCTGGTTGTTCGTAGCTCTCGGCCTCTGGATCCCACCTCTCCCGGCTCCTGGCCCCTGGACCGTCCAAACAGTTTTTACGTCGGCGGCCTGGCAGAGTGACTGCGCTGGCAGAAGAGCACTGGTGGGGCATACGAGTGCGAATGAAGCCGCACTGCACGGGGGAGCGAGGAGGCACGCCTGGCGCGGGCAGGAGGGCGACGGAAGCTGGGCCCGCTCAGAGCGGGGCCGGGCGGCGGCGGGGCAGCCCCTGGCCCGTCCAAGCGACAACGCCCCGGGATACAGAGCGGGCTCCCCGGGAGCAGCGGTCGAGCTCCCCCAGGGCCACAGACTCGGAGGCTGCCCAAATATGCCTCGGGCCGCGGGCGCCCCCAGCTACGGCAGGCTCGCGTCGTGTCGACCTCGGCGCTGGCTCCCGACACCGCGGGGATCGCTCGAGCTTGAACGATCGGCCCCTCAAAACGGCCAGATCGCTCAAGGATGGGACGAGGAGGAGGAGGAGGAGGAGGAGGAGGAGGAGGAGGAGGAGGAGCAGGAGGAGGAGGAGGAGGAGGAGGAGGAGGAGGAGGGGGGGGGTGCAGGGCTGCCTGGCGCCCCCGCGGCTGCAGGGCCGCCCGATGGCCCTCGGCGGGCGGCGCTCAACCTCAAACGCCCGCGCGGGGGCCGCCGCGGGTCGACACGGCGCGAGGCTGCCGCCTCCGCGCCACTCCGGAGCCCCCTTTGGCCCTCCGTGCCGCGCGAGGGAGGCTGCTCCAGGCGACGCGGGCGGGGGCCTCCCTGGAGATCCTGGGGACACCCCTCGGGGGGCGCGCGAACACGGATCAGCGATCCATGGGCCGGGCGCGCGGTCGCCAGATCCATGGATCGGGGGAGGTGCCCTGCCCAAAAGAGTGCGGCTGGTGCCCGCCCCGCTCGGCGGCGGAAGTCCGAGATTTCCCATGGAAACGGGTCCCGTCGCTAATCCACGCCCCCTTGATTCATGTTTGCGATCGCCTGAACCTTGAGCCATGGGCACCTCTGGCAACATCCTGAAGAAGGCGAGGGGGATCTGCTTTAGAGGAAGGTGAATCTACATCGGCATGACCGCGGACGTCCAGCGCCGACCACAGAAAACTGCGCGGACATCCGAAAACCTACGTGTATGCAAGTGTTCTTCTTGGGGTCACGCTGGGGCAGGACAACCTCTGGCAGCCCCCGACAGCTGGGACCACTTTCCTGGCCCTCATCTGCTCCACCAGCGATAGCGCCAGCTCCCACTTGCTGCAACTCTCGCACGCTACGATGGCGGAGCCATAGGTGGTCACGTCTGGCTGCACCCGTGCGCCGCGCATCTGGTCCAGCACCTCCAACGTGATCTCCCACTTCTCCCCCTTGGCGCACGCGTTGAGCGCCGCGTTATAGGCGATGACGTCCAACTTCACCCCGCTGCGGTTCATCTTTTCGAAGATCTCCAGGGCCGACTGCCACCGCTTGCTCTTCGCGAACGCGCTGATGGCAGCGCTGCAGGTGACCAGGTTCGGCTGCAGGCCGTCCTCCTGCATCTGCCGCAGAAATTCTAGCGTGTAGCAGCAGCTGCTGTCGCCCTTGTCGCAGGCGCTGATCGCGGAGCTGTAGGCGATGGAGTCAGGGGAGATGGCGTCGGCGCGCATCTGACAGAACAGGTCCAGCGCTATCGTCCAGCACCCGACCTTCTCGCTGGCCTGGATGGCGGCCGTGTACGTGTGCCTGTCGGGGTGGATGCCCTGCTGCCGCATCTCGCGCACGAAAGACAGGACGCTGTCCAACTGCTTGCTCTTACCTTTGGACGCCCGGAATGGGTACGGAAAAAATGGGTACGATGCCCAACAACAACTGTTGTCCCAAACCGACAGCGGCCGCTGTTGGGCAGGCGGCCATCTGTCTCAAATGGACACAGGCCGCGGCGGCGCTGACAGCGAGTCCTGTTCAGATTGAAAAGGAGTTGCTGTAGGGCATTGTACCCGTTCTTTCCGTACCCATTTCGCTCGTCCCGATTACCGTACGCAGACACCACCGCGTTGCACGTGATCACGTCTGGCCGGAGGTTCTCCCGCTGCATCCGGCGGAACAGGTCCACGGCGAGGGCGCACTGCTGGCTCCTGCCGGCCGCGCTGATGGCCGTGCCGTAGGTGACCTGGTCAGGACGGATGCGCCGCCAGGACATGTCGCGCATGAGCAGGGGGACGAACAATGACATAAGCATTGAAACTCGGAGGTCCGCGCGGATTTCTCAAATCGGCGCTAGACCCCCCTGGCGGCGCCTCCAGCGCCGTTCCTGGCGCGCTCCGCGCGCCAGAAAAGGGGGTTCAGCGAGGATCCGAGAAATCCGCGCGGATTTCTCCGAGCATGTATGTTTGTGTCATCGCTCGTCCCCCTAATGAGCTCGTTCATCGTCTGCCACTGCCCGCCCTCGCCGCAGGCGCCCAGGGCGATATTGTAGCTCACCAGGTCGGGGGGGATGCCGACCTCCTGCATCATCCTGAACAGATCCAGAGCCGTCGCCCACTCGCCACCCCGCGTCAGCGCCTTGATGATGGTGCTGAATGTCACCACGTTCGGCCTCAAACGCTCCCCCCGCAGCTGTCGGAGAAGCGCCAGGGCCCTCGCCCACTGGTTGCTCTTGCTGCAGGCGCTGACGAGAGAGTTGTAGGTGATCACGTCGTGCCTGACCCGCTCGCGCCTGATCTCGTCGAAGAGCCCCAGCGCCTGCTGCCACTGGTTGCTCTTCTCGCACGCGCCTATGGTCGCGTTGTAGGTGATCACGTTGGGGAGCACGCGCCCCTCGCGCATCTGGGCCAGCAGGCGCAGGGCATCCTGCCACTCCCGCCGGTGGGCGCAGCCCACGATCGCCCGCGTGCAGCGCCTCTGGTCCACCTCCGCGAGCTCGCCGCGCGGAGGCGCCGCGCGGCCCCGCTGGCGGAGCCGCTGCTCCTCCTGCTCGCGCGGCGCCTCCAGGAGCTCGCCGACCTGCTCTGCGCGCGCCCTCCTGGTGCTGGGGCAGGCCGGGCGGCGCTCGGGCATGCGGGCACGGTGGCGCGCGGGCGCGCGGGGGTACGGCAAGGAGCCCCAAGAGGCTTAAGCCAACATGTGCACGGACAGTTCCCGACAGCCGGGCCCAGTGAGGATGACACGGGAGAGCGCTCGTCTGGCGCTTCCGCAGAACAACGACCGAGCAGGGGGCAAGTTGAAGCAACCACAAGCTGTGGCGCGGGCAGCCTACGTTGCCCCGCCCCCCGTTAGAAGGCAACTCCTGGGAGGTGATGGTGGACTGAGAGGACAGCTAAAAGGCCCCTGAGCCCTGAAGAAACAAGACCACGGACGAAGCAGGACTGAGCCAGAAGTCCACGGTTGAGCCATACTAGACATGATCGAGGCAGACTGCCTCGGATAATGCACACACCAGCTTTCACGAACCTCCCAGGAATTGCAGCCGAGCCTCCCTGCCTGCGCCCGCACGACGTGCGGAACCCGCAAGGGCGAGGGGAGGACGACGAGCCCGTCAGGGCCCGCGGCACGACAACGTCAGAGGGGCACCGTACCAGCGAGGTGCGGGATGGTCAGTCTGTCGGATCTGGTATTGAGGCGGTCCTCGTGCCGTAATCGGGGAATGGCTCGTACCCTGTGAGCGAGGGGCAACGTAACTCTTATCCCGCACGCCAACCCCTCGGCCCTCAGTGCGACGAGGGGCACCCAACCCTGAGGCCGAGCTTGCCATGAGGCACCATGACCGCCAAGATGGCCGGAGATGAGCCTGAAGTGAGGGATGGGCGGAGACCCGCCAAGAACCGTCATGGCTCAGCCGACCTGATACGCACCACGCACCCTGGTGCGTGCTGACACGGAGTTCGACACGCGGATGCCATACGTGGGCCTGGCGCGGTTCATCCGCCGAAGCGCAGGGTAGCCCGTGCTGAAACAGCGTGCTGCGTGTTCACTATGGCCGGTTCGGAGCAAGGCGAATGGAAACCACGGCAACTCAAAATCTGCCCCCGGACCTGTTCCGGGGTCCAAACGCACCAGGGTCCGTGGCGACGACGGCCCCACCCGAAGGCCAACGACCGCTGTCTCAACTGGCCCTCCTCTGAGCTACTGGGGCGACGAAATCTATACAGATCCACTGCTCCCTGGCCATGCCCATCCTGAACCTAGAAGAGTTGTATACGCCACGCCCCCCTGGCTTGGCCAGGAGGGCGTATGCACAGCTCCTGGGTTCAGGATGGGCCCAGCCAGGGAGCAGCGGTCATGTACAAGTGAAGGGGCCCCAGGACACACAAATAAATACACACAAATAAAAAGATTCCCCATATTTTCCCATATTTTCTGGGTTTTTGTCTTCCCCCCCACTTCCCATATTTTCCTATATTTTCTGGGGGATCGACGATTAATTGTGTCTGTGTGTTTTTTCTCCTCCTGAACAAGCTTCGCCGCCCAAGGCACGTGCTGCGCTTCAGCACGGGCGCACCAAGAGCAGCTGGGGTGGATCTGGCCAGCGGCACCCGCGCCAGAGCAGGACTGAGCAGTGACCGAACGTCCCGGCATTCCCAGAGGCCTACTAGTGACCAATGCTCAGCACCCCCAGATGCTCGAAGAACAGAGGCCCTGCTCTTAGAAGCTGAGAAACCCAGGTGTGCAGAGTCAGAACAGGACAGGTCTCAGACGGACGCGTTCTAGGACCACTCTGCGCAGAGCACAACCAATTCCTGAACATTCTTCGAGGGGCCTATGGGCAAGCCAGGACGATCCGCCGCTGCTGGAGGGAGGAGAAGGAGGAGGAGGAGGAGGAGGACGAGGAGGAGGAAGAGACGCCGCGGGCACGGCCGCGTGGCACCGCGCTCGCGCATCGCCGCGGGGCGCACTTGCTCCTCCGTCGACGGCTGTCCGCGGCGGCTGCCGCGGCAAGGGCCGCGGCCTTCTTCCGGCGCCCCTCTCGGGTCGGGCGGAAGGGGGGGATAGCAAAGGGGGGCCTTGAGAATCAGCTGAGCTGATTTCTCCGGCGCCTCCCGGCACCGCAGGCGGCCATGCATCGAGGAATGGGCCCCTCGGTGGGGCCGAAACCAGCTGCATGCAGCAAGTGTCGTAACCCGATCCCCCCCTTTCGTCCGGCCCGACCCTCGCCCTCCGCGCGAGGCCCACGGAGCGGCGAAAGAGGGGGGGCAAGGAGGCGAGCGGGGACTGGCCTTCCCTCGGCGGCGGGCGAGGGGGGGGGGACGTGAGAAGGAGAAGGGTTAGGTCGGGCGTGTCCCCCTACAGGCGGATCTTGGGCGAATAATTAAAATATTCAGCACATGCCCCAAACTAGTGAAAACATACGTTCAAGAACATGGCCCCCAGACTATTGTTCGACTAGTTTTGATTACTCCTCCTGTAGAGGGACATGCCCGACCTAAGAGAAGGGTTTCTCAGAGGGCTGCGGGACTTCTCAGACGTCCTCGCGCCCTCTGAGGAGTTTTTCCCTGTCTCTTCGGAGCAGGCTCAGAACACTTCTCAGAAGGCTGGGCGACTTCCGAGCCCTCTGGGAAGGCCCGCCCCTTCCCGCTTCCCCCCCTCGCTCGCCGCCGACTCTCCGAGGAGAGACAACTCATCGGCACGAGCACAAACTCTCGGAGATCGGCGCGGACAGGGGGTCCAGAGATGGGCCAGCTAAGAAATCCGCGCGGACCTGCAAAAGCTGTGTGTTTTGTGTTATGTTCATGGCGCCCGTCCCGCAGCAATCATGCGTGTGCCGACGTTTGCGTTTCTTCTACTACCCAGGGAGTCTACTCTGACCTCCAGAGAATGCTTCACGGGGCAGACAGGGGGCCTCTGAGTCTCCAGAGCGGACCTCCGAACATTTCTGCTTATGTTGATTTCGAACTCTCGCAAAACACCCCACCTTTCGCGAGCCCCTGCCCCCTGCGAAGGCCTCCGAGATGGGAGCGGGGCAGATGGGGTCGGAGAATCACGACGCGTTGCATCCTGTTGGATCCTTTCAGGAGCCTCAAGATATGTGCGGTGGCCTTATTCTGGAACGCAAGAATTGCATAACCATGAACAGTCGGGGGTCTGCGCGGATTTTTTGGATCGGTGCCGGATCCCCTTCCCTGGCGCGCGGAGCCCGCCAGGGGCAGCGCCAGAGGCGCCGCCAGGGGGCTCTAACGACGATCCAAGCAAACAGCGCGGGGCTTCGAATGTTTACTGGGTGGCGACATCCGAATCCGACCTACACCAAGCACCCTATCACCTGAATCGATGGGAGGCGGTCGACGTCTTCCGATCCCATCCCATGTCGCCGATCGGAATACTGGAATCGTTTATTAAAACAAAACAGAGGGTAGGATTCGGACTTCGTCGTCGACGCACGCTGATGCAATGTGTCCCCGCACATTCCGCAAGCGCCCCACTCACCCCTGTCTCTTCAGAAAAGCGCCCCCTCTCGCTCCCGCCCCCCGCTGCACGACGCCGAGCTCGGCCAGCCGCGGCAGAGGCCTTTGGCAAGAGGAGGCTGACGCCTGCTGCGCGGCCTGCCGATCGTTGCGCGGGGCCCGACAGCAGCCGAGCTACTTGCCCACACACCCCACTTCGCCTTCTGTACCTCATCCTCCTCCTCCTTGGAACGCCGCCTCCGCAACCCGAGCCGATCGAGATCGATAGAGGCGACTGGCATAAGACATGATAGCAAGCTAGCAGGAGGGGGAACGCGTTCGCGAAATTGACCCAACACTCCGCCGCCCCCGAAACTAGGAACGAGGGTTTCCTCATATGATGGCCACGTGGCCACGCAATCCTACTTGCCTCCAGGGTCCCTTTTCTAGACTTACAGATCTTGTCACAAAGGCGCCGAGAGCTCACGCGGCCTCCCAACGCAGAAAACCTAAACTGGACGCTAAGACAACACCCCGCCAAAAGTTTACGAGGCCTCCCGGGGGCCAACAGAGGGGGGGTCCCGCTGCGCACAACAATTTAGGGGGCCACACGCGAACCCTAGCCCTACCCCCCACGATGTCTGAGAGGGGGGGGTGGGGTTCACTTCGCTCGGGAGCTCCCGAACGAAGTGAACCCCACCCTCCCCATCAGAAATCGTGGGGGGTAGGGCTGGGGTTCGCATGTGGCCCCCTACAATTGGCACACCTGGGCGGCAACAAACAAATCTTCGCGACACGGTGGCGTTGCCACCGGGTGCCGTTCCACTGGCGTTCGTCGGCGTGGCCAGGGCAGAGGGTCCTGGGGTCCTCCCTGCCCCGAAGAATCATGGCCGGGTCCCCGACCAGCAGCTCCTTGGATCCTGGCCAGAACTCGAGAACGCAGGCCATCTGTTTAGCCACCGGGAACCAACGAACAGTTTTCGTCGCATGTTATTCCCGCATGTTGGGCCTCAGACGAATCGCGGCTCCCCGTTGAGCAACTGCATCTGCCAATTCGTTTCCACGGAACTTCAGGATGGCCACTTCGTATGCGCCGCCCGCGAGTCTCAAGTGGGCCGGCACGCTGGACAGAGACAGCGGGCGGAACCGATCGTCGAGAACCTTGCGCCATAACGTTGCTGAGCTGGTCGAACCGTCGCACGGTGGCCCGACCCCTTTTTTCACGAGAGCTGCACAAACAAACTTTGCCGCGAGAGCGGGGGTTCTTTGCTGTCCATGGAAGAAACCGCGAAGGAGGACGAAATGTTCGCCAAATGCTGGCGCCTGTTCTACGCATCCTGAGACTGGACCGGAAACTGCTTTCGTGAAGGCCCCCTGCTCGCCCGCCGCGACGACTGACCGACTTGCTCTAGATCCTCCGAGCCAAAGAACTTGGGGCTGTAGCACCTGCCGCCCGAAAAAGTCTGATCATCACCTCCAAACTGGAAAGGCCCCGCGGCCCTGTCAGCGCCCCGGAATTCAACGGGCTCCTCAAATGTGGGGCGGGGCCCTGTGTTCGGGAGCTGGGACCCAAATGCGCCCGAATAACAAATCGCGAGGGGCGGCGCCCAAGGGTCCCAGGGGCTTCCGCGTCCAATGACACATCTCCTCTTGGGGTTCCCAACTGCACTCCCGCGTTCGATTCCAGGCCGGATCTGTTCTCGCGCCGCGCGCGCGGCATGCGGTGAACCCCGCCCGCGGTGCGCGGCAACGCTGACGTCGCTAACCGCAGAAAACGTGTCGCACGATGTGATCTTGTCCGTCTGACCACCTGGGGCTCTTCGGGAAAAGGGCTTCGGGGGACGGGCCCAGCGCCCTCTGTCCCGGATCCTGTCCGCGGCCGGCGTGGCCCCCGAGGCCACAGAAACGGCGGCCAAAGGCCTCGAGGGAATGTCGCGGGCTGGGGGGTGGAGCCGAATCGGAAGTCCTCGGCGAACTTGGCCTTGGCCGTGGCATGCGGGGTTTTTGCCGGGAGAAGCTCGGCACCGCTCGACCGGGGCGCCTTCCGAACCCACGGCAACGCGCCCCCCCGACCACCACCAAAGACACGGATGGTCTTCTTGCCATGGCTGGAGTTCTTGGGGAGGCCTTCGAAAAAAGGTCCCTGATCTTGCCGAAGGCCTGATCCAGCTCCAACTGTGACGGACCGTCGACGGCCTGATTCAGCTGGTTGTCGGCGGCCATAACGCACGAGGCTAGCCGCGTGATTCAAGGAGTCCTATGCTGGGGCCGAGCTCCATGCTGCTTGCAAGTTGGAACCTGCGGAAACTTCCAGCCCGAGCTCGCGATCGCGAGCCGCCGCCCTCAGGGCCCGCGCGGCGATCCATTCGGCGCGCAGAGCATGTCGCAAACGCCTCTGGATTGCCCGTGGCCGATGGTTTCTCCGCCGCAAACGGCCGCCTGAGCCCGTTCGCCAAATAGCCCACGGGGCAAGCTAGATCACAACGCATTGACTGGCGACCACGGGTAGAGGCAACTCGCCGCGGTGTAAGCTGACGTCGTCGACGTGACTTTCCAAGCTTGGCCGCTCCTCCGACGCCGGGCACGCTGGGCAGAAGCCGCTGGGGGGCATGCGGGACTGATCGTCAAAGGTAGCTGCGCAGGAGCCAATCCGCACCGCTGCCTAAAGTCCCCATCGGATTTGTGGGCATGTGGGTTGTTCACGCGTGCTGTGCCACCCCAGCTGGCCTGTCTCCATGCCCCATCGGGCGCACGTCTGCGCGGTGTCCTTTTAGACGCGCCATGCCCCCGAGGGGCTGGCTCGCGTCCGCGCGAGAACCCGAGCGACCGATGTCCACGACGTCCTGCCTAGAACCCCACTGGAAGCTGATCGGCACGAACCTTCCCCTGTGCTTAGCGAGCAAAAAATGATCGAGACCCGCGCTCCCGCGGGTAGTATTCCAAACAGTTTGACGAGACCGAAAATCAGGCGAAGGGCGGCCAGCGCTCCGTCCAAGAGGGCTGCGTAAAGTCTGGGACGTGATCCGCCACCGTCAATCGCGTTTCTCTCGGCGGAGAGTGACCAGCGTGACTTCGCCCATCTTTGGGGCCCCCGGGGTCGGGAGCGCAGGCCGCGCGAGCGGGGTCGGCGCGCGGGTCTCCTGGGCGCCCTCAGCCTTCGAGCCCACCAAGGTGACCTGGCTGGACACAGCGGCCGTCGGGCAAGCTGCAAGGCGCCCGTCGCCACGGGCGCGGAAAACCCGCCCCGCCCCCTCCACCTCCGCCGCAGTGCAAGCGCGGGCCCATCTGGCCCAGCCTCCAAATGCTCCTTAGCAATAATGGCCCAACTGGCGCGGGCGACCTCCATCCCCCGGGGGGCGCCGACGCCACCCCCGCCTCCGGCCCGCGAATCTCCGGGCCCTGGGCGGGGCCGCCGCGGCATATCGTCGCGCCGGAAATCCACCCGTCAAGATTGCAGCCGCCCAAGTCCAAGTGGACGGAGCCCCCTGGATACCTTTCGCTGCCCCCTGAAAGGCGCTGACCCGCTGGTTGAGATACGCATTTCA
Source organism: Prorocentrum cordatum (assembly GCA_963575745.1). Classification (NCBI taxonomy): domain Eukaryota; class Dinophyceae; order Prorocentrales; family Prorocentraceae; genus Prorocentrum; species Prorocentrum cordatum. The sequence goes on from CAUYUJ010015305.1 coordinate 718,746, forward strand.
CCGCGTCCTGCCGTCGCGAAAGAGCGACGCAACTCCTCGGACGCAGTGGTGAAGCCGCGAGAGCGCTCCACCACTTCGCGCTCCGTGCCCCCTGAATCCCCTCGCTCTCGATGCTTCTGGACTGCGTCTTCAAGGTTGTCCTAGACATCTCCATGTAGACCCGGGTCAGCCACCTCCGGGGCCCCCATCGATCTTCTGGCGGTCTACCTCTGAATTCAGGATCGCACAAATCATCCGCGTTGGACCCCTTGAAACCTTCCAGGGTCGCGTCTACGGAGCCCTCGAGGTCACTGCGGCACGGCGCTCTGGGTCTAGGGCCAAAATTGGACAAGAAGTAAACTCCTACCTGTAGCCGAGGCGCGCGACCACATGGCCCCCTGGGCCCTCGACGAACCTGAGGGGCACTGGCCTGAGAGGTGCACGGTGCGTCTCCATGTCCGCGATGGAGTCCCTGACTGCGCGCTGGAGAAGATCGGGGACGCTGCAAAAACGCGCCGCGCCCTGGGCTGGCCGGCCGCGCGAGCGATGGGCGGCTCTGGAATAGGCGCCGTGACCGATCACATCCGCGGAACGGGCAGTTTCCAAGACGCGGGGCCCCAAGTTGCGGCCCCCGGCCGAGATGCAAGGAGGGCTATGTGTTAATATGTGACCACCCAGTGCCTGTGCAATGGTTCTCAGTAGGCGCCTTCTCAACTAGCCGCAACTTACAGGTGCCATAGAAGTTGGACTTATGTTGATACTACGTTGCTGTTTCTGCGCTTGCGAAGCCCACCCGGTTGCGAGCCCCCTATAGGCAAAGGTGCAAGCGAACGCAGTCGATTGAACTGGAAGTATGATGATTTTGTCTGATCATCTTGAAGTTTGCGAAAACCTTCGCACCAAAATGCATGTCGCGCCAACTGCGGCGGATTCGCGGCATTCCAGGATGCGCTTCGCGCAAATTTTAAGCACGCAGTTGGCAGCAGCATCAAGTGCGCAAGATTTGCGCGGGCCGCGGCGTCGCGGGCGCGCAGGCGAAGTGGGCGAAAGCCGAGCGGAGATGGCAACGCGTCGCAGCGTCGCGGCGTCGCCGCGCGGAGGCGAAGGCGGACGGGGCGAAAACGCCCGAGACCTGAGACCTAGGATGTCCTAAAACCTGGGACCGAAGACCCGGATTAGGATCGCGAGCGTACAGGGCCTAAGACCTAGGACATAGGAGCTAGGATGGATGCGGGTTTGCTCGGGGCTTCGGACGGCTTCGGGCCTCAAGGCTCAAGGCCCAAGGTCCATGGGACAGGGGCGGGTGGCGGGGGGCATGATTGCTCGCTCAGGGCGGGGCGATGAACGCTCAGGGCTCAGGGTCGACGGCGCATTGCCTAGCCGCATAGCGCTTATCCAATTAGTTCTGGACAATCAGAACACACGACTTGGGGCTGAACGCGCGAAACATTTAGACGCAGGACGCAACGCATGGGGCCCACGACGCAGCGAGACACGAGACATGACAGCTAACAGGTTGCCGGGGCCCAGGACTTAGGATTGCGAGGATGTCTGCAGGTGCTCTAGGATGCTCAGGGCGGCGCGCGCCCCTCGCGCGTTCCAAGGCCCCGAGGGCCCCAAACGAACAGCCGCATGGCGACGCCGCCCTGCGACCCCCCCCCCCCGCCCTGCCCCCCCCCCCCCCCCGCCCGCCCGCGCCCTTTCGGCGCGCTTCTCGCGTGTATTGCTGCCGCTCCGTCCTCCAAATTTCCCTCGGAGATCTCGGCGGGCCTGCCCGCGGAACGCCCGTCCGCCATTCCCGACGGCCCCCGCGCATTTCTCGGCCACTGCGCGGCTGGCGCCGACTGGCCCAGCGGGCGACCCCACCGCGACGACCCCCTCCCAAGCAAGCTTCTCTGGTCGGCCGCATCTCGGGTATGTCAAATTCAACAACTGCGCGAATCGGCAATTCGGAAATTCAGCCCCCAAGAAATCGCGGCGGGCGCGCTCGCGGGCGCCATTGCGCCCTGGCGACGCAATGAACAAGCCCGCTCGGCGATGGACCAGTCAGTAAAATTATTATCCTCTTGCTCCCCCCCCCCGCCCTTCCACGCGCCCCGCCGCGCCTCTATTGACCCTCGCAACCTTCCCCACCAGGTCTCCGGCACGCATGTGCATGTGTGTATGCATATGTTACGGAATGTATGTGTATATATAAATGTGTGTATATAGGGTGGTGCCTTATAGTGTGCATATCTGTATGTAAATGCATACACACATGCATACTTCCATCTATAAGCGCACGCATGCACGCATGAATGACATGCACACACAAACATACATGCACACATACATGTGCTTACCTAAGCATATACATACATACACATGCAAGCCTACGGTGCAAATGTGTATTCATGCGTACATATATATATACATATATATATATATATGTGTACACACACGTTTGCGATAGTGTTCATGCTTGCGCGTGTGTTTCATGCATATCTATAAGCACACGCCTATACTGCTTGCTCATATACCGCCCGCTGGCCGAAATGGGAGGACGAGGGAGTGGGGGCGCCCAGGCTGCCAGCGCTGCCCCTCGGCTGAAAGCCTGGGTCCGGCGCAGCTGCGCCAGCGCCGCCATCGGCGTTCTGCGGGTCTTCCTCCTCCCGCCACTCCTGCCCCTGCCCCTGCAGCAGTTCCCCCTCCTCCTCCCCCCCCTCCTCCTCCCTCCCAGGTCCCCATTCTGCCTCCTCGTTCTCGTGCTCATCCGTCTCCTCCGCCCCCTTGCGCTGTGCCATGTCCCCCCTTCTTTCTCTGCCTGATCACTGGGTCGATCGCCTCGAAGACGCGCTTTGCCGCCGACGCGCCCTGCCGCTTCTTCTCCGCGGCGGCCGCGAACTGATCCTTCGCCCGCAACGCTCACCACTGTCAAAACGGCATAGCCAAGGCGCCGTGGACCACGTGGGTCAACGACTCGAACTGCCCCGAAGATCTCGGAGATCCACGCGAGGCGCTTGATGCAGACAGCCCGCTTGAACTTCAATGGCACGCCGCGGTCGGTGGCCAGCCGACGCGGCACCGCGAGGGTCGCGCCCAGCAGTACAGCAGCCACTTGCTGTCTATTGCCTGGCTTGACACGATCCCCCACAACCAACATATCCACGCGAGAACGCGCGTTGTTTTGACAGTCGTCGCTCCAGCACAACGCTCTTTCATGGCCAAGGTCACGATGGCACGTGGAACGATGAACGCCTCGGCGCCAGACATAGCCACTTGGCACCTCAACATGAGCCAACTGGCGAGCTTCCCTTGCGGGCTCCATCGGGGTGATAGTATTTTCGTGCGCGCCGCGGAGGAAACTACCCAACCGTTCTTTCAACTTCATTCCTGCGCAACGCTGTCATCTGGCGCGCCCGCGTCAAACACGCCCTAACCTTGAGCCTCCAGGGCTGTCGCGCGGATTCGATATCTGCGCCGCTTCCCCGGCGAGATTGTCGATCGCGGCCCGTCGCGCATTTTGCCATCGAGCTGCAGCCGTTGAGTTTTTCTTCGGTTGATTGCTCGCGCCCTTGGTCGCGCTGCTAGGCTCCGTTTGCGTCGGGCGGCCCCGTGCAATTGACGGATAATACGCCGTGCTTTCTCGATTGCGTCCTTCTTGCTCCTGTCCGCGATGTCGCGCGCGATATTTAGCTCGGACTGCTCTGCGGAGACGCCCTGGCGTCTCCGGCGAGGCCGCGCCAGATTATGTCACAGCGAAAATGCCTCCTTCAGCCCCTGCGCACCGCAACGGGCGATCGCTGCGCAAAGGATCAAAGTGTCGCGGACCGCGTCGCCAGGGCAATTGCCCTTGAGCCCCCAGTCAGACGTGGCGCGCAGCGCCGACCTCCATGACTCCAGATTCTCGCGGCCTTCGTTGCGGCGCCCTTAAACAATTGGGCGATGTCGTCGGAGTTCCGAGCTGCGCAATTCAAAGTGAACGTCGGCACAATAACGCAACCTTTGAAGTTTCTTCCGCGGCCGACGTCGCCGCAGTCGTCGCCTCGAACCCGGCGCGCTTGTCATCGAGCAAGAAAAATGAATGATGGGGGGATGTCCCACAATTGCAACTCGTTGCCGAGCACATGCAAATACGCGTGGACGTAACATTGCATGCGCCATAGACAGGCTATCGCGACGGGGCCACCCGGGCCCTCCTCGGACCCCGACGTCTTCGACTGCCCTCCCGCCGCCCGCCCAGGTATCAATATTGAAGACTTCGGCAGCTTGATCACGCGCTTCGCGCGCCCCACCTCGACGATGGCGCGCTGCGCGAAGAGATCATCGCGCGCCCGCCTGCGGCCCTCCATGTGAGCAGTTGCCTCTTCGGGGTCGCTGCGCCCACTGCCTCAGGCGCCTGACAATTGGAACCGTTCGTGCCCGACGTCGGCCACCATCGTTAGCTGGACGCAGACCTCGGTCAAAAAAAACAAAGAAAATCTCTGGCCTGGGCCCCCCTCGCCCTTCCCTTCCGCTTCGCGGCCATGGGGGGCCGCAGTGCGCGCCGCGGCGTGCAAGTGCAGCGCCGCGCCTGCCGAATGGCGTAGACATGCCCCTTATTCGGCGCTTGGCCGGCGGGCGGTCTCGCGCGAAGCGGCTCGAATCAGCCGCGGGTTTGTCGCCCAACGCCTCGACGTTTGCATTGCGCTCGTCGCTCCAGACATCGCCATGCTGAATGGGCTGCGCGATTGATCTATCGCAATGAATCGGAGAATCAAAATATCATCGGCCTTCCATCGCTTCTCCGCAATCCACAGCGGGAGCTCCCTTCTTCCGCGCCCCGCCCCCCCCCCCCCCCCTCTCCCCTCGGCCCCCCATCGCCGTTACTTCCACCTTCCCCCCCCCCGCGCCGCCGCCGCCGCCCTCCTCCTTCTCCGCCTTCCGTGCTAAGTGCAGAGTATCAAGACGAGAGCCGCCAGTAGACGTGTCTCACTGACTACGACTCTGCGCCCCGCGGGCCGCGCGCGCGCGGTCGCGCGCGACGATCTTCGAAACCTCGACGTCGCCGGGGTCGACGCGCGCGGCCCGCCCAGCGCCCTGCCCATATGGCGCGGTGTCGGGGCCGCAGAGCTCGATCGCGCCCTTGATTTGCACGGCGAAAACAACGTCGCACTCCGGGCCCTCGCGGCACGCGGGGGCGCGCCGCATCGAAGCGCGCGCAATTCAGCGATCACGCCGCCCAGGCCCATCCGAATGACAATGGCCCCCGCGCCCTTGCCGATGAAAGAGTTGCCCCGGCGCCCCCTTCCTCGGCGCCAGCGTCGAGGACGCCGCGGAAGGAGAAGAAGAAGAACAAGAAAAACAAGCAAACAAAACAAACAAAAAAAAAAACGGAGCTGCGCACCTTGGGCCCACGGCGTCAGCGCGGGCGGTCATCGATTTGCAGCGGCGCCGGAAAAGTCTGTCTCTCTCCCCGGCAGCCTCCGCCAAGCAATATTGAATCCTCGATGCTTCATCGCGCGCGCCCGCGCCTGTCAACTCCGCGCCATAAGCGCGAGCCCCCCTCGCGAACTGCGCGACCGCCTCGAATTCCCCCCCGGGCGGGGCGCCCGAATGCCGCCCCCCGGGTGCAGGGCGGTCGGGCAAAAGCTCGACATTGGGACTTGCTCCGCTCATGGCGTTGGGAGAAACATATGTGTAACGCACCTGGTTCTTACCTCGTGAACATCGAAATTATTGTGCCTAGTATTGCTGCATTGCGTATAAAACACCCTAGTCCGAACGAGTATTCGACCAGCTTCCGCGTCAAACGTGATCCCAATTCAGGTTGATATTCCTCGATTGGGAGCTTCGCTTGCCATCGGTCGCGCCTGGTGAAATACTTGCACCTGAAACAACCTCCGGGGATGCGCAGCTCGCAAGATGACCAATGTCTCTGAAACATAGGGTCTATCTCACCGGGGGGGCACATGCAGGGCAAAATGCCGCTGCGCACGTCGCGCGGCAAAATGACGCTTCAATGTTTTGGTAGAGAAGCATACTGTTCGAGCTCTCGAAGTAAAGGTGGTCACGATGGCGTTAGTGATGTGTCTGTGAAAAAGCCTCCCCTGGTAGCTTGCCGCGCGTCCTCAATATCATTATCCCTCCCTCCCTCTTGGACCCTTGGAGCCCCCATGGACCCCGCCTCTAGATTGAGCCCCCGCCAGGGAGGTCCTGAGCGCCCCAGAGCCCCTGGAAGCCTCGGAACACGCGAAGCCTCTGGAACCCTTGGAACCGCAGAGCCCGCGACCCCTAAACTGAACCCCGTAGGCCCTGGGAGGCCCTGGGCGCGCCAGAGCCCCGAGTCTCAGGAGCCATGGGAACACCTCAACCCCCAACGCTAGGCGGGACCGGAGTGGTTGCGCCGAAAAACATCTGAGCGGAATGCGCAGAACAGAGCGCATCATAACGGCATGGCTGTAAGAACTGCATAAACGAATGTACCATCTGATAATATCACAGAAGTGAGACCGCCGACGACGGACGCGCGCTTGCTCGATGACGAAAAAACATATGATAGCAACGAACTGGGGCCACCGATGAAAAGTGAGATGCCCGAGCGGAAATCGCAAGCGAAACGCCCACGGCGCGCCATGCCACGCCCGTGGCCCTTTGGAACCATCAGTAGTCCTGGAACCCATGGAGACCCCGAGCCCATCGGTCTTGGGAGGCCCTGGGCGCCCATAAACCCCGAGCCACTGGAGCCCTTGGAACCTCTGGGAACCCTGGAGCCCACGACCCTTACACTGAACCCCTAGGCCTTAGGATGCCCTGATCCGCCAGAACCCTCAACCCCTGAGGCCCCTGGAACACGCGCGCAGGGCCCCGGGAACCTCTGGAACCCAATGAAACCCCAAACCCTTCGCCCCCTGGAGCTCATGGAACACGGGGCCTCCCCATGGAGCCCCCGACCCTCAGACGACTGAACCCGTTGAGCCCCTGGAGCCCCAAACCGTTGGAGCCCCCGATCTGAACCATAAGCCCTGGGGGCCCCGGGCGCCCCAGAACCCCCAGCCTTGAAGGGAACAGGCCGGCGGCGGAGAGGGAAACGCGCGCCGATGAGGTGGGCGAGGCAAAGGAACTTAGGTCGGATGCGGATTCGACGGGGGTCGCTTCGCCGAGGGCGCGCGCCGGCTCGAAGAGGCAGAGAAAAGGGGGGAGATGGAGAAAATTATGTGGAAGGATGGAGGAGCATGAGTATGATGAGGAATTGTCTCGAGTCTCGTGCTTCACCGCTGCAGCTCTGGCTCAGCGAGGCCGCGCCGCGTGGCGCCCGCGGCCCCGTGGTGCGCGGCACCGCTCGTCGAGCTGGCCGCGGGCTTGGCCGCGGCGGTCGAACAATCAGCCGCCGCGGCCGCTGGCGCTGAGAGCGCAGACGCGGCAGCGGCAGACGTGGCGACCGACGCCGTGGACGTATTAGGCGCCATCCTCAACGGCGACGCCGAGACTGCCCGCGTCGCCGCAGACACCGAGGCCGACGGCGATGCCGCGCGGCTCAATGCAATCACCTTGCGCAGCAAATGGCGCACGATGGAGTTCGCCTTCGACAGCTACTACGCGCTTGCCGAGCTTGCCGAGATGAATTTCGAGGATGCCGCCGCTGCCCACGCCCATGCTTAAGCGGCGCACATGGAGTCACACAGTCACATCTGCGACCTTTTCAGGTACACAGAGGCTCTCTGCAAAGTCTACATTCTGGCGCATGGCGCGACCATGGCCCAGCGCTCACATGCTGGACAGGAGGAGCACGAGCTGTTCGTAGGGACTGACTGCGTTCCCATCCCGCGATGACGCCTCAATCTTCCCACGCGACGGGCTCATACGCGACCCAGTAGCAGGGTTCGCTGCTCCTGCGAATTCGCGCCCCGTTGAGGACGCAGTGACCATGTTGGTGGATGGATGGGACGATGATATGTGGGGGAGGAGGATGGAGCAGGGTGGATGGAGAAACGATGGAGTAATGGGCAGGGCGAGAGACGGCGCAAAGAGAGAGGGATGTGGATGTAGGCAAAATCTTACGTGAAGCATTTGGTTTCTCGGTGCATCGGTCCGCTGGCGTGCTCACGTTCCCCATCTGCTGCTGTGGTTATGCGAAGCAATGTTGCCTCGCTGAGTGACGTTGCAACATGCAGCAATGAAGCGTCCCTTTGCGATCCACATTGTCAGCGTACCTTCGCACGTAGCTATAGCGGAGAATCGCAAAACAAACGCTGCAACGCTTTGTTTTCGGCCGGCGAGTTTATCCCCCACGCTTTTTTGCAACATGTGACGAGGAGAATGAGGAGGAGAAGGAGGAGGAAGAGGACCAAGAAGAGGACGACAAGGACAAGGAAAAGCCGGATGATAAGGTTGAATCGCCACCCTTTCTCCACTCAAATTCACCACGCGGGTTGTGCATTGTCCACAATGGGGAGGTCCCATGTTTGATTGGGAAGTGATGTGAATGCTTCGCGGTAGCCGATCAGATTTCGAAGTGACCATGCGTTGTTCTCCTGGAGCCTACGCGGCCCCCGAACCCCTCGGTCCTGGGAGCCCTGAGCGCCCCGAAGCCCCGAGCCTCTGGAGACCCTGGAAGACTTGGAGCCCTGAACCCTTAGGCCCTGGGAAGCCCTGCGCGCGCCAGAGCCCCGAGCCCCTGGAGCCCTTGGAACACGCGGAGCTTCTGGAACCCTTGAAACTGCTGGAGCCCTCGACCTTCAGACTGAACCCCCAGGCCCTGGGAGGGCCTGAGCGCCCCGGAGCCCCTGGAGCCCCTGGAACACGTGGAGCCTCTGGAAGCCTCGGAACACGCGAAGCCTCTGGAACCCTTGGAACCCCGGAGACCGCGACCCCTAAACTGAACCCCTAGGCCCTGAGAGGCCCTGAGCGCACCGAAGCCCCGAGGGAACACCCTGGCGAGACCCCAACGCCTAGACCCATGACAAGAGCGGGCTGGTTGTGCCGAGAGGCATAGGAACGAAATGTGCAGAAAGTGACGCATCATAACGGACTGGCTGTGACAAATACCTGCAGAACGTAATGCGTCATCTAGTAATAATATCAAAGAGCTGAGACCATCGATGAGAAACGGTGATCTCATGTGAACGACGACAACCCCGCACCGCGCTAGCTTGATAACACAGAAAAGGCATATGATAGCAACGACCTGGGACCACCGATGAGTGCGTCAAACGAACTGCCCAGGCGGAAGTCTCAAACGAAACGCCCATGGTGCGTTTCCTGCCACACCCGTGAACCCTTAGAGCCACCGGAACTCGGAATCCATGGAGCGCGCCCCGAACCCCCCAGCGGCTGAGGCACCTGGAACGATCATAGCCTCTGGAACGTGTGGAACCCCTGGAACCCATGACCCCTAGACTGCATTCCTAAGCCCAGGGAGGCCCTGAGCGCGCCAGAGCGCCAAGCCCCTGGAGCCCTTGGAACCCTTTGAACCCACGGAGCCCCCCACCCATAGACTGAACCCCAAAGCCCTGGTTGACCCTGAGCGCCCCAAAGCCCCTGGAGCCTCTGGAACACCTGGAGCCTCTGGAACACTTGAAACCCCTGGAGCCCGCGACCCCTAGACTGAACCCCTAAGCCCTGGGAGGCCGTGAGCGCACCAGAGCCCCCAGTCCCTGGGGCCACTGGAACGCCCGAGCGGGACCCCAAGCCCTAGACCTCAGGCCAGGGCGAAGTGGTTGTGCCGAAAGGCATTGCGCAGAAAAGAACGCATCAGGACGGACTCGCTGCGACAAAGACCTGCAGACAATACGACATCACCAGATACGGTCAAACAACTAGAGCCACCGATGAGGGGCAATGACGCCAAATGCGCGCCACGCTGGCTTGATAGCAAAGAAAGCCATCTGGCAACACCAACAAACTCAAACAACCGATGAGTATGTCCCGAGCGAAACGCCCCGGCGGACGTCTCAAACGTAACGCCCAAGGAACGTTTCATGCCACACCCGTGCCACCTTGGCGCCACCCGAACTCCTGGAACCCACGCAGCCGCCGAACCCCGTCGGTCCTGGGAGGCCCTGAGCGCCCCGAAACCCCGAGCACATGGATCCCAGTGCCCCGTGAGATGGCACCCAGAAGCTCATCTTGGGTGCAAGCGCTGGGGAGTCCTCTTGGTGCCGTCTCTGGGCCCTCCTGGGCCCTACCTAAGACCTTGATCACATGGCTGCAGAATGGCCCGAGAGGGCCCCGATACGGCCTCAAACAAAAAAACGATCCTGGCGAGGGACCCGACTATCTGAAGTTGTGAATAACGCAGCTGTGAGCATCGACCTCGGTGAACCTCTCTCAGGTCACGACGCGTGTGACGGGTGTGCCAAAATTGACACGGGTACGCCATGCGGACGCTGCCACCTAAGCCGCCAGTGGAGCCCCATGTGAGGCCACGGAACGTGTGACGGGTGCGCCCGAATGCAGGATGGAACCGCGTGCGGGCGCTGCCACTACTAGGGCCTTCGATGGAGCTCCCTATGGGGACACGAAAAGTGCGCGAGGTGCGCCGATATGCAGGTGGAACTGAATGCGGACCCTGCCACTGGGGCCTTCGGCGGAGCACCCCATGGGGCCACGAAAAGTGCGCGGCCGAACTGGAGGTGGAACAGCATGCGGACCCTGCCACTGGGGCCTTCGACGGAGCACCCTGTGGGGCAACGAAAGGTGTGAGGGGTGCGCCGAAACGGAGGTGGAACTGCATGCGGACCCTGCCACTGGGGCCTTCGACGGAGCACCCTATGGGGCAGCAGAGCGTGTGAGGGGTGCGCCGAAACGGTCAGCGATGCGGCACGATCCTCCGACCCCAGACCTAGAGAGAAAAGGCCGACTTTCGCGGCAGCTGCTCTTCGCATTGGGGAAACGAATCCTGAGGGAAACGTGTCCTGGACCCTGAGCCCGAAAGCGGCGAAAACCTGAGGAATCGTTTCCCTCAGTCGGGGGGGTGCAAGGGGGGGCGCCCAAGAGGGGGGGGTCGCAAATCATGGCCAGCGGCATGTGCGCGGCCCTGGGGCGGGGCCAGGGACGCATTGAAATAACTAAGAAGAGGCGCCACGAAATCTGGGGCGATATCATGGCCCCCGCCATGATTAACCCCCCCCCCCCAGTCATCAACCCCCTCCTTGCCGCCCCCGACCATGGCGACGGCTCGCCGGGCTCTCGATAAGCGCCCGGCCCTGCCTCAGCCGCACGGCGCCGGGGAAGTGTGGGGGGGGTGGCCCGAGGGGCGTCAGGGCGTCGAGGCCGTCGCCGAGCTCCTGCGGTCGGTGTGGCGCGAGGCCAGCGACTCCTCGGGGCCAGGGGCAATCAACATCGAGTGTGGGCATCGTTGAACCGACCCTTTCTCCCCATGAACGTGGCCAGGGCCCGAATGGCCGATTGCCCCCCTAGATGGGGATATTGGCCGTTCCCTTCGGGTTTCGAGGTGTGTCCTCCACTGGGGTGCAAGGATGCGGGAATCGGCTAAACGATACCGAGAACGGGGAAATCGGATCAGAATCCAAGGGCGCATTACTTCGCGCTTCGCGCCGCGCGAAGCGCGAATCACTTCGCGCTCTCGCGCCGCCTCCCCCCCAGGGGGGAAGAGGAGGATGACGAGGAATCGGAGCCGAACCACCAAGCGCGAATAACGTTGCGCACTGGAGAAGCCCCTTTGGAATCGGAATGAAAATCTGCGGCAAGAACAACCACATCGAAATCGTAAGGACCGGACCGCGCATCGCATCGGGCCACATCGGCACAGTCGGAATGGAATCCAGTCTGGGGGAACTAAAAGGCACCGGTACCGCTGCTTCCGCCCAGACCTCTCCCGGGGTACTTTCTGACCAAAATACCGAGACGAATCCAGCGGTGGCGATGAGGGCCTTCGAGGAGGCCGAAAAAGGGCAAAACGGGCGAGCGGTATCGGTAGCTTTTCCTCCTCTGACGATCGGCGACGCCAAGATGCACAAGAGCCCCGTGCAAGCACCTGGCCGCATCGGACAGCCCGAAACTCAGAACCGAATCGAATCCGACCGGCCGCAGTCGAGGTCGGACCAGCACGATCGGATCGAGCTGGGCTCTGCTCGGGTGCCGCGGCTCAGGCCCCTCGCGCGTCGTGCAAAAAACACGACGGGCGGCGAATCGCCGCGTTGTAGTTTCCGGGTGCCCTCACAGCCGGACCCAGGACAGAAACGCATCCTTCAAGAACACATGAGACCCTCCGCTGGCCAAACCACGCAGAACATCCTGGGGTACCCTCCCCAGGATACACAAGAACATCCAGCAGACCCGAGGAATACTAGGGTACCCTCGTCGAGGACCTGGGAGCTGGGGCATGGGCAAGAGTCCAGGAGGATGCCTGGGAGGCCAGGTCTAGAGTCCAGAGGGTCGGGGCGCAGGGCACTCGGGAGGCGTGCCACTTTCTTATTCAATCCGCAATGTCCTGTCGGGATCAACTGGCCGCCATGGGCAGCGCGCCGACGCCTCCAGGCTTGCACCGACGACCCGAAAGTGAAGTTGTCAGGCTGCAGCGAGCAGCTCGACAGAAAGGCATGAGGCCTGGCCCAGGAACCCGCTCCTCCCCCTCCTCCTCTGCTCCTCTCTCCCTCCTCCTCATCCTGCTCCTCGTCCTCCTGCTCATCCTGCCCCTCCTCCTCCTCCTCCTCCTCCTCCTCCTCCTCCTCCTCCTCCTGCTCCTCCTCCTGCTCCTCCTCCTCCTCCTGCTCGATCAACCGATGGCCGAAGAAAGAAATAGAAGGCACCACCCTTCACCTGCGGAGGCATGCGCGGATTTCTCGTGACGGCGCTGGGCCCCACCTGCTGGCGCCTCTGCCTGGCGCCGCCGCCCGCGCCAGGGGAGCAGTCTCCAGCGACGGCCCCAGACATGCTTCTACTGATTGCAGGTATTCGAGGGCATGCGTCGACGTCCAATCCTCGGAGCCGAACCAGTGCTTGGGGCCAAATACTTTACAGGCGATCCCAGCTCGACGGTTCGCAAGCATCCCCACAGATAGGAGGGGTGCCACCCAGATGGAAGGGGCGACGACCACGACGAGGCCGACGACGATCTCTGGACCTCACCTGGAGGCCGAATCCCCATGAGCTGGGGTGTTGAAGCCCTCCCGCTCCCAACGGCACCACAGCACCACAACCCCACCCACAAGGAGGGGGCACTGCAGCACAACACCACACCCTGAACAGCAAACCACACCCACTGAAGGGGGGGGCATCGGCGGGGGGGAGGGGAGGCCAATTCCCTTTGGGGGGGGAGCCCTGGCTCATACGTGCCACACCCCCTGGAGAGTCTGGGAGGGGAAGAGGGGAAGGATGGAGGAGGAGGCGTGTGGGGGTGGGGAAGGAACGAACTGGTCCCTGGAACCAAGGTTCCTAATTATCCGTGCCACACACCCTTCGTGCCCCGGAATCTCTGACGCCGCCATCTTGTTCACAGCGTGGACCCCTGGAGCTTCAGACCGCTTCCCCGGGGCGGGCTTTTCATCCCGAATCATCCGGCCCCAAAGGCCCGGCGAGGGCCCCCACAAGCCGAAACCGACCAGAAACCTGCCACCGCGCTTTTCCACTGCGCGAGTTGTCGGGGACGGGGGCCAAACATCGGTCTCTGAACATCTCCAGGGCCTGCCTTGTGGCCAGGAAGTCGAGGCGGATCCAACCGTGGTGACGAGCAGCCTCCCGAAGGGCCCGAAGAACGCACATGGCAATCAGAAAACGCACTCCCCACATTCAAATGGGGGCGCGCAAACACGGATTAGCGATCCATGGATTTGGCGCGCGGTCGCCAAATCCATGGATCGGGGAGTTGACTTCCCCGATAATGCGGCTGGTGCCGCCTCGCTCGACGGCGGAAATCCGCGATTCCCCATGGAAACGGGACAAGTCGCTAATCCACGCCTCCTTGATCCATGTTTGCGATCGCCTGAGTCGAAGCGGGACGTACTTCCCCACACCTGCCGCACCCCCTTCGCGCCCCGCTCCTCGGAGCCGAAGCGGTCCCTCCTCGACCCGCCGCGCGGCCTCAGGGGGCGCCTCCTTCTGGGCGGGACGGCGGCGGGCCCCAGGGGGGATTGTGCAGCTGGCTGGGCGCGGGCCCGCTTTGCCTCACCCTCCTCCTCCTCCGCTGCCTCTCCTCCGCTTCCGCCGCTTCCGCCTCCTCCGCCTCCTCCCCCCCCCTCCTCCGCCTCCTCATCATGCTCCTTCTTGTTTCCCTTTGTTCCTCCTCCTCCTCCTCCTCCCTCTCCTCCTCCCTCCTCCTCTCCTCCTCCTCCTCCTCCTCCTCCTCCTCCTCCTCCTCCTCCTCCTCCTCCTCCTCCTCCTCCTCCTCCTCCTCCTCCTCCCCTCCTCACCTCTTCACTCCTCCTCCTCCTCCTCCTCCTCCTCCTCCTCCTCCTCCTCCTCCTCCTCCTCCTCCTCCTCCCATGTTCTTCCTTCTCTCCCTCCTCCTCCACCAGTCCTGTCTCCTTATGAACAGCTCCTCCCCGTCGCACACCGGGACGTGCCGGTAGGGCGGGCCGGGCGTTTCGCCAGAGACCCCCGCGCCAGTTCTGATCACTAAGCTGGATACCTGCAGCAGCTTCACGGATGGAGGGCGGGTGGTTTTCACCATGTGGCCCTCGCCCTTGCGCTGCGCACGTTCGTCTCAATTTGCAACGCAACAGCTTCAAGGATGGAGGGCGGCTCGTTTGTCAACATTTGGCTATGGCATTAGCGCCACGCGCATTCGGAGTAAAAGTTCGCAGCAACGTCACAAGAAAGCAGGGCGGCTCCTTTTTAAAATGTGGTTCTCGCCATAACGCCGCGCATTCGTCTTAATGGTTTACAGCAGTTCCACGGCTTCTTATGGCTCGCGTCCAAGCAATTGTATGTTGGCACGATGTGGGTCTGTCAGCACGCAACCGGTCACATTGAATCGCGGTGTTGAAATCCCAGGAATGACACTCTGGCACGATTCAGGACCGTCTTCCTCGCGTGTCCCCACTCCCCACTCCTCCTCTCCTCTCCTCTTTCCTCCCGTCCTCCTGCTCCTCCTCCCCTCCTCCTCCTCCTCCTCCTCCTCCTCCTCCATCTACTCCTCCTCCTCTCCTTATTACCTTATCCGTATTATTCTTATGAGTGTTATGATTAGTATTAGTCGTAGTAGTATTCGTACTATCTTTCTGTTGATTATGTTTCTTAACCTTCGTCTTATCAGTATCATTCGTCACAGCATTCGTCTTACTATTATTCGTATTGATTGTCGTATTATTATTCGTCTTCTTATCCTTCTTCTGCATATTATGATTATTGTTCTTCCTCCTCCTCCTTCTCTCCCTCCTCCTCCTCCTCCTCCCATTCTCTTCCACCTCATCCATGATCTTCCCTTGTAAACAACTTGTCCCTGTTGCGCACCCGAGCGTTCCGCCAGAGACTTCCTCGCACTTTATCACCCTGACGCTTGAAACATGCAGCCGTTTCACGATTGGAGGGCTGGCAGCTTGCAGTTTTCAAAATGTGGCTCTCGCCTCAACGCCGCGCACGTTCGTCTTAAAATGTTGCAGAAGCTTCAAAGGTAGAGGGCGGCTCCTTTGCAAAATATGGGGGACTCCAAACCGGAGTTTTGACCCCCCCCGGCCCGGGGTGGCCCCGGACCGAACTCACCCGGGGCGGTCTGGGCTCCCTGGGCTCGTTCTTGAGCTGCACGACAGCACTTGACGCATCCCAAGAAGCCGCCAAGACGGTCCACGAGAACCCAAAGCCGCCGAACGATCGCTCCAAGACGCCCAAGATGAGCTCAAAACGGCCCAAGAGGCCGCCAAGACACCCCACGAAGCCTCCTAGAGGCCTCACAAGAAGCCCCCAAGAAACCAACATCTAGAAATTCCGGTGGGAAACGCGCATTTTCAGCATATCCAACTTGTTAGCCTTCACGGCGTTGAAAGCCGTCCACGAGGCCCCCACGAGGCCCCCAGGACCACCCCGAAACGGCCCACGAGGCTCCCAAGAGGCCGCAAAGACAACCCAAAAGATCTCCAACGTGGCCCTCGAGGCGCCCTAGACGGCCCAAAAGAGCTCCAAGACGGCCCCAAGAAGAGCCCAAGAGAGGGACCACGAACCGCGAATTCCAGCGCTCCGCCCAACGAAGCTCTCCGGAGGACCCTAGAAGCCCCCAAGCGGCCCCAAGAGGCCCCCATGAGGCACGCAAGAGGCCCCAAGGAGCTCCCAAGAGGCCCAAAAGAAGCCCCAGAACGGCCCCCAAGACCCTTCCAAAGTGCCTCGAAGAGGCCCGCGAAAATCCTCGCCACGAGATCCCAACGGACATCCCAGAGCGTGCCACACATGACCCTGAACTTGACGCATTCTTGCTACTTTCCCCGCCACGGCTTCGGAATTCTGCCCGCGAGGTGGCTCGTGGAATGCAGTCCTGGAGGCGCAGTAGTTTATAGAGGGGTCGGCGGATGTGGCGTAAGCCTGAAGAACAGACTATTCGATACTAACAACGAGCCGATCAAATTTCAAGGGCCAAGTGGCGCGCAACGCGCAGAGCGCATTGCTGTGATCCGACAGTGGGGCCACCTTCGAAGTCCTCCCATGTCGTGGGAGTGCTTGAATATGTACTGGGGCACCGCCGTCCTCACCGCTGATGAGGCTTATCTGAATATTGGTGAGGCCCCGCGACCTTCAGTCTGGCACGCTGTTGCCATCAACAGGCGTGCTTTCTGCTGCTGGCACTGCAGTGCCCAAGGCTGCCGATGGCTCCTCGACGTTGGCGAGCGCGACCGAGCCGTCCAGGCCCCGCTGCTGCTTGGCAACTGCGCTGTCTGCCTCGGGGCGCCGCTGCTGCTGCTGCTGGCCGAAGTTGCGCTGCCTCTGCTTGGCCGCGCCCACCTGCCTGCGCGCCTGCTGCCCAGCCTTCTGCTCCGCCTTCTGGCCCGGTGCCTCTGCCCAGGCACGCGCGGTCTCCTCCGACGTCGGCGCTCGCCTTGGGCTCGGCCCCGCCTGCGGCGGGTAGTCCTTCTGGTGGCGCGCCGTTCGCCCCGCATTGCTGCCGCTGCTGTATAAGCGTCGCTGCGAGCTTGCTCATATGTCCCGCGAGGCCGTTCACCGTCGTCTCCAGCTGCGCCATGCTTCAATGCCGCTTGGCCGCGACTGGCTCCGACGTGGAAGACGCTGGCGCTGCGCCGGTGTGCTCGCTTTTGATCAGTTCGCCCGGCTCGGCGTCTTGCAGCAGGTCGGTGCTGTAGGGGCCCTCGTAGAACTCATCGTCGCCATCGATGCTGCTGACGACGTCCTCATCTGAGCTGTCGTCTTGTCTCGCCGCAGTACCCGATGACGCTGAGAGCGACTCCGCTTAGAACGCATAGAAACCCTGCATCTATTTAATTTGCCCGGGGAACAGCTGAGCGTGATGTACATCCTCCTTGACCTTCGTTGCTTCTGCTCTGCCGCCATCAGCTTTATCCTTGCCGCGAGCTCGGCATCCTTCGCCGCCGCGAGCGTCTTCTTTTCCTTGTTGTCAAAGGCCTTCGGATTGTCATGCCCGAAGTCTGGGTTCTTGCCGGCCATGATGGCTTGGCAATTGATGGCGCATACTCCTTCTCTGCCTGCTGTGAACGTCGCTGTTCTGTGTCTGGAAGCCCACGGATGGCGCGAAAGCGTCAATCATCTGCGAGAAGAGTTTGGCGCAGATGCCCACGATGTTGTTTCAAACCTGCTGCAGTGGGAGAAGTGCAACTGGACCTGGGCGGAAGGCCACTTCGAGAGCTTCGCGAGCATGGGGAGCATGCCCAACAAACCCTTCTCCGTCTGCGCCTCGGACTGCTAAGCATCCCCGCGTCTAGCACCTCCCCTGCTCCTGCTTGGCTGCCGAACCTCCTTCCACGGCGGCAGCTTCTCTTCCCCGCAGCTCCGACACGTGGTCCGCGAGGAGTTGTTCCTAGTCTCGCAGCCCATGCAAGTCCAGGCTGCTGCAGCATCGCCCCCAGGCGGGGCAGATGCTGATCGGCCGCTCCCTCCTCCAGTGGCTGCGGCGCCGTTGCTGCAGTGACGACCAGGCAGCCCAGCCGCGGCGCCGAATCGCAGCAGCGTGCGGGCCGCTGCCGCCGCTGACGCGGGTGCCAGGCAGGATCGGGGGCGGAGCGGGATTCCCCTGCACCGCCCTTGGTCGCGCGCTCTCTCGCGGCAGTCGCTGCCCTGTGCTGCCCTGTGCCCGCGAGGAGGAATGAGGAGGGAGAGGAGGATGAGGAGGTGGGCCAGAGGAAGAGGACCTGAGGAGGGGGAGGAGGAGGAGGAGGAAGAGAAGGACGAGGAGGAGGAGGAGGAGGACAAAGAAGAGAAGAAAGTGGAGAAGGGAGAAGGACGAGAATAAGGAAGAGGAGGAGGACGAGGGGGAGGAGGAGGAGGAGGAGGAAGAGGAGGACGAGGGGGGAGGAGGAAAAGGAGGCGAAGAGGGAGGAGGAGGAGGAGGTGAGAAGGCGAGGAGGAGGCGAGGAGGGACGAGGTGGTGGGGAGGAGGCGAGGAGGGAGGAGCAGAGGAGGCAAAGAGGGGGCGAGGAGGTGAGGATGACGAGGGGGAGGAGTGACGAGCGAACAGCCGACGAGAGCGGCGCAGCACGACGGCACCCGTCCTTGGCAGCAGCCCGCTGCAGCAGGGCAGGCAGCCGAAAACCCTGGCCAGCAGCGAAGGCGCCTGCGGCCAGGGGGGATATCGGGGCCATCTTGGACGAGGGGCTCGAAATGTCAGCTCGTATTCCCGATCTTGGGCCCCTCTTTGGGGCGTTCCTCCCCCAGAAGCGGCCCCCCATGTCCCCAGACACTTCGCGTCGCGAAAGGATCACGACCGTGAAATCTTGGTGTCTCACTTTTGTGCGCCAGGCGTTTCCGCCTGGTTCTGGGCCCGGGAACCCTCACATATCGATTCCGCTTGAGAAACTGTGCAGAAAGATGGGCTCCGGGACTCTGGCCGTAATTGCGCCGATGCTGCAATCTTCTCGCCGCGTCGGACCTTTGGACCCGCAAGGTGTTTCACAATCTTGAGCTTCTGGGGGCCCTCACCGGGACCCGAAACCATCATACAATTAATCGCGTTGCCAAGGTGGTTCCTGGGAAGGTGTCCAGACCTCCTGGGGTCCACGCTTATGACAGAATCATGGCGTCGGGGAACTGGCTCCTCCCCTCCGCATGTGGGATGATGAGCGGCACATCAAGCGGTGGGTTCTATATTCGGCTGGCTATGCAGGGTAAAGGGCAGGAGACTCGATGACCAGCGTTGGCACGCAGCTGCCCGCCGCATCAGAATTTGATCAAGAGGATGGAGAAGGAGGAAGGGCGGGGGGTGAGTGTGGAGGGATGATTCGAAGGTGGAGAACGGAGAGAAGAAGACAAACGAGGAGGATAAGGAGGAGGAGGAGGAGGAGAAACAAAAAAAGAAGAGGAGGAGGACGAGGGAAACAGGTGAAAGAAGGTTGAAGACAAGGAGGAGGAAGAGGACCGGGAAGAGGAGAAGAAAGGAGGAGAAGGAGGGAGCATGACCCAAACAGCGAAAACCCTCCTCCCCCTCCCTCCCCCCCTCCCCTCATCCTGCTCACCCTCCTCCCTCTGGTTCCCCTCCTCCCTCCTCCACCCCTTTTTTCCCCCCGTGTCCCTCCTTGCTCTCCCCCCCCCGAAGGAAGGCAACGTCTCTGGGACCAGCCAAAGGCTCTGCCCTCCCACTCGTCTGCGGCGCGGCGTCCCCGGAACCGTGGGCCCTGGCCCAGGGGCAGACCGTTCATGCCGTGACAGATCGCGGTGGCCCCGCAACCCGCAACGGGCCTGTGGGTGCCGAAGCACAGGCGCTCAAGGGATCGCAACGTCGGAAGACTGAGAGCGGGAGGAGCGAGGAGGGAGGGAAAAACATGGAAAGGCGGAGGGAACGAGGGAGGAGGGAGGAGGGAAGGAGGAGGAAGGGAGGAGGGAGGAGGGAGGAGGGAGGAGGATGGAGAAAAAGAAAGCGGGAGGAGGGAGGAGGGAGGGAAGGAAAAAAGAGGGCGGAAGGAAAGAGGGAGGAGGGAGGAGGGAGGGAAGCAGGAGGGAGGAGGGGGAGGGAGGGAGGAGGGAGAAGAAACGGGCGGGAAGGGAGGGAAAGAAAAAAGAGGGCGGAGGGAAGGACGGAGGAAGGAGGAGAGAGGGGAGGGGACGGAGGAGGGAGGGAGCAGGGACAAGGGAGGGGGGAGAGACAGACACCGAGAGGAGGGAGGAGGGAGGGAAGGACACCGACGACAAGTGCCCGCCCCGGGGTGGCGCACGCCCGGCCGCCCGGCCGCCTGCACCGCCCGGGGAGGGACAGCGGCAGCGCGACGAGGCAGGGCGGGGGGGGGCGGAGGCGAGGCGGCGCTTTGCGGCACCCATCTCAGCGTCGAAGGCGGCGCGGCGCGCCGCGGCCGTGGCGCTCGGACCCCAGGCCCCCGCGGCCCTTCGCATCCTCCCTCTCGTGCCTGTCGCGGCCCCAGACGCGCTCGCCTGGGAGCAAGCCGCGTGGAGTACTCGACATATTCTGTTGGCCCGACTTTCACGTGCGGTGACTGCGCGGGGAGGCAAACTCGCGATACTGGCTCGCGCTTGAAAATCCCGACGGCGCAACAACAAAGCATGGGCCAGAAAAACACCTCGCACGAATGCGCGCAAACGGCCCCCGAGGGGCATGGACCGACAAAGCGCCCCCAAGAGGGCCCGAGCCCCCCGGCGCTGGCACGGCGCCCGCACATGGCGCACTGACCGAATGCACCGTGAATTTGGAGGCAACTATGCTCGGAAGGCGCCGCAACACAACGGAGCTTCCGAATGGGGACATCAACAACCGTGGCCGATGCAGGCGCAGCGCGCGGAACCTCGCCTAAAGCGGCAAAGTGCCCAGCCACTTGGTCAGCAACTCCATTGGCCAGCGCCGCGCCTGGGTTCAGAACGTTCTGCAACATCAGGTGACTCGAGTACGAATATGAGACATGTCTCCACCTCCCAAGGCATCTTTGACCCAGGCCCAAAAATTAAGATATGCTCGTGGGTTCCGGGGCCCCGCCTGGACACGACCACGCGCGCGGGCCACGCGGGCCGAATCCGCCGCGCAGCCCAGGACAGCGCCCCCCTCGGGAACCTTCGCAAGCAGAGCCAGGAAAGCAAGCAAACCCCCGCGGCTGATGGGCTGCTAGCCAGCACCGCCACCTCCAGATTGGAAAAAACTTGACCCATGTCTCCGAAACTCTGGGAAGGACCGGGCGTTGTGACCTAGGGCCGACACCGCCCCGCTCTCCCGCGCCTCTTGCCCGTGGAAAAACTCACCGCCGCCGGCGCCCACCCCCCCGGGCGAGGGGCACCCGCGGTAACTCGCCGGCAATATGATGGAGCTGCCCCTCCGGCGGCGGGGGGGCGCGGGCCCCGGGGGCCCGGCGCGACGCCTTGCACGCCAGAGGGCGGTGACTCGGCAGCCGCGCAGGCTCCTCGCCTCGAGCGGGCCTCCGAAATCTCCTGAGCTCTGCGTTAGCTGGACACTCGTAGAAGCGGCGGAACTTAGCTCCATGCCCCCATCCGCGCCCGGGGAATCCAGGGCCACGGTCTCCCCCGATCGCCGATGTCCTCGAGCGGGCCCAGATCGACCCCGCGAGGGCAGCCCGAAACAACCCCCATCTCTGAGCGCACTTCCGACGCAGAGGCAGAACGCGCCGCCGCACATCGACGATGTCGCGGCCGCCCCCGAATCCAGTCCCGCTCCGAAGGCTGGCGGCAGAGGATGAAAATGTAGCCTCGGCCATCGATCAATTTCGCGCGCGGGATCCGCCGACGCGCGGGCCCGGGGCCGAAACTCATCCGGCAAAACTAAAGCTCTCAACCAGGGCGCTCACCCCAGGGGGGCCCCATCCCAGGGAAGCCCATGACCTCGATCCCCTCAGCCGCGCCCTGTCAGCATTTCAGCATTCCATCGATCGCAGCCTCGGGCTTGGCAGCCGCAATCTGAAACCACAAACCTGACGACTGAAGAGTCCACGGCAAAGGCTGGATTTTCTCTCCTTCGGTTCCAGAGCAAGCAGGGCCGCCGGGCACCTGCCCGCCGCGCCCCGAGTTGCAAGCCGACCGGCGCTCGACGCCATTGCCGGGCACAGAAAGCCCACGGCGCAGAAAGCCCACGGCAGAGCCCCCGCGAAGACAAAGCGCGCGCCGACCTTCCGAGATGCCATCCCAGACGGCTTCCGCAATCGAGGCCTGGCCCAGCCCCGAGATCCGCAGGCGCAGAAGCCACTTCGACTCCGGCCCCTCGCAGGCCCGAGCCCGCCTGGATCTGGCGGGCCACTGACATATCTCGCGCGAGCACCGTGGACTTGCTAATGCGCATGAGATTATTCTCAACGCGGCCGCCCGCGAACGCGCTGCCAGCCGAAACTGCCTCGCGAGCGCCGCCCCCTCTCAGCCAATCCGCGGGCCAGGTGGCATCGTCGATCGGGCCCGCCTGGAGAGCCCCATTCAGAATCTAAATGGCGCGGCGGACAATCTGAAGGCATCGCGAATGCTTCCACTACCGCAACACGAACGCGGTGCAATGGCCAGGCGACAGAACTGCCAGCGGGCCCCAATCAGCATTGCACCGTGGCACAACCTCCCGCAAAGCACACTTGCCTATAGCACCGCAGCGATCCACGGTCCGCGCCTTCGGCGGCCCGGGCTTCCGCGGGGCGAGACCGGGCCAGGCGATCGGGCCAGCGGCGCGATACCTGCGCCCATCAGGTTCGCGCGGCAAGACAGTTCGAAGGGCGGGCTGCTGCCGGGGCCGAGCGACGTCGACATCAACTTCGCGACGCAAGCCCAGCGGCCCACGACGACCAGGCCCGCGAAACCGCCGCGCCTCACGCCGCCCGACACCCCCCCCGTGCCCTTCGCGCCTCTCAGCGCCCACTGATCGCGGCGCCTCCTCGAGCTAGACGTCGCTGGCTCCAGGCAGTCGCGCAGCGCCAGCTGCCGCGCCTCCGTCAAGACGGCCATCGCCCCGTTGTCGTCGCAGCCCTCGGGGGCCAGCGGGGCGTTTCAGACCCGAGTCCTGGGCCCACTTCCACCGCGGAAGCTGCGCCCCGCGAAGTCGCGCCGTCAATCCTGAGACCGCCGACCTCTGCAAAGCGACCCTCCCTGCAACCCTGCAGAGATCCGCATCCAGCCGCCGCTCGTCGACGAAGCCGGCCTCGCAGGGCACGCCGTCGCTTCCGAAGCACCGCTCCGAGAGCTTGGTCCGCGGCCCGCCTGGCCACGACAGCGGGCGCCTCCGCGGGGCCGAAGGGGGCCTATGCGAGCGACCTCAAGCCACGATCGCATCAATCATGCCCACGAACAGGCGGGGGCACAATCGCACCACGGGGAAGAGCGCAAGAATGGTTCAGTAGAGGAGCCCGCAAATGACGAGCACATGGCGCGCCAGCTTTGTCGGCTTCCATGCGGGAAAGCCCCCGCAGCAGGCCGGCAGTCACAACCCGCCTTTGTGCGCTGCCATCTGTGAATGCGCCGTGGCTCGGCCGCCCTGCCAGGCGCCGAGCTGGCGCCCCTTCGCCGGCGAGCGCCCCCCCCGCCGCGTCTCAGACGAATCGAGGTCGCGCGACTCCACAGCGCCGGCCCAGGGCGCGGAGCAGCGGCCGGGATCCTCAGCCTGAGAACTCGTCGATTGTAAGGAAAGGGGCTCTGTCGCGCACTTGGGAACTTCCATGGAATGACTCCGCGGCGCCACCTGCGGCCGCAACAGGTCCGCGGCCCTCTCAGCCCGCTCGCCCCGGATCGACGCAAACGCGCCCACGCCCGAATCCGACGGCCACCCGCGCGCCAACGTCGCCCGACAACGGCGCGCGCGAGCCCCCATTGCCCGCGCGCCACCGGGGGGCGGGCCCCCGACGGCAAGAAGCCGCGAGGGGCCCCGTGGGGAAGCGCGGGGGGGCGCCCCCGCAGGTGCAGCTCCCCCCCCTCCGCTTCTCTGCCTAAGCGCCAGCCGTGGACCGCGCCTTGAAGGGCCAGGCAGGCGCCCGGGCCGACAATGACAAGGGGGGTCGCGGCGCCCCCGTCGACCGCGCCCGCGACCGACGCGCGTCGGAGCCCAAGTCCAACGTCGAACACGCCGCGCGGGCGCCAGGGGCAAAACTGGCCGCGCAAGGGCGGGCCAATAGCATTGCGAAGCAGCGAGGCAATCGCGCGCGCGTCGCGCGACCGCTACCGGGATTACTCCACGTTCGACGTCGCAAACATTGCCGATGGCAATCTGAAGGGCCAGAACTCTCGCCTCAGAAACCCAGCCGAAGTCAGTGGATGCGTTGCCCGTGGCCGCCGCGAACTGGATAATAGGCCGCGCTGCTTTTCAAGTCGCGGCGCTCTCCGCGCGGAGCGAAGATCCTCTGGCACCGAAGAGCAGCCCGAATGGCCGCCGGAGCTGCTCCGTACATGTCTGCATTGGCGGGGTGGAAGATTTCCAGAGTTACGTCAGACGCAGCAAACTGGACGGCGCAGAGGAGGGGCCGCAGGAGGAGGAGGGGGGGGGAGGAGGAGGGAGAGGAGGAGGGGGAAGTGGAACACGAGGGGGGGAAGTGGAATATGAGGAGGAGGACGAGGGGGAAAAGGAAGAGGAGCAGGACGGGGAGGGGGGGGGAGGGGGGGTGAGGAGGGAGAAGAAGAGGGGGGGGGGGGGGCGAGGAAGAGGGGGGGAAGAGGAGGAGTTAAAATAACTTGACAGATGGGAAGAGAACAAGCTTGCACGACGCGACAGGAAGGCAACTGATGTCCTTCCGCGCGACCCAGCTGCGCCTAACTCATCGCCCCAACAGCGCTGTGGCAACGACCGACGCTGCGGCAATGCGCGCTGGCGAAGGCGCTGCAAACTGCTTCATTGCGACGTCCGGGCGAAGAACGATCGCAACACTGCGATTCGTCTGGCGCAAGGAGAGGTCGCGCTCAGACTCGAACGGACGCGGTGCCGCGGGGCAAAGGCCCCAGGCGCGCGCCGAGGGGCGGGGGGGAGTCGAGGAGCCAGAGGGGGCTCGAGGGAACGGAGCTGGAGAGTTAGTGGAAACATGAATATGGTGCATTCGGACGCCCGAGCACGCGCGGCTTCGGGGCGAGCACGCGCGCGCGGCGGGCGGCGGCCCGCCCGCCGCTGAGCGCCTTGACGACCGCCCCGCGCCAACTGGGGCGGACCTCTGCGGGCGCTTTTTTGTTTGTTTGTTTTTTTGTTTTTTTTTAGGGGGGGGGGGGGGGGGGGGGGCGGGGGAGGGGCGGCGGCTGGCGCGCGCCCCGCGACGCGAGGCGCGTCGGAAGAGCGACGGCAAACGGCGTGGACAATGAGGCACGCATGAGCGAACGCGCGACCGCGCTTTGCACCTTCGGGCGGCGAGGGAGCTCGGTGGCAACGGACTCGCGAAATTCCCGGGCGGCAGCGCGGTTCGCGGCGGCAACGGCAGCAGCAGGAGACGGGGCAACGCGCCGACCCCGCAACACCGCGCGGTAGAACTGCACGATGGGCGAGGGCTCTGCCCAGGAGTGGGAGCCAGTGACCCGCGACCCACCTGCGGTGGGAATGCACCGTGCCCCCCCCCCATGCAGCGTCTTGGAAGCGGGCGCGGACGGGCCCCAATTTGCCGCGCAGCGTGAAAGAAGCCAAGCGAACTGCAGCGGCGGCGGCAGTCGCCAGGGCAGGTCGTGGGACAGGTGGCGGGCCCCACTCCGCCGTGGCGATTAAGTCTGCTCTGCGAAAAGAAATTCGGCGGCAAGCCGAGCACCTCGCGAATAATAAATGCTTCTCGGCGCGCAATCTTTGGGCCCAGCCGAAAGAGCTGGGCGATGTAACTGAGCGCGGACAAGGCAGAAGTGTTAAAGAAGGGCACTGTGGCATCACTGCAACTCTGAACTAATTTGAGGAGACTGCCACGATGCCGCCACCTCGGCCCCGGGGCGAGCCACTGCGACGCATGAGCGGCCGACTGTCCAAGGAAGGCACAGGTGCCAGCAAGCAACCCCGGGCGGGACCGAGATCAGCCAGGACAGCTTTTGTTTGGGCCGTGGTGGCAGGGGCGAAAAGTGCACAGAGCGGGGCAGCTACGCCTGCGCGAGGCTCGAGGGAGAGAGGCGCAAGCTCCTCAGCAGCGGCGAAAGGCTCACAAGCACTGCGCAGCGTGTACAACGAGAACGCGAGCAGGCCCACGTCGCCAGCGCAGCATACCAGGTAGCCCTTGTCGCAGTCGGGTGCGCCGCCAGCGTTCTCGATGAAGGAGGTGATGTGGCGGGCGAGCAGGTCCCTCGCGATGGCCTAGGCCGGCCCACTGGCAGGGCAACCCTGGGCCATGCCAGGCTCGATCGCGAACGCGAGGTGGCGCGCGACCTCCACCTCGACGTAGCTGCCCGGGTCGGAATGCAGGTTGCGGAAAAGGCTGAGGAGGCCAAGTGGGGCCCCGAAGCGGTCTGGCGACACGAGAGCCAGACCCGCCCAGGCGACGGGAACACCGCGGCGAAGTCGCAGCTGGCGACGGCGGGCTCGCGCAACCCGGCGTCAGGCCTGGCTCCAGCGAGTCGCATCTTGGCACCGACGCGAGCGATGTGCTTGGAAGTTGCGGCCGCCACCGAAGCCGTGCTGCGCCGGGTGAATCCGCTCTGCCACGGCGGCTTCGAGGTTGAAATTGTCGGCCCCAGCGATGGTCGCGATGTTACGCAGGGAGAGCGGGCGCGCGCCCTCCAGTGCTCTGTCCGTCGAGAGCTCGCCAGTCAGGTTGTCGCCCTCCGGGGGGAGCGCGAAGTCAGAATCATTGAGGTCGCGGATGAAGTCCTTGTTGGCGCAGCGGTGGACCGAGAGACCCCCCCGGCAGGCCCAGAGATGATCATCGAGCAAACCACGCGCCGTGTGGCAGGCAGTCGGGACCAGGAGCTGGCGGCGAGGCCCGAGAAGGCGCGACGCGCCGATGTCAATGGCGGCCCCCCCGGGCACGCGCTCGCCGACGCGCGGTTTGACCTTCGATTCGCCGAAGCGCCCATGCGAGAAAACGGGCCGCCAATGCTCGCGGAGGGCGGCCGCCATAGAGCGGCTCTCTCTGGCAGCCCCACGAGGGCCCAGTGGGCCGATGATTTGAAGTCCCTGGAGGACCAGACGGCGCTTCCAATGGAGCCCACACGAGGGCCCTGCGTTGTGAGAAACGGAGGGGCCGACGGAGCTTTCGGGCCCAATGGCCCCTGGCGCGCCCAGTGGGAGCCGGGCGGCTCGCCGAGCCAGAGAGCGCAGTCTTTCCGCGAAGTCGCCGTGTAGCGCGGCGGACTTGCAGGCAACCTCGGACGCGCTCGCGAGCGCGATGAGGCCGTCTGAGAGCGAGACATACTTTTGGCGCCGAGCTCGGCGGGGGAGTGGAGGCGGCGGGCGAGCTCGGGCCCCGTCGCCAGATCACTCCCGATATCGGGCGCGCAGTGATCACGTGGCCGTCAGCGAAATGGGTCTCCCCGGCGTCCGCATCTGACGGGCTGACCCAGTTGTCGCGGCCGAGCTTGGCAGCTACCGCCATGAGTCGCTTGCGCGTGCGACAGCGGCTCTCGATCGGCTTACAAGACGCGTCGGCGTGGTCGAGCATCTGCTGAAGGTACTTGGCGTTGTCCGGGTCGCGGAAGATGGCGGGCGCGATCGCCTGCTCCGCGCTCGGCGCCCGCGGCCTGATGTCGACGAGATGACGGCGCGGTCGCTGAGGAAATTGCAGGAGAGGACGGCAGGGTCGTGGGCGATAGCTGCGGGCGCTGTGATCTCGGCCATGGCGCGCGACGGCAGGCCGATGGATATGCGGTGGATGGTAGACGCAGCGGAGACAAACGCATTGAAGCGGGTCGGGAGGTCGGACTCGACTTCCAGTTGAAGCAACGAGACAAAGAGGCCATAGGCAGCTACTGGCGCGCGATATGATCAAGAGCGAGTCGAGCGCGCTGCAGCTGCGGCTGCACAGAGCTGGGCGGCGGGCGGCGGGCCGCGCTGAAGTCGCCGATGGCGGAGGTGATACGGCGCTGGTAGTCGGCGCAGGCGGGGCGCGGTGCCGGTGCCGAGCGCGATGAATGCGGTCGCGGCCTCAGGCGTCGATCTCGTGGTTAAGGGCGTTCAGGATGACGACTGGGTTGCGTGTGACAGCATTCGAGGTGGTGACGGTCTGGGCGCGGCCCTTGACGATCTCCTCGTGGCTGAAGACCAGGCGCCGGGGCGGCTGGAGCGGCTCGAGCTGCGCGCGCGCGAGCCATGGGACGAGCGTCGCGACGCCGCCTGTGCCGCGGCGCGCTTCGCCAGCGTCGCTGGCCACGAACTCGGAGAAGAAGAGCGCGCGCGGGCATGGCTGCGCGCCGATCCAGACGCGGGGCAGGGCCACCGAGCCGTGGACCTCCTGGAAAAGGATGACGCAGCGACGGCTCAGATACTTTGACAGAGCGGCTTGCTTGCGACGGCGATGTTTCCGCTTGTGGCACGCGAGCGCCGTGGGTCCCCCAGTGATGACAACGCTGGGGATGTTGCTCTGTCGCCGGCCACGTTGACCAGGGGTGATTAGGCCCGCCGCATGGCAGTCGCTGTGTCCGCGAAGAGCGCCTCGAACGAAATGCGGGCGCCGCCGCGGTCGAGGTCGCAACAAATGTCGTGCTCGTTCCAATCGAGGATGGTCGGGTCGGCTTGGCCTCTGACTTCGAGTCGGGCAATGGGCGCGGCATTGCTGTAGATCTCGCCTTCGGAGCGGATGGCCCTCCACGGCGCGTCGGGGCAGCGATGCTGGAGGGGCTAGGTGCAGCTTCTCGCATTGAAGATCGGTGCGGATCCGATTCGGCGATGTCTGGGTTGAAAACAAGATGCCCACGCGGGCGCCAGTCGCGTCCGCGGATTCGAATCGTTTCCACCTGCCAGCTGGGTCGCGCAAGGCACGACTGAGAGGCGCGAGGAATGGCGATGGCGTTGTCGCTCTTGACCTGCAAGATGAAGCGCCCGAGAGGTTCGCCCACGCGCAATTCGCCAGCGTCGCGCGGCAAATTAGGAGAGGCGACCCACTCCTGGAAGTCGCTGAAAAAGGACGTCGGGCGCGACGGGGCGCTTGCAGACAGCGGCGAAGCGGGTCGCGCCGGGGGCGCGGTGAGAATCGGAGAGCTAGGTGAGGTCAGCGATAACTACCTGCGCCTCCGCAAGCGCAGAGGCGTCGCGCGTCTGGTCGATCTGCGGCCGCATGCGCGGCTGCTCGGCTGCCTGGCGATCTTGCTCTCTGCGCGCGCGTGCGACGACGTCGTGGAAGGCGTCGACGCGGCGCTCTGCAGCGATAACTTGCCGCGAGAGAAAGTGACGGAAACTATCGCGAGACTCGTCGGGGAATGTGCGTTGGCCTGCGCTTGGATGGCGCTGGCAGAGCGTGCGATTCTGTCACGCATGAGCCGTTGGAGAGCGGCGTCGAAAGCAGGGGCGAGCGCAGGGGGGCGAACTCCAGGAGGACCTGGAGGCGCGGGACGAACGACTTCTGCTTCGTGAGCATCGCGAAAGGAACCAAGGCCAGCGGCGGCGGCCCCGCTGGCGGTCGGTCCGTCTGCCGCAGCATGACCACGCCGAGGGTGGCCTTGACTGTCTGGTGGCCCATGCCGAACAATTAAAGTGAAACCCTGAAGCGGCTCCTGCGTGGGGAACGCGCAGGATTTGCCCAGGTCGGCCGCAGGCTTGCGCGGGTCGTGGCCGTGGAACTTGTCGAGAACAGTTGCATGCTGCCTTGGGTCTTGTCCACGTAGAAGACATTGAGAACCATTGCCAGACGGGCCCGCGGGCGCTGGTCTCGCAGCAGCGCGAGCAGATCGATCGGAGCGGGGCGCCGCGCGGCCCCCCCCCCCAAAAAAAAAAAACACCGGCCGGACCAGGCTCAGCACGGCGGGTGGGAGGCCCCCGAAAAGCGTCAGCGCGATGTCAGTGAAGGGGGCGGCCTGGTCACGATCGCGGCGGTCGGCTTAGTCACTGAATCCCTCTTGGCGATGGCGACGCGAGGCATGCGAAGACGGGAGACTGCGAGATGCCGAACGAGCGTGTGAGGTGGAGCGGCGCGATGGCGCCGCCATGATGCTAACTGACCGGGTACCACGTGGAGAGCTTGAGTGCCCCACACGACGCCACAAACAAGGTCCGATGCGATGCCAGAGCGTGCACGAAGAGCGATTGCGTGCGGCGCAGGGACAGTGATGTCGGTAAGCTGATTGCTCGAGGCGAGGAACGGCAGCGCGAACTCGCGGCTCGGAGCAGCGATCGACGAAGCAGCAGGGAGGCTCGGATCGATCCTCGACGAGACGATAATGATGCGCGGCGCGAGGCACGACGCGAAATTGGAGGCGGCCTGCAACGCTAGAGAAATGAGCAGGAATGGGCGGCAGCTCGTACTTGGGTGCTTGGGCGCAGATGCAAACCTGTTGAAACTAGCCGCGGACTAGCGGTATCCACGCTGCGTGCGCGATGGCGTGCCGTCTTGAGCCAGGACGGCTACGGAAAGAGGAGGGGATGGGGGACGAGGAGGACGAGGGGGGGAGGAGGAGGAGGAGCAGGAGGAGAAGGAGGAGGGGGAGGACACCCTGAGACGGCTCCTGCGCGGGGAACGTGCAGGAATTTTCCAGGTCGGCCGCAGGCTTGCGCGGGTCGTGGAACTTGTCGAGAGAGTCTGCATGCTGCCATGGGCCTAGTCCATGTACAGGACATTGGGAACTATTGCCAGACGGGCCTGCGGATGCTGGTCTCGCAGCAGCGCGAGCAGATCGATCGGAGCGGGGCGCCGCTCTGCCAGACGACCGACCGGCCGGACCAGGCTCAGCACGGCGGGTGGGAGGTTTCCGAAAAGCGTCAGCGCGATGTCGGTGACGGGGGGCGGCCTGGTCACGATCGCGGCGGTCGGCTGGGTCACCGAATCCATTTTGGTGACGACGACGTGAGGCATGCGAAGACGGGAGACTGCGAGATGCCGAACGAGCGTGTGAGGTGGAGCTGGATGATGGCGCCGCCATGGTGCGAACTGACTGGGTACCACGTGGAGAGCTTGAATGCCCCACATGACGCCACAAACAAGGTCCGATGCGATGCCAGAGCGTGCATGAAGAGCGATTGCGTGCGGCGCAGGGACAGTGATGTCGGTAAGCTGATTGCTCGAGGCGAGGAACGGCAGCGCGAACTCGCGGCTCGCAGCAGCGCTCGTCGAAGCGGTAGGGAGGCTCGGATCGATCCTCGACGAGACGATAATGATGCGCGGCGCGAGGCACGACGCGAAATTGGAGGCGGCCTGCAACGCTAGAGCAATGAGCAGGAATGGGCGGCAGCTCGTATTTGGGTGCTTGGGCGCAGATGCAAACCTGTTGAAACTAGCCGCGGACTAGCGGTATCCACGCTGCGTGCGCGATGGCGTGCCGTCTTGAGCCAGGACGGCTACGGAAAGAGGAGGGGATGGGGGACGAGGAGGACGAGGGGGGGAGGAGGAGGAGGAGCAGGAGGAGAAGGAGGAGGGGGAGGACACCCTGAGACGGCTCCTGCGCGGGGAACGTGCAGGAATTTTCCAGGTCGGCCGCAGGCTTGCGCGGGTCGTGGAACTTGTCGAGAGAGTCTGCATGCTGCCATGGGCCTAGTCCATGTACAGGACATTGGGAACTATTGCCAGACGGGCCTGCGGATGCTGGTCTCGCAGCAGCGCGAGCAGATCGATCGGAGCGGGGCGCCGCTCTGCCAGACGACCGACCGGCCGGACCAGGCTCAGCACGGCGGGTGGGAGGTCCCCGAAAAGCGTCAGCGCGATGTCGGTGACGGGGGGCGGCCTGGTCACGATCGCGGCGGTCGGCTGGGTCACCGAATCCATTTTGGTGACGACGACGTGAGGCATGCGAAGACGGGAGACTGCGAGATGCCGAACGAGCGTGTGAGGTGGAGCTGCGTGATGGCGCCGCCATGGTGCGAACGGACTGGGTACCACGTGGAGAGCTTGAGTGCCCCACACGACGCCACAAACAAGGTCCGATGCGATGCCAGAGCGTGCATGAAGAGCGATTGCGTGCGGCGCAGGGACAGTGATGTCGGTAAGCTGATTGCTCTGGGCGAGGAACGGCAGCGCGAACTGGCGGCTCGCAGCAGCGCTCGTCGAAGCGGTACGGAGGCTCGGATCGATCCTCGACGAGACGATAATGATGCGCGGCGCGAGGCACGACGCGAAATTGGAGGCGGCCTGCAACGCTAGAGCAATGAGCAGGAATGGACGGCAGCTCGTCCTTGGGTGCAGATGCACACCTTTTGGAACTAGCCGCGGACTAGCGGTATCCACGCTGCGTTCACGATGGCGTGCCGTCTTGAGCCAGAACGGCTAGGGAAAGAGGAGGAGGACGAGGAGGATGAGGGGGAGGAGGAGGAGAAGGAGGACGAGGAGGAGGAGAAGGAGGACGAGGAGGAGCAGGAGGAGGAGCCCTTCTTTCCCCCTCCGACCTTCCAGCGATTGTAAGGTTTGGGCCAGGCTGGGGCATCTCTGAGCCGCCTACATCCCAGCTCCCAGCAGCCATGTTGAAGACGCCGTGCCCGCGGACCCACAATAGGTCCCAAAAGGATCCAAAGAACCAACCAACCAACCAACCAAAATCCGTCCCCACCTACTCCCCTCCCAACTCCCCCACCCACTCCCCGGCTACTCGTCCACCCCCTTCCCCTCCTTCATCCCCCGACGATGACGAGAAGAGGGAGAAGGAAATGGACGAGATGGAGGAGAGGAAGTAGGAGGACGAGGAGGAGGAGGAGGCGGAGGATCATGAGGAAAAGGGAGGAATTGAGGGAGGAGAGGGCGGAGAAAAGAAACGTGGGTGGAGGAGAGAGGTGGGGTGAAGAGAAGGGGGGGATGATGGAGGGCTGGTGGGAGGAGGGAGGCGGGGGGAAGGACTGAGGAGGGAGGAGTGAGAAGGGAGATGGGAGGAGAAGGAAGAGGCGGCGAAACCCCCACCCTTGCCCCGGGCGCCCCCTGCTGGCTGCCCCGCGAGGCGGCGCTGCCGCTGCGCGGGCGGCGGCCGCTGCCGCCCGCGCTGCGCGTCGCCTCCCGGCTGGCCGTCGTGGACCCGCGGCGGCTCCCGGTGCTCGTGCTGCAGCTGCGTTCCCGCAGTGCGCCGAGCCTGGGCCCGGGGCCTCCTCCCCGTCACCTTCTGCCCCCTTCTGCCTCCCTGCTTCTGCCTCCCTCCAGCCCTTTCTCCTTCCCTCCCACCCTCCTCTCTCCTCCCTCATCCTCATCCTTCCCCCCTCCTCCACCACCTCCTCCTCTTCCTCGAAGCTCGAAGATGCGGACTGGTTCCTTCAGTCGAAGCGAAACGCTCGAGCCCCGTCCCGCCTGCAGTCGCCAGAGGGAGGACAAGGAAAAGGGGCACCAAGAGGCAGAACAAAACACGACCGAGCGACGGACCTTGTGCCTCCTCCGCCACCTCCTCTGCCTCCTCCTCCCTCACCTCCTCTCTCTATCCCCCCTGTCCTCCGAACCTCTCCGACTTCTACTCCGCACGTCGTAGGTCTGAGGTCTGATGTCCACCAGGGCCAGGCGTGTCGGCCAGAGGTCCCAAGCCCGCCACCAGACGTGGGGTGGCAGCCCTCCGCCCTCCCTCCCGCCCTCAAACACTCCCTCCTTCCCTCCTCGTCCCGTTCCTCCTTCGGCCTCCTCTCTCCTTCCCCCCTTCTCCCACTGTCTCTGTTGTTCGACGCGGTCCGAGCGCAGCGTCTAAGTTTTGTCCTCACGGATTCGCCACCGTGCCTCGTGGCACGAAGGGGAGTGTCCCCAACTCCCGTAGAGTGACGACTGAGCACACTCGGGGCGTTGACCTAAAGAACCATAGATCAGGAACGAGGCCCATTTTTTTCCATCGGTTAAACGTCGATTCCCAATCGAAGACCTTAGGAAAACCGAAGGCAAATAAATAAGGAACACGGAACCCTTCTCCAACGCAACGGGTTCCTCCTTCAGCGCGCCGACTGTGTTGGGTAGTGTGGTTGCTCTGCAGCGGGCCCACAGCTCTGGAGGTTTCCAGCGTGCCTCCCGATGTTTCCCGCTAGACCGTTCTTGGGCCAGAGGGCCCCGAGATGTGCAAGGAGGGCCCGAGACGCCCCCACGACAATGAAACAGAACGTGCCGAGTCGACCCAAGAGCGCTCCAAGACGCAGAAGATGGACTCAAGACGGCCCAAAATAGGCCGCCAATATAGGCTCCAAGAGACCGCGAACGAGGGTCCCAAGAGGCAGACGTCATTGACTTTCCACATGCTTGGGGCAGAGTTTTGCGTTCTCGCCATTTCGGGCTCCTGGCGGGCCGAAACGACCCAAGAGGTCACTAAAATCGCCCAGAGACGTCCCAAACTGATCCGCAAGGGCCCAACACGGCCCGAGAAGCCCCCGAGGGCCCCGGGAGGATCTCAAGATGGGGAACACGAACTGGAATGTCGAGCCCTCGGCTGACATCTCAGACCAGCCGCAGGCCCCAGAGGCAGCAAGAGGCCCCCAAGAGGCCCACAAGATGCCTCCAGAAGGCCCCAAGAGGTTTCCCCCAGGAGGCCCCAAAAGACCCCGCAGACGCCCCCAAGAGGCCCCCTGAGATGCCTCCGAGAGCCCACGGAAAGGTTTTTGCGAAAACCACCCCACGAGACTCGTTCATACATTCAACAAGGCTTTGGTCCACGCCCCAGGCATTGTGGCGGGATTGGCCGAAAACCGTGAATGCCTGCTCCCAGCCTCTCGCACGACCAGACGTGTTTGCAGGCCGGGCCATAGGTTTCGCTTGGGACCCCATTGCAATCGACGGCCCCAACGTTGAATTTGCTAGAAGCGTGCGTGGCAGGAGGCAAACATTTTTTTCGAATTGTGGCGTTCGCCTGGGCCCCGCGCGCATTCGTTTGGAAACTTCCACCATTGCGCAAATGGGGGCCGAACATTTTCCGATGTGGGGCTCGTTCCTCAACTCGTAGCACTGCAAGTGTAAAAGGTGTGCAGCACTTGCACGGATTGAGGGCAGCTCCCCACCATAATGAGACTATCGCGGGAAATATCATGTGAGTGCTTCTATGGCAAGTATAATGTTGGCCAGCGAAGACCCACAACTGTAGGTTATATCGCTGCGCGTGTGTAGTCCATGTGGCGTAGGCTTCGTGGTTCATGCTGTGTGGTGTGGTACCAGCTGTGTAGGATACGCTTTGTGGCGCTTGCTATGTCGTGTGAGTGCTACGTGGTGCATGCTATGCGGTATGCGTTATTTGGACCGATATATTTTAGGTAAGCTCTGTGGTATAAGTCATGTGGTGCAAGCTGGTGCCCCTTCTCCGCTGCGGCACAGCGATTTATCGCCGAAAAGAATACGCATATAATTCATAATGCCTTGCAAACCTTTGATCAGAGCAGAAACTAACGCTCAGCTCACACTCGATATGCAATGCCTCCCCATATCTATGTCGACAGCAGCCTGCACCAACCCTTCGAGAGTAGCGAGGCGCTGCGCGACCTCCTTCTTGGGTTCCACTTGGGCTCCCATCACATCCTTCAGCATCGGACCTATGAATACGGGTCGCATGGGCCCCAGCTGCACCCTCTTGGCCTTGGCTGCCAGGCGGGCTCACTGCTCGCCATATGGATGGCCCTGCAAAGGGTATCGCCTCACCTTCACCGCATTCTGGGCCGCCTTCTCCCCCTCCGGCGCCGCAGCCGCATCCATACCGACGTTTTCAATATGGGGGCTCATCATTGGCCATCTGGACGTCGACAATCGGCACCTTCGCCCCCGTCGTGACCTTCATTGCCTCCACGTGCCCCACCTCCTGCACCCCCTCGAACTCCAGGGACATTGGGACATCATGGCCTCCGCGCCGGTCACGTCCTGCACCGCCGCGTCGCCAAGATCTCGGGCGCCACCTGCTTGGCGCACTCGTCAAGGTCGCCAGCCCAGCGCGCCCCCTTCGAGGCCTTCGCGTCGGCCACGCGCGCCGCCAAGTCGAGTTCCACGGACCTTCAAGTCGACTGGCGGCAAAGCTCCGCTCGCGGTCGCAGGTCTTAATCTGCCTGCCGCTGGCCGCCGCGATCGCCGTCGGCAAGAACTTCTTCTTCAGCGCATTGTCAACCTGCAGATGGAGCTCCCAAATGAATTCACGAAGCTCCATGGGCTCATCTGCAAGCGCATCGCACGCCCCCTGCACTTCCTTGCGCTCGGCCGTCGCCCGTGAACTCGCAATTAAATTAGCGCAAATCCACTTGCCCCCAATCATCGGCGCGCCGATCGTTGAAACGGTCATGCTCGTCGACCGTGGGTCCCCCGTCCCCGATGTCGAAATGGTGGACCTTCGCCACGTCAATAAACGCGTCACTGGGCACCATCGACGGAACCTGCTCGGACTTTTCCAGCGACGTATCGAAGCATCCCACAGCCCACCTGTTGATGGCAAGTACGGCGGGGGGTAACAAACAAACCATGCGATGGAAAGGTGGATAATTGATAGACGTGGCCTCTATCTGATACAATGATCCGATACTGTCTCGCTATCGTGAAACAGGCAGATAGGATGGCGCTACCTTGAGCCAAGGCAACGGCGGATGTAGCGTTCGCTATACAGTCCCCTTGTATCTTTTTCAAGGTGAATTGGGCACCCCCCACGTTTTGAGCCACGGGGCCCAATAGGCCACCCCGGCCACATCCAATGAGCCCCGAGAGGGCTCCAAGACCTGCAAAGATATCTTCAAGGGGGCTCCACAAGAACCCTAGGAGGCCCCAGTGGGACCCCAAGTGAGCCCTTAAGCTGGCCCTCGTCGTCTCAAAAGCTCGGCTTCCCTTCCTCCTTTTCGCCGTCCGTTCCTTCCCTCCTCATGTCCCGCCTCCTCCCTCCTCCAAATCCTCCCTCCTCCTCCTCCTCCTCCTCCTCCTTCTCCTCCTCCTCCTCCTCCTCCTCCTCCTCCTCCTCCTCCTCCTCCTCCTCCTCCTCCCTCCTCCTCCTCCTCCTCCTCATGCTCCTCATCCTTCTCCTCCTTCTCTCTCTCGTGCCGCAGTCCTGTGAATCCTCCTCCTCCTCCTCCTCCTCCTTCTCTTCTTCCCCCTCCTCGTCGGCCTCATTTTCCTCCTCCTCCTCTGTCTCTCTTGCCCCACCCCTCTCCCCCCCCCTCCCCCCTTTTCCCCCCCCCTCCTCCTCCTCCTCCTCTTCCTTTTTCCTCCTCCTCCTCCTGATCTTGCCCTCCGAGCATGGCTCAAGATAACCTCCGACTGATCTCCAAGAGGCCTCAAGCCAGGCTCACGATGGCCCAAGATAGATGAGCGTGGCTCGGGATAGCCTCCGACAGCCTTTAGCTGAGAACGGCTCAAGATAGCCTCCAAAACGACTCGAAGAAAACCAAGTATCGTGTCTGGATTGGCCGCTGGGGATCCGCGAAGAAGCAAAAAGTCGAACATGCTCCGCTCAGCCGCGCGCGCTGAAGGATCAGGCATAAACAGCAGCCAGCGCCGCGCGCCCTCGCCAGCCAACGCCGCAGGTCGGCACCCAAAGCGTGCGAGCAGAAAGGCTGGCTCCGACAGCGAACGTCTTGCTCGGCTCTCTGGACTCTAGGACCTCGCAGAACTCGCCTCCACGACTATCTGGAAGCGCACCCCCATCTGGGAGTTCAAGACCATTTTGGGCACCGGCCGTCGGAAGCACGGGCGTGTCCCAAATAGAGCTCGGTCCAAAAGCAGCAGCAGCAGGTAGGCCAGCCGCGCGTCCACAACGAGGGCAGAGGGCATCCAAAACAGCTTTGTCCACATCAATCTAGGACGGCTGCGGCGCAAATTCCTCGGCCTCCGCGTCGCGCGGAAGGCGGGGGAGGACTGCGCAGAAAGAAGCAGGCCATGGCGTCGCGGCATCTTCGACTGCGGGGACCCAAGCCCGCCGAACACGGGTCGTTGCCTCCATCCTGTGGGTCAGCAGCGCCGCCAGCAGGACCACCAGCGAAGCTTCGTCAACGTCCACCAAAGCGAGGCCCAGGGTCGTGACCAAAGTGTCCATCGTCGTCATCGTCCCCACCATCACCCCCGCCACCAGACTCGCCACGTTCAGGGGTAGCGCGTGGTGGAACCATCTGCAATCAGGAAGTCGGCTCTCGAGTGTCCGTCCGAATGCTTATGCCCACGACCAGCGAGACGCATGGTCGCCGCCACCGTTTCCAGCCAGTCCAAAGTGTAGAAAACGAGCGGCTGCGCAGCAGCAGCCACGCGAGTTTAGGGATATACCAATAAACTCACTTTCTGCATGCCTGTCTGGTCGTGCGTAGCCGACGCGACCACCAACTTGTACTCCGCGACGAGCTGCTCTCGGAGGAACGCAATGCGGGAGCGGCCCATCATGCACCACGCCGCGGGGAGAGGACCGCGGGAGGGCGCGCGCGCGCGCGCCGGCCAACCCCCAACCCAGCAGGCGTTAGGGACAAAGAGGGCTTGCTGATGATAGTGAAGACGATGCTGGTTATATGATGCTGATAACAGTGCTGTGGTTGTGGATGGTGGTGTTGATTTGTCCCTCCACAGCGGGTGGGGCCAGAGGTCCCGCGGCGACGAGGTGGCCCTTCGGGGAGGGCAAGGCCCGCCGTGAAGAAGTTGCAATTGGCCCAGCAGCAGAACAGGTGGAGAGGGTAGAGCATCGAGACCATGGTGCGACGAAATCGAGGGGGCAAGCACCAACGAAGGACATGCCCCCGCCCCTGGAATGCACATCAGGCCAGGCTGGGAACCGCCGGGAGCCCTTTAGGGAGGGCCAGCCCCGCCGCACCTATGATGTCCAGCACTGGGTCTGCACGAACAGGAATCAGGCCATCCAGGTGCGAGGAGGGCGCTTCGAGGCGCCCGTGCAGCGTAGCCCCGAACGCCGCCATATCGGGAATATCCGCACGAACTGGCAGAGCAACATCAAGAGCAGCACGCGCAGGAGGCTCAGCACGCACATGTAGGACAGCACCGTGTACATGACTGTCATGAGGACCCGCGTGAACATGAAAGAGGCCATCGAGTTGCGACGAGACTGCCTCTAGGTGCGCCTCAAGGTGCACTTGCAGGAATGCATCAGTCCCCGCCAAATCGATATCCGCACGGACGGGAGGATCAACATCAAGATCAGCACGTACATGAAATCAGTACGAACAAGATCTGCGCTGGCAGGGGGATCAGCGCGTACAGGAACCGCACGCACGGCAGGAACAGGAAGATCAGCACGTACATGGGGACCAGCACGTACGGGATCAGGATGTACAGGAAGATCAGCACGTACATGATCAGCACATTCAGGATCAGCACGAACAGGACCTGCAAGTACAGGAAGGTCTGCCCGCACAGGAATACCAGGAGGCTCAGCACGCACATGTAACATGTAGGACAGCACCGTGTACATAACCATCATGAGGATCCGCGTGAACATGAAAGAGGCCATCAAGTTGCGACGAGACTGCCTCGGGGTGCGCTTCAAGGTGCACTTGCAGAAGTGCAGCGAACCCCGCCGAATCAATATCCGCACGAACGAATCATTATCAGCAAGTACATGAGGATCAGTAGGAACAGGATCTGCACTGACAAGGAGATCAGCACGTACAGGGACCGCACGTACGGAAGGAACCGGAAGATCAGCACGCACATGAGGACCAGTACATACGGGATCAGCATGTACAGGAATATCCGCACGTACGTGATCAGCACGTTCAGGATCAGGACGAGCAGGATCTGCATGTACAGAAAGGTATGCACGCACAAGATGATCAGCACGTACAAGATCCGCACGGATCATCACGAACATGAGGATCGACATCAGGATCCGCACGCACGGGAAGATCGATCTCAATATCTGCACGTTCAGGTATATCAGCTTCAGCAGCACGTACGTGATCAGTACGCACACGGACATCAGCACGCACCTGAGGAACGACATCGGGATCCGCAAGATCGGGAGGATCGACATCAGGATCAGCACGTACAGGTAGATCAGCACTCGCACGAGTTCTCCGAAGCGTGAAAGATATCCGCACGAGCCGCAACAGAGTCCGAGAGGCCATCCAGTCGCAAAAAGAACATGACAAACTGATGGTCAAGCGCACTCTGGATAGAAGCCCGAACATCATCTGTACAATGAGGTCCACCAAAAGTATCGTGACAGCCGTGGACATCTGGACGACCTGCAGAGCAAGCGCCACCAATAATACCAGCGCCATCAACCTGATCAGGATAAAAGGCAGGAGCCTCAGAGTTGAAGGGGGACGTGGGCACAGCAGGAAGTGGCCCACATCCAAAAATATCAGGATCGACGCCAACGCCAGGATGCTTCCGCGGCCGCTGGGTTTCAGGCCCGCCGCGGCCGGCCTGCCACGGGTCAACCCCACCAAGAACACGCCACTGGTCCAATCCACGAAGATCCGGTGGGTCACGCCGACCACCATCATCGAAAGGAGGCCCACCAGGCCCACGATCGCTCGCGTCATCCCCGACATGGCCACGTCGATCGCCACGCGATGCCCTACCACGATCAGGTGCCGCCGAGAGCCAAATGGCGAGTTCACTGGTGCGCGTCCCAGCATGTTTATGTCCTCGGTCCACAGCCACATACTCTGCACACAGGGTCTCGACGAGGTCGAGCTGAGCCAGTGTGATGTTCCGAACGCTGTCCGAAACGAGAGGGCAATCGTGCGCCAGCAGCAGCTTGATCTTGCCCCTGCCCTGCGCAGCGGCGGCCCAGAGGGATATGTGCACAGGGGTGCAACCAGCCGCCAGCCGCCAGCCCAGGCAACGCGAGCGAGAACCACCATGACCCACGCAACTGCCGGAGCAGTGTCAAAGCCCGTGGCTCAGCAAGTACATCAGCAAAAGTGGCTTGTGGCTGGTGGTGGTGGTGGTGGTGGTGGTGGTGATGATGATGATGATGATGATGATGATGATGATGATGATGATGATGATGATGATGATGATGATGGTGATGATGATGGTGATGGCGGAGCAAACTCTGAGGATGACTCGAGCGAGGCGCGGGTTAAATCATCCCTGATGGGAGGGCCGCGGAGGGGTATTGCGCTCCACCGTTCGCGCCAACATGCCGGGAATGTCTTGAGCGGGTTGCCTGTTCGGCGCGCGACGTCCTCCGATTACGGAGCATACTTTGAGGATGTCTCGAGCGAGGCACGGGCTTTCGCACCCGAGAGGGGCCAGATCTTGAGGATGTCTCGATCGGCGTACTTGCTTTTGCTGGCCAAGCTCGTGGGCACGGATCCTCCCCAGGATGCCACAGGAGGGGTTTCAGGAGACACCAGAAGGCCACAGGAAGGCTCAATGGGGCCACAGGAGGCCCCAGGAAGCCCCAGGAAGCCTCAGGAAGCTCCAGGAGGCCACAGGGGGCCCCAGGAAGCCCCAGAGGGGCCACAGGAGGCCCCAGGAGGCCCCAAAAGACTCCAAGAGGCCCCAAGAATCACCATGAGGCCACAGGTGGCCACAGGAAGCCACAGGAGGTCACAGGAAACGCCAGGAGGCACCAAGACGTACCGGAAGGCACCAGGAGGCCCCAAGGGGCCCGAGGATCAGGAGACCTCAGAAGGCCACAAGTCTGGGTGTCTGATTTGACGCGGCCGTCAGTTTGCCGATGTGTGTAGGTGCTTGGTGGGGAGATGGGAGATGGGAAAGTGGGAATGTAAGTTAGTTGAAGAATATTGGGAGTATAGTGGCTGAGAGCCAGCGCAATCGGGTACCCCTCTGTACCGTGGCAAGCTGTACATAACACCCGATGTAAGAGCCAGCCAAATAAAGATCAGGCCGGCTCCGCTACCAACTGAAAAGCAAGGGTCAGAAGCTTGGCCATGAGGAAATAAACTGATAACCCGGCTCTTAGGGTAACGTCGCCAACGTATCGAAGTATCCCACAACTCATATCTTGATGGCATGTAAGACGGGAGGTAAGAGACTAGCCATGCGATGGAGAGGTGGATCATTTATAGACGTGGTCTTTGTCTGATACAATGGTCCGCTAGTGTCTCACGATCGTGAAACAGGCAAATGGGATGGCCCTACCTTGAGCCAAAGCAACGGCGCCAAGACCCGCAACCCCGAGAGGGCCCCAAGACCCGCGAAAGTATCCCCAACTGGGCTCCACGAGTACCCCAAGAGGCCCCACTGGGACCCAAAAAGAGCCCCTGAGATGGCCCTCGTCGTCTTTCAAGAACCTCTCGCAACAAAAAATCTCCAAAGCTCGACTTCTTATTTTTCGCCGTCCGTTCCTTCCCTCCTCATTTCCTGCATCCTCCCTCCTTTCAGTCCTCCCTCCTCCTCCTCCTCCTCCTCCTCCTCATCATACTCCTTCTCCTCCTCTTTCTCGTGCCGCATTCCGCTTCCTCCTCCTCCTCTTTTTCTTCTTCCCCCTCCTCGTCGGCCTCCTCCTCCTCCTCCTCCTCCTCATCCTCCTTCTCTCTTGTTCCTCCTCCTCCCCCCCTACCCCTCCTCCTCCTCCTCCTCTTCCTCCTCCTCCTCCTCCTCCTCCTCCCCCTCCACATCTTCCTCCCAGGAGGTCGAGCATGGCTCAAGATAGCCTCCGACTGATCTCCAAGAGGCCTCAAGGCAGGCTCACGATGGTCCTAGATAGCTGAGCATGGCTCGGGATAGCCTCCGACAGCCTCTAGCTGAACATGGCTCAAGATAGCCTCCAAGAGGACTCAAAGAAAACCTCCGATCGTGTCTAGATTGGCTGCTGGGGATACGCGAATAATCACAAATCTAACATGCTCCGCTCAGCCGTGCACACAGGAGGATCAGCCATAAACAACGGGCAAAGCCGTACACCCTCGCCAGTAAGTGCCGCAGGTCGGCACTTACAGCGTGTGAGCAGGAAAGGCTGACTCAGACAGCGAACGTCTCGCTCGGCTCTCTGGTCTCTGGGACCTCGCAGAACTCGCAGAAGGACATGCCCTGCATCAGCAGCACTCCACAAGAGCCACACTGGCCACAATGCATGTCGGATTGCCGAATGCTGCACGGCCTGCG
Organism: Prorocentrum cordatum; assembly: GCA_963575745.1. Lineage (NCBI taxonomy): Eukaryota > Dinophyceae > Prorocentrales > Prorocentraceae > Prorocentrum > Prorocentrum cordatum. The sequence continues at coordinate 761,687 of CAUYUJ010015305.1, forward strand.
GCACAGCTCATTCCGCACCTTGTCCAAGGTAGCAATGGCACCGTGCAGAAAACAGCAGGTGTTATCCTAGGGGAACGAAAAATGCATAAACATAATGACCCTGTGACGTACCCAACCCTTTCTAGACATGAGGCGATTATACTCAGGACCACTCAATGCTGACTAGCATTCTGAAGGACGCGACACTTGCGCAGATCGCAAGACCCCCAAGGAGCGGCGAGGTCCCGAGGTGGTCCGCGTGGGACCCACCTGCGCTGGGCCTCCCAGGAGCCCACGAAAGTGGCGACAGGTGCGCAGATCGCAAGCGCCCCAGGGGGCGGCGAGGTCCCGAGGTGGTCCGCGTGGGATCCACCTCCGCTGGGCCTCCCAGGAGCCCTCGAAAGTGGCGAAAGATGCGCAGATCGCAAGCGCCCCAGGGAGCGGCGAGGTCCCGAGATGGTCCGCGTGGGACCCACCTCCGCTGGGCCTCCCAGGAGCCATCGAAAGTGGCGACAGATGCGCAGATCGCAAGCCCCCCTGGGGGCGGCGAGGTCCCGAGGTGGTCCGCGTGGGACCCACCTCCGCTGGGCCTCCCAGGAGCCCACGAAAGCGGTGACAAATGCGCAGATCGCAAGCCCCGCAGGGGGCGGCGAGGTCCCGAGGTGGTCTGCGTGGGATTCACCTCCGCTGGGCCTCCCAGGAGCCCACGAAAGTGGCGACAGATGCGCAGATCGCAGACGGCACGAGAGAAGAGGAGAAGGGAACAAAGGAAAAAGGAGAGTAGGAGGAGAGGAGGAGAGGAGGAGAGGAGGTGGAGACCACACTGCTCTATTCAAAACGAGTACCCAACACCGAAGGAGGGTTGGGAAAACTAGTTCTTGCATCCGCGCTGGACCCCCCTCCCTGACGCGCGGAGCGCGCCAGGGGCCGCGCAGGAGGCGCCGCCAGGGGCCCCAGCGCCGATCAGAAAAATCCGCGCGGACCTCCGAAACAATATGTTCATGCCATTGTTCGCTCCCCTATATCCGGCATCGGAACATTCCACTGCATGAGCAGATACGACAGCGTTAGGACCTGCGTGCTCATCGGCGTCGGCTGGTACTGCGGGTGGGCCAGCTGCCAGGGCAGCTGCGCCCCGTCGCCATCTGTGGCCATTTCTGGCTGCAGCAGATCGTGCTCGGGCACCGGAGGCAAGGACCTGGAGCCTATGCCGGGCACGAGCTGCTGGCCTGCCTCACCTTCACTACACCGCTGAACTCCATGAGTTCCTTGCACGCTGGATCGTCCACATCGCATTTCTCGGTGTCACCAGGCGACTTCGTGCCCCGACTGATGGCCTCTGCAGGTGTGAGAGTCTCCACCGCCGTCTCCATCACCCCGCCCGCGACCTTATTCAGCATAGGGGTCAATTCGTTGCTGACCTGCTGGTCTGTGGGGCGCAAGGCCGGCATCGGCTTAATACACTGCTCCACCACTGGTTGGCAAACCTGTGTGAGCTCGTCGGCGGGCTCGGGCCACGACAGGCTCGGCGACTGGCCGCGCCTCAGCCGCTTCAGCATCACTTCGGCGTTCGTGCCCTCAAAAGGCAAGCTGCCTGTCACGATGAAGTACGTAAGCAGCCCGAACGAGTAGCAATCGGCGGCAACGTCTGGTGGAACAGCCTGCCGCGAGACCAACTCTGGCGCCATCCACCGCAACGTGCCGCCCAGAGGCTTGGCGCTTCGGGTGATGTTCCGGGAGAGGCCGAAGTCGAGGAGCTTGGCGTGAAACGACGGTCGCCCACTCCTGCTGAACCGCTCCTCCACGAAGACATTGGAGTCCTTCAGATCACCGTGGACGACGGCAGGCTCTCTCGAGTGCAGGTAACGCAGCACGTTCAGGATGTCGAAGACGATCAAGGACCGCACTGAAACGCTTCTTTCCGGAGCCCTGGCACCCGGAGCAGCACAACGCGAGCCCTCGGGCTGATCGGGGCCCCTGGACGGGCTACGGATGAACGCGCCGAGGGACACACCGTCCACGTACTCGAGCACCAGGCATATCTTGTTCAGGCCAGCGTCCATGCACGCCCCGTAGAAGAACGCGATGTTGGGATGGCGGAGGCGGCGAAGGATCCTCAGCTCGTTGCAAAGAGCGGACAGGCCCTTTCGTGCGATGCCCTCCTTCGGCGCCTTCACCGCCACCAGGGTGTTGTGGTACAAGCCCGGCACAACGATGCCGAAACCACCCTCGCCGAGAGCCCTGCAGGACATGAGCTCCACTTCGCCACTAGCGATGAGCCACTGCTCCCGCAGGCCTATGGCGCGCATCTGGATCATCTTCTGGCGGTCCGGGCCGCCGTCGAAGGCCGAGGCGCTCCGGGTCGTCTCCGGGCGCGACGAGGCGAGAGATCGGTCGGAGCCGACGTCCTCGCGGCCCGCCGCGTCCTCGCCGCGGCCCACCCTGGACAGCTGGAACTCCGCCTGGAAGCGCATCTGCTTCTCCGCCAGGAACCCCGCGAACATCTCGCGCTCCTGCCTCTCGAAGGCCCGCTTCCCGACGGCGGCGAAGACCGTGAGCGCCAGGAGAACCACCATGTTGAAGTGGACAACCTGCACGGCAGGGCTGCCGAGCGTCAGCGCAGGCACGGCGTACGCCAGGAATGGGATCACCTCAAACGGAGCGAGGACCACCCAGCGTATCGGCACCAAGAGGTGCACAGCGGTGACGACGCAGTCGATGTACAGCACCACATTGCCGTCGGTGGGGCTCGTGTCCACGCCCCAAATGGCCTCCGTGTCGTCGTAGCCAAACGCTCGCGCGAGGTAATGCTTCGTGCACATCGGTATTGCCATCACGACGATACCGCATGCAATCACGACAGCGATCTCCAAGCCCAGGGTGCCAATAACATTGTACTTGGCCAGCAGTGTCCCAGAGCTGAAGCCCAGGTTGAAGGAAACAATTGTGGCGAAGTACATCAGCAGCTGCCACCTGCTGAGCTCCCGAGCCTCATTCGTGGCGTACTGATCCTCGTCCCAATATCTGTGCCCAACGATAGTTATGAGGCCTAGAAAAGTGGAGAGGGCCATCAGCAACACTACGTGGTGGGACAGCCGCGCTTTCTGGCATTTCACAAAGCCCGCCTCTTGCATCGGGTCTTCGAACCTAAGTGTGAAGCGGCCGACGCCATTCTCGTACCCCGCCCGTCTGCAGCACGGGCACAGCCCGTAACAGCAGGGCATCCATCTGCGTCCATCGCTCGATGGATCTGGCATCACTTTCAGACAAGAACTCGTTTGAGCAAGCGCGGTCAAGTTCTATGAATATGAAGAGTACTTGAACCGAACTGGCTTGAACCAAAATGGTGACAGCATCGTTGATTCATACATCTTAGGTTTGCTCTGGTCCTTTCTCTCTGCCTCCTCGTACCTCTTGAAGCCTCCCTGCTGGTCCTCCCGCCTCCTCCTCCTCGTGCCTCCATCCTCCTCCCGCCTCCTCGTCCTTTTGCCTCCTCCTCCTGCCTCCTCCTGCTTCTCCTCACGTATGCTGCTTGGCAGCCGCGTGGGTAACACCGCGTCTTGGCCAACATGCGCGACCAAGAGCGGCCCCCGGACCGATCCCGGACACCACACTGCGCACCTGCACGGTCCGCCCGCAGCCGTGCCCACGAGGGGCTCCCCCAGCGGTCCACAGAGCCAGCTCGATGAGCGAGGGCGTGGGAAAGAAGCACACGTCTTTCGGAAAAAATAAGTAAACACATGAAGTAAGTGACCATGTGTTTGAATCGGCGCAACCTGGGTTATCCGGGGAGGGACGGGGGGAGGGGGGGGCCGGCCGATAACCCAACCTTCGCGCTGTGGGCAGCCCTGCATATGCCCGCGCGCACCGGTGCTGTGGCCCCCACAGCTGCTAACGATGCTGCCGCGATGCTACTATTGGTGCTGCGACGATGCGGGCGCCGTCTGAGAATGCCTAGGGATTTCTGGACAGCTCGCATTGGAAAACGCGAGATGCGGTTGCTAAGCGTAGCCGCGAAGTCTTGTGTACACTATCTATAGAGCACGCGGGCACCACACTGCCTGTGATCACTACAAAACACGCGTGCGCCACATCGGTCTTGCACATCACAGGTGCTGCTGCAGCAGAGGCTTCTGCGTGCACCAGAGCGCCTGTGTACACCCCGATGCCTGTGCACACCACAGGAGCAACGAGCACCACAACGTATGGCGAACATTTGCGCCACAGCGCTTCCGCGCAATTCCAAGTCCCGCCAGTACCCAAATCTGGAACATCTCCGAGGGCCCGAAGGTATCAAATGCAATGTGTAGGATATGTGTGATTATTTGTTGTTCTGGCCGCGGGTACGGTCCCTTTCCATTTTTGGCCGACCATGTTTGTGTACACCACGGTGCCTGTCTTGTGTACACCACGGCGCCTTTTGTACAACACAGCTGCTTGTGTACACCGCAACGCCTGTCTAGGCAACATGGCCTGTGTACCCCACAATGCCTGTGTACACGGCAGAAGCCGTGTGCACCACAGCGCCTGTGTACACTGCGGTGCTTGTGCACACCACAAAAGCCGCGTGCACCACAACGCATGGCGAACATTTACGCCGCAGCGCTTCCGTGCACCTCCAAGGTCCCGCCAGGGCCCAAATCTGGAAATACCCGAGGGACCAGGCCGAACGTATCACATTCAAAATGTGCTTATCGTTTTGTCTGGGCGGGGGTGCGGTCCCCCCGTTGTGGCCGACCATGCTTGTGTACCACAGCGCCTGTCCTGCGTGCGCCACGACTCCTTTGCATACCAAAATTGCTTGTGTACACCGCAGCGCCTGTCTACACAACAATGTCGGTGTACACCGCAACGCCTGCGTACACTACAGCAACCGTGTGCACCACAGCGCATGTGCACACACCACACACACACTGCCTGTGTACACGACGACGCCTATGTGCACCACGTATGCTGCTTCAGTACCATATTCATGCACCAAGGTGTTTGTGTACACCACAGAACTGCGTACACTTCAAGGGCTTCCGGTGGGGCCGAACTCCAGAAAATCGCGGGGGATCCGAGCGTATCAAAATCCAATATGTAAGCTATTTGTGATTATTGTTTTTTCTTGCGCAGGGAACTGTCCCGCTTCTTGGGCCCACAACGCCTGTGCACATCATAGCGAATGTGCACAGCAGCGGATGTGTACACCGCAGCGCCCGTGTACACCGCAAGGTGTGGTACACAACAATGACCATGCACCACAATGTTTGTGTATACCACTATGACTGGGATGCCTGCGTGATTATGTTTGCGTGCACCAAAACGCCAGCGTACACAACATATCGTACTACAACAACAGCAAGCGCGCGCACCAAATCGCCTCGCTGCCTGTGCACAACGCAATGACTGTGTACGCGCTGCTCACGTGCACCTCCAGATGCCTATGGACGACGTCGGTCGTCGTCGTCGTCGTCGTCGTCGTCGTCGTCGTCGTGGTCGTCGTCGTCGTCGTCGTCGTCGTCTGTCGTCGTCTGTCGTCGTCTGTCGTCGTCTGTCGTCGTCACTCGTTGTCTGTCGTTGTCTGTCGTCGTCTGTCGTCGTCGTCCTCTGTCGTCGTCGCCCCGTGCCACTCCAAGCCCAAACGATTCGCCAACGTGCATCCAAACACCAGCATGCTGTGGCGAACGCCACCATACCGTTGAACACAGCGCTCCCTGCGAGTTCCCTGCGCCCCCCCCCCCGGGACCTGCAAAACCGGCTATGTTAGGCTATCCTTGGGGGGGGGCTTGGTGGGGCGAGCCCGATAATCCGGGTTATCGCCGGACCCTAAAACAAAACAGTATCTAGGAAGGCGGATCAAGTAGATTGGGTTCAGGCCCTCCCAGAGAATAGCAAGTTACAGCAAACGCACATCGGTTCTTGAAATAGGAAAGCGCCTGAAATACTTTCAACGACCGGCATGTAATTCCTCGGGCCTCCCGAAGCAGAAAAAAGTTCCCCAACTGACCGCCCCGACCCGTCTATGGCGCCCCGAGACGACAGCGAAGACGACGGCTACGGTGGCGGCGGGGACGGGCACGTTGAGAAGAAAACAGGCGGAGAAACCCTAAGATCCGAATTGCGTCGTGAACAACAAGCCGCGATCAGACCTCTCGACCCCATCACGGCGCTCTATGTTTCGAGCTGGGCCGATCCGCGAGACGGGGAGAAAGCGCCGGCCCAACGGGCCAGAAGCCTGCTAAAATATGCGGTATCATACTATGCTGTTCCAAATTCGCGCGCGTGGCAGCGAAGCCCCAGTCTCAGGTCGGGCATGTCTCCCTACAGACGGATCTTGGGCGAAACAATTCGAAAGACTCAAGTATTCAAACGAATGCTCAACAGGAATAATAAAAAGTCGTCCCCAGGCTATGGTTTGATGATTTCTGAATATTAACCCCAGTCCGAAAGTAACCCAGAGCGGCCCCCTGACGGTCGGCCAGAACTCCGGAGGGCGATTTTTGGGGACCCAGGAGTGCCCCAGGAGCACCCCGCGGGACCCCAAGGCAGCTCCAAGAGATCATTCGAGTCGGGGTGGCAGGTTCCACGATGGCCACCATAAGCTCCCCAAAAAGCTTCACGATAGCCTCCCAATGGTCAGATACAGTTCCTCGAGGCCGCCAAGAGGCACAACATCTGTGATTCTTCTCAACCTCCGAGACGCCCTCGAGAGGCCCCCAGAGGCCGCCAGGACCCGACAAAGGGGCCCCCAGAGGTCCCCCAAAATGCCCCACAGCAGCCCCGCGACGCTAGAAAAAAGGCCCCCGCGAGCACGCAGGCAAGTGCCAACTTTGCTTCAATGGACCCCCGAAGGACCCCGAAAACGGCCGAAGAGAACTTGAAGGGGAGTCTCGTATGGGCCTAAAATGAGGGACGCGAACAACCATTTCGAGCCTTCTGCTCCGAGACGCCCACGACTGCTACGACCACCACCAATCAGCGTTGCCATGGCAACGAACACGCGGGCAAACGCCCGCGAAACGCCCGCGATGGAATAGTCTGGGCCAGCGGAGTGAGCGAATTGATTTAATTCGGCGGCACCCTTGCGGGCAATGGCCGTGTTGCAGGCGTCGATGGTAGTTGAGATGATGGTGATGACATGGATGATGCTGATGGTGATGATGATGATAATGATGATGGTGACGATGGTGATGATGATACTGGCACGCCTCAAGACATGCAAAGAGTGGTTTCGCGCATTCCGCCTGCCCGTTTTGATAATTCTCTGGTGGACACATGAAAATCTGCCAGCCTTTCGGCGTGTGCGAGGTTTTGTCCTCGTCATCGTCATCGTCGCCGTCGTCGCTGGTTACAAAGAAAAATGACGGGGGGGTGGGGGGTGGGGGGGGGCCCAAGTCAGAATACGATTCCCCCCCCCCGGGTCCTAGGGGTGGTCCCGCCATCTGGGTCGGCGGCGCCGGCTATAAGACCTTCGCAATACTAGTGGAACGTCCACCCAGCGCAAGGCACGCGAGAATGACAACTTCTGCCAACTCAAATCAAATAAGCCTTGCACCGGCAGGTGCGTGAGCAAAGTGAAACATTAAACAGACAGGCCGCTTGTCGCACGAATGCGACTCACAGGGGGGGAGGAGGAGGAGGAGGAGGAGGAGGAGGAGGAGGAGGAGGAGGAGGAAGACGGTGAAAGAAGGGGAGAGCTAGCACAAGACAGTGCACAAGCAGAAAGAGACACAAGACCGGTCAGTCGCGCCATGCTTTTCACAGCCGACTCCCACGCCGCTGCTGCACCAGCCTCTGGCCGGAAGATGTCAGCCAAACGGCCGCGGGTGCCGGCTATTCTCAGACAGCTGTTCAAAACCATGTTGCACCACATACGTCGGGGCCGCCTTCTTCGGCGAGGCCCTGTCGGCAATCGTGGTTCACTGCCGCTGGGCTGCAGGACGGAGCATCGCACGGGGAAGTGGCAGGGTCGCCTCGCGAGCTGCCCTAGGAAAATCATTTGGCGCTTGGCAATGGCTTCGCCCAGCGGCCGCTCGCCAACAATGCTCAACGCGGCGTTGTTGGACACGTGACTTATATACGAAGGTTGCACTCTGCAAGTCCGTCGTAAACTCCTGGGCTGAAACCCATCAAGTCTCTTTCGCTCTGATTTGTTCAGGCAAGCGGCGAAAAGACAGTAGCACACTGTTGAGACGATGCGCGCGTTAACAATCTTGAATTTCTGATCCCAGGACAATGTTGCGTGGGACCCGATTACATGCAACACCTTGAAATTATGCTTTGCCGCCCCGCGATCTCCGATTCAGCTCAAAGCCACTACGGACGTCGGACGAGATGCGAGCCCCGCGATACAGCAACGCCTTCTGTTCATTCACTGTGTCTCCAACACTGTTCACTACGCGCGCGGCTGGCCGAACTCTCATCCATTCTCATGCGTCCCAGTTAAAGCTCAGACCTCACTGGCCCCCGCATTCCTTCACGCAGGACATGACCTCCTGCGCGACAACGTGGTTTGCATCCATCAAGAGACCGCAGCGCGTCATCGGCGCACACCACGTTTCGCACGATGCGCGCGTCGGGCACGTCGAGCATCCGCCGACGCAGTAGGGCGCGCACATCCCCCAGCAGCGTCGCCATTACGACGGCGAGCAAGAGCGGAAACAACGGGCACCCCTGACAAATGCCGAACCTTTGTCGTCGCTCGTCGGACGATGAGTCGAGGTCAGACACAACGAACTTTCTGCCCTCGTAGATCGCCCTCGCCACGCCTACGAACTTGGCGAGACGTCGCCGCTGCCGCGGAAGACGCGGCGTCGAAACCCTTCGCCCAATTCAAGCGCCAATAGGTGGGCGGCCCCCTCCATCGTGGCCCACGCGTCCCCAAGTACCCTCCTGCCCGCGACTATCGCTTATAAAGTGCCGCGTTTGGACCCGAACCCGAATGAGATGGGCCAACGGTTGTTCTCCACTCTCGCGCGTTTCAACCTCTGCCACGTGATCATCGCGAAGACCTTGCACCCTCTTGGCAGCAAGCTGATCAACCGGTAGTTGTCGCATGCTGCTGGATCTCCCTTTCTGGAAAAAAAACATGCGAACCCGCGATTTGCGCCGAGCCTGGAACCGCTGCCTGCGACCAGACCACGTCGCAGAAACGCGCGACGCATGGCGGGGCTGGCTGTCCATCCGCAGCAGACGCTCCCCAAAATTATGGCGGCAAGTCGCCCAGGCCGCCTGCTCGATTGTCTTCTGTTTGCTCCTCTTTTTTTCAGTCTGCAGGCGGCTCGCTGCGCCTCCTCGTCATTGATAATGCCCAGGTTGAGCAGCGAACCATCTCGATTGGCCGCGCGGCCCACTGCAGTGCTTCTAAATGCTGAGCAAGGGCATCTGCCCTGCGGTCGCTGTCCACCAGGTCGCCCTTGTTACCCCTTGTTCGTGCGAAATCTTCCCTGGGCGTGCTGGCGGCCTCTGAGCAGTTTGCTGCTCTGTGCCCAATCTACCTCTCCCGGTTACACTCTCGCCTTGTCTCTGGCCACGGAAGCTCAGATTCGCTTCCCTATGCCACGCTCTCGCGGGACATCCGCGCCCCGCATGGCTCGAGACCGCAATCGCGCGAGCTCCGGCGCGCTGCCACTGACCCGCGGGTTGCGAAGACGGGCCAGCACCTGCGGCAAGACAGTCGTCTCTACATGCGCGAAACCATCAACTATTCGGCACAATGCCAGATTCACGTCGGAGCCATTCGGGAACGCCCCCTCGCAGCCGCCCCGCACATCGCCCAGACATCTCGCAGAGGCCTGCATGATGCACGCGTCGGCTAGGGCGCCGTGGTCTCGGCGACATGCCTGTTCTTCCATACGGCGCCTGTTTACCTCCATACGCATGGAGGCTCGCAGTAATGCGCGATGCGATGAAAAGTCGCGCCTCTAAGCGGGCACTTGCAAATTTGACGTTCTGCAGCCACCCCTGCTCACAACAGAAAAATCGATATGTGAATGAGTCTGCCCGCTGTCGCGGACGCCTGCCCTGGCGCCAACGGCGTCGCAGGTTGCAAGGCCGCCAATCGAGGCATCGAACACATGTTCGCCAGGCACATGCTGAGATGTGCGAGCGTCTCCACGAGCAACTGCCCATTGGCATCGCCCTTGCATCCCGTGCCCGGGCACGGCAGGACGTGCTCGCCCACCGCCGCGCATGCGCCATCCATGCAGTAGTAGAGCATCGGATTTGAGTCGCCTGCTAACAACGCGGGACCGCGCGCCTATTTGGACTGGACGAACCGAGCCAAATCGCGAAAGAACATATGTTTGTTTCTATCGAGCGGCTTACCACTACGAGGCGCGCGCCGAGAATAGCACAACCTTCCCTCCAGGGACGCGTGCCTTCAACGACGCCATTCTTGAATCAGCCTGGCAATATCCGACCACCGACCTCCGAAACCAGGAAGCGACTAGAACTCCTACATCCACTCGCTCGCTATCTCCGTCGATCCCTCCCGACATGATGACCAGGAAGCCTGAATCCGCCAAGTCTCTTGTACGCACAAGGCCTCGATTTGGTTATCAATCACGATTTTCTCTACTTCGAATTGTTTCGAGCCTGTGTACCTTTTTCATATTCCAAGATGCAATCGTGAATTCTGAGGTTTGAAGAAAATAAAGGTCCGCCCCTGCACGCGGCGAGTGGCAATTTGGCTCGACCAGGCTGCTCCGCTTCAGCTGCATGGGAATTGGCATGAAGAGCGTCCTGAAAAACGTGCAAAGAAGGCACACGATCCAAAACGCTCTGCGGTGAAACGTCTCTGCTTGCACACCGCTGGCACTCCTACATGGCGTGGGCGCCCTTCCCCTTCCACTTCTCCTTGAACGTCCCCTTAGTTGCGGCTTTGCCGGATCCCTTGAACGACGAATTCTCGAGGTTGCCGGCCATTTTCTGCGCGAGGTCTGGGAAGTCAGGGACCCCGTAGTCCGTAAGCCACGCCTCCCACCCTCGTCCATATTCCACGTGGAACCTGCCAGAAATCATGATGGCCTGAATGGCAATGCCGCCCAAAACTCAAACCTTGCCTCCCGCAGGATCGGCCCAGATACACTGACCAGCGCAACCCAATTGTTTCAGCAGGCACTTCACTCCAAAAACGAAGTTCGCCATAGCCCGTTCTGGGAGGGACTGGTCCGGCTTAGCCCGCAGGTCGTTTCCCCCCTCCTGAAATCTGCAGTTGCGGCAAAATGCCACCGCCGTGTCCCGGTCCTTCCGACAAGGATCCCCTTTGAATTCCCCCTTCACGTACAGATCCTCTGGTTGAGGTCCCAAAAACTCCCACAATTTATTTGTCACCCACTCCTTCGCCCCGTCGAAGTCCTCGAAGTACCGCAACCCCCAAATCACGATCGTCTTATCCTTGTCCTGGTTGTCTGTGCTGTTGCCGCGCGGGGTCATCAGCACGGAGACCTGTAGCCTCAACGCCTTCATCTGATCCAGAACCTTCTGGTCGACGCACTGCTCGGAGCCTGGGGTGCCGAGATCGACCTGGTTGTCAAGACTCGTGATGCGGATGTCTACCTCCTCCACCTTCTCCTCCAGGGTCCCCGTCCTGGTCTCGATCACCTCGCTCATACCCGAAATCTTACTCTCTAGATTCGTGGTCGCCTGCCGGAAAGGGGTGACCTCCTGCCTGAGCATCGCTGCGATCTCCTGCAAGCCTGCCTGGGCCACTGCTTGGGAGGCGCTTGCACTGCCAGCGTCTGGAGGTGTGTCGGGGATCTGCGACGGCGGCGTGCCTATGTTGAGCCGCTGCGGGCCGTCGTCAATCACGTACGGGCCATCGTCCATCTCGTTAAGCGGACCAAGCAAGCGGCCTCGGACGTCGCGATCGAGGACTGCGCGAACCAGTGTCCTTGACGACCGCGAGCTCGTACCAGCCATCGGGAGACAAGGGTACGGGAGCGGGAAGTTGGGAGTGTGTTGAGAAATGTGGAGGGCACGAAGGTTGACCCCTGAGCCAATCCCTCCTCTTCTGGGGCATGTGAAAGCACTAATGAGATGCGCCCTCAGGGCTGTGAAAGCCTCGTTTCGGCGCATCCTTCACGAATTTCCTGCGCCCCCAGGCCTCTGAGACAAGTAAAATACTGGGGACTCGCAGAACAACTCCCCTAGGAGCCTCAGTTCGGCACACCCCTCACGCACTTCGTGCATCATGGGAGCTTGGCTGGCCCCAAAGACTGCTCCTTGAGGCTTCAATTTGGATCATCCTTCACGCATTTCGTACCCAGGGACCTCAACGGGAAGTCTCAATTCAGCACACTCATCACGCACTTCGTGTCTCATGGACTCTCAGGGGTCCTCAGCTGACTCCTCAGACAGTTCAAGAGAGCTTCGATTCGGCACACCCATCACGCACTTCGTGACTCATGGACCTCCACAGGCCCTCTGTTAGCTCCTAAGACCGCCTGGATCCCCAAGGCATCCCAAGATGGCCCTGAGAAAAAAATACATCGAACAATCACGAGAAAGGTCACGACCCTCGTCGAAGCCGTATCCCGAACACCCACTGATTGCAACAACTGCGTGCGTGTTTCCCTTTGGGGGCCCGTCGTGACTCCCGCTCTGCGGGCTCAATACACTAGACATCCGATGCCTTGACTTTTTCAAAACGGGGTCCCTGAAGTCCCGATTCTTTCCCATGGACTAGCTTTTCATCTTCGGTTGGTGACCTTGTGACTTACCACGCGAGGAAGCATGAACTTCTGGTCGCATACGGGGTGTCCCACGGCCGTTGGACACGCTTCGAGCACCATCGGAACACTCTCGGAAAGGCGCAGCTGCTGAAGATTATCCTGAGGCTGGGTAGCCAGCGCAACCCGAGAACACAGTTTGAAAATCTCCACCAGATGCGACGGCGCTGGGGTCCCATGAAGGGCCCCAGAAGCAAAGAATTACCCACAATCGTCCGACGTGATGCTTTCCTGCGCGAGGGGGGGTCGGTACGCACGCACGTAAGAAGCCACACCTGAAACGGCACATCGGTATAACAAATTATAGTACAGAAGGCCAGGAAAACTCATGCAAAAGACATACCCGGGCTGAGTACAAGCGCGCCGGTGACAGGGCTCAAACTTTGCCCCAGAATATCTCCCAAGATGTGCTCTGGCAAAGACCTCCAGGCTGATCCAGCCGTGGCGTCGAGGCGCGTCCTGGAAACTCCCCAAACAGGGTGAGCCGCGCTGAAACTCCCAGACAATGGACGACGGCGAAGATAACGACGACGTTGACGACGACGATGACGACGACGACAATGACGACGACGACGACGACGACGACGATGACGACGGCGGCGGCGGCGGCGACGACGGTTGGGGGGCGCCCAGGAAAGAGCCAGGAAGAGGGGGGGCGCATGACGGCCTGGCCCGAGGCATGTGCGCAGACGGGGGGGGGCTAGGGGACGTGTGGAAAGACGCAGGGGGGGCCCCCAGATATCATGGCCTCGACCAGGACATCCACCCCCAATTGGGGAAACCAAAATGTCCCCATACAGCTACTCCCCCGACCTCTCCTGGAGCGCGTTCTGATAAGGATTCGAGGCGAACCAAGCGGTGGCGGCGAGGGCCTCCCAGAAGCCCAAAAGGGGGAAAACAAGGGAAGGGTAGCGGTATGGGTACCATTTCCTCCCTCTACCAATCCTCCCATCCCTCTTCGAGACCTGGTGGCCTCTCGGGTCACAGCTCATGCCTCCCAGTGGCCGTTCGGGACGATCGGGGCACCCCCAGAAGACTCTCGACGAGGCGCAGCTGCTGGAAAGCACCTGGAGGCGAAAACATCTGCAAGAACTTACGAACAAAGATCCTCCACGTCTCCCCCGTCGACTCCTTGGATGCACCCGACGTGTATGAGGGACCAGTTTCACACATTTCCAAGAAGTTACATAAACTACGAATCATAAGAATACTCCTGAAAAAAAAGGGTACACCAAACTGAAAGAAGAAGAACAACAATATATCTACAAAAGATAAACATAAAGTCTCCGAGATCAGTGCAGAATTCCTGAGTCCGCGCTGGAAAACCACTCCTAGCGTGCGGAGCGCGCCAAGGGCGGAGCCAGAAGCGCCGCCAGGGGAGGTCAGCGCAAATCCGAAAAATCAGTGCGGACCTCCAACAGTTCATGTCTGTACAATTCTTGTTACTTGGTCTCAGACCGGTGCGGTGACAAACCGTACGGTGACCTCGAAAGCACGGAGGACCTCATCGCACGATCCGTCACCGCACAATTTTGGAATCTTGGAGGCCCCATTCGCCTGAGACTTTCTCGAAGAGCGATTCGAATCCCAAAACCGTGCTGTGACCCGAATTCCCCCTGGCTCACCACACAGTGCGGTCACCGCACAATTTGGGGCGCCCCCCTGCCGTGTGGGTTCTGGCTGGTTGTCGGGTCATAGCTCGGGCCTCCGGCGGCCGTTCGGGACGATTCTTGCATCCCTGGAACGCCCTCGACGAGGCGCAGCTGCTAGAGAGCACTACGAAGCGAGAAAACATCCGAAAGCCCGAGAAGACGCACGAAGACCTATAAAACGCTTCGGGTCCCCCGAGGCACTGCAGGGGCGCGGTTTGCAAGCCTATTCTTCGAAGTATTGTGTTGCACATGCGTGTTCATCCTGCCATTCTTGCCGATGCTGTGCGTGCGCGTGTGCGTGTGCGTGTGCGTGTGCGTGTGCGTGCTCGTGCGCGTGCGCGTGCGCGTGCGCGTGCGCATGCGCGTGCGCGTGTGTGTGCGCGTGTGCGTGTGCGTGTGCGTGTGCGTGTGCATGCGCGTGCGCGTGCGCGTGCGCGTGATCGTGTGCGCGTGCGCGTGCGCGTGATCGTGTGCGTGCGCGTGCGCGCGTGTATGAGTGTGTGTGTGTGTGTGATTAGTGCTCCTCGAGGTTCTGTGCGCCCCCCCAAAGGGCGCCACGGCTTCGCGGCCGCCGAGGCTCCACCGCCGCCCGCGCCCGGCGGCTGCGCGGCCACCGCCTGCGGCCCGTCGGGGCAGCTCGCCGCGGACCGCGGCTGGTCGGCCGCAACCCAGGGCCCCTCGGGGCAGCCCGCGACGCGCCGCACCTCGCGTCGCCGGCCGCCGCCGAGGGCCACCGCCGAGGGCCCCCGCCAGAGGCCACCGCAAGCGGCCACCGAGGGCCGCCGCCGACGGCCAGCGGCGGCCTGCGGCCAGCGGCGGCCTGCGGCCTGCGGCCGCGCTTGGCGCTCCGCTGGGGATGGCCGCCACGGCCGCCGATGCGGACGAGGAGCCGGGACCGCCGGGACCCATGGACCTCCCTGTCGTCTTCCATCCAGGAGAACCCAGCAGCGAGAACGGGTGACACACAGACGCGAAAAATGCCAGAGGAGGAGGAGGAGGAGGAGGAGGACGAGGAGGGGGAAGAAGAACGAGAAGACAAAACGCGAGCCCGGCGAGCGCGCGGGACAACGGCTCCCCAAGGCAGCCATGGACCTCCCGCCCTTCGGGTAGGACGTGATCGGCTCACGTACAATCAAGACCAGCCCACAAGAAGCCTATCGCAAGGAGCACTGCCCTGAAAATCGCCGAAGTATCTTGGGTCAGGGTTGGGTTTCTCGCTTACGTAGCGGCTGCCAGTGAGGAAGCTCAGGGGACCATGGTCCAGGCGGTTGATTGATGGCTAGCGGCAAGCATCTCAACGTCGGGACATTCTGGGGACCCCGCCAGCTACGGTTTCTTCGCGACCGCTGCAAGCCTGCAATGTGAAACAAACCGAGGACAAACGAGGTATCCTGGCAAAGCGTATCGTGTTTCTTGGCACAGGCGCCCTCATAATCGAATCGATAAGTCGGATCGGCGATCGACATGAATCGGATCGGCGGAAATCGGCAGCCGAGTCGGAGAAGTCGAATCGGCAGAAATCGGCAAGCTCGTAGGCCTCCATCTAGAAATCGGAGCCCGAATCGGAATCCGAAGTCAAATCGAATCGGAATCGGAAGCCATCGAACTCGAATCGAATCGCATCGGAGAAATCGAAATGATGCCCTGTGGTATGGGCTCCCACTGCAACTGGGGGACAACAAAGCGGCAGGACGGGCGGCATATGCCCGGAAGGATGCGGCAGGGGCCCGACATGGACAGGTGCAGGCAGCAGCTCCTGCAGGTGCGGCCTTGCAGGCCCCACGGACAAACGCATCAGATGCCCTGCACCAACGGGGGGGACGTGCCACCTGGCAGCTGCAGCATGCCCACCAGGTTCACCAAGGTGAAGGCATCCAGGCCCGACCCGCAGGACGGGAGCTCCATGGAGGACAGCAGGGGGGGGGGAGGGGTCGCGAATCAGCGCACGTACGTATCTGGTTTTCCTGGTGTCTCCCGGCGCCGAAGGCGCCAACGTACCGAGGAATTGCGCCCAGCACTGGGGCCAGAACCATCTGCACACAGCAGATGTTGTAACCCCTCCCTTCCCCATCCCCCCTTCCGTCCGACCCGAGCCTCGCAGGCGACGACGGGGGCGAATAGGCCAGGATGGATGGGCATCAGATGCATCCGCCCATGAGCTTCGTCGAGCAATCCCATGCCAGGGGCCGCAAGGGCTCAGACGGCGGTCGGGCAGCCGCGGGGCGCGCGGGTGCAAGTTGGTGCACGCAAAGACGAAGCGCAGAGGCATCGGGGCTGGAAGCCGGGGGGGGGGGGGGGAAACGACATTCAGACCGTGCCTCGTCGAATGCACGGGCGACCAGGGCGCCTAGAAACACTCTCCCCCACGGGCCATCCGTCCTTAACGCAGCCGCCGACCAGGTCCCTCCCTCGCGCCACCGCCGCGGGGACGGCGACGGCGGCGACGATGACCCAGACCTTCGACTTCGTGACGTTCTTTTCACCACGTCGAACGTCCCCGGAGTTTTAGACGCCCCGTTCCCGGGACCAGCCTCTCGCAACGAGTCGCTCGCGGGCGGCCCCCGGGCCCAGCGACGGCCCTGGGGCTGCCAAGGGAAAGGGTCGAAAAAGATGCGAAAACCTTGTGTCGAACTTCCTTCACGACGCGAAGGGGTCGGAGTCAGGTTACGCGTTCGATCATGGACACATCGCCACGCATCTGGCCACTGAAGACCGCCGAGCGACCGCCGAAGACCGCCAGCGAGCGCGCTCCCCGCCGCGGACGCTGGGGCCCGACAAGGTCTTCGGCAGTCTTCGGTGGTCTTTGGCGGTCTCCGGCGGTCTTTCGGCGGTTTTCGGAGGTCTTTCGGCGGTCTTTCGGCGGTCTTTCGGCGGTCTTCGGCGGTCTAGACGGCGGCCCGACACGGTCTTCGGCAATCTTCGGCGGTCATCGGTGTGAAAGCCGGGAATCTAGCGTTAAGAAGGGGTACATGATCGAACCCGGACGGTGAGGGGTCAAACATAAGAATACTTGTCGAGCGTCCTCCGCGACTCGAATGCGTCGGAGTCAAGGGCCAAACGCCGGGCCCAGGGACGTGCTCTGGGTAGGCTCCCGGAGCGGATCCGGCCGCGGCGACGAGGAGCCGCGCTCCCCACCGCAGAGGCCCCCACAATCAGCGCTCAACGAGAACTCCTCCTCCTCCTCCTCCTCCTCCTCCTCCTCCTCCTCCTCCTCCTCCTCCTCCTCCTCCTCCTCCTCCTCCTCCTCCTCCTCCTCCTCCTCCCCCTCCTCCCCCTCCCCCTCCTCCCCTGCTCCTCCCCTCCTCCTCCTCCTCCTCCTCCTCCTCCTCCTCCTCCTCCTCCTACTACTCCTACTCCTGCTCCCGCTGCAACGTCTTTCACGAAGCGATGAGGTACTGCTTTCGGGCAGCAACACAGTAAGACGAAGCCAGGACGAGGACAAGTTCGGGTGAGGATTAACCATTCATCGAGAAACTCTGAGATCTGACGACCCTGGATGATGTACCGGGCGCCGCGGCCTTCTCAGATCGATCGGGAACGCTCTACGAGCGCTCCGGAACGCTCATGGAACGGATTTACCCTCGTCCTAGCCCAGTCTGGCTCAGGACTCCCACGGCCGTTCAGGACTACTCGGGCACCCCGTCGGAATGCACGCTCTCGGCGAGGCGCAGCTGCTGAAGAGGGACCCCGAGGAAAGTCTCTGGGGTCCCACGAAAACGCCTGAAGACCTCGAGATCAACACAGCATTTGAGACATTCACAAGGCTGGGGCCGTGCGTGTCTGACGCGTGTTTTTCCGAAAGGTGTCGTCAACGCGCGAAAAGACTTTGGTCGACGACGTAAATCCCAAGCGCAAGGCCGCCACAGCCTCGCAGCCCACTCCCAGACGACGAGGCGGAGCGCGCGGACGTGCCCGAGGCGAGGCGGAGGCGAGGCGGAGAACCCGGGGGCGTCCAAGGTCGAGGGAGGCGTACAAGAAGGGGGGGCGCATATCATGGCCGGCGGCATGTGCGCGGCCCGGGGGGGGACGCATAAAAATAAGAAGCGCCACGAGATCTGGGGAGACATCGTGGACCCTGCCATGAGATCCAACCCCCACCGAGTCACCACCACCTCGTTGCCGCCCCCGAAGGACGACACAAGACGCAGCGGCTTGAGCAGGGATCGACCGTCCCGGCGTCCCTGTAGGCCGCCCACGACATGTTCTTAGAGCCCATGTTAAAATACGACAGTGTCAGCCATACATGCGCTAAGAACATATCGTTCTGACCACACGAGGTTCTTAAAGCATTATTTGGTGTGCCTCGCAGGATCCTGAAAGATCCTGGAGGATCCTGCACCCAAGCTCAGGTTAACGCGACCCTGGCCCTGCAGGATCCTGCAAGATCCTGCGCTCTGGCTGACCCCCGCTTGCATTGACCCCCGTCTCTGGCGCTGGGGCGGACCTCGGACGACGCGGCGCCCGCGTCGAGGGGCGCGCTCTCCTCCGGAGGGGAGCGGGTGCCAGGCCGCACCGCCCCGTGGCGGCGGGGCCCCAGCCCTCGCGCGGGGCCCCTGGGCCTCCTGCGGCCGTCTTGCTCCTGCTCCTCCTCCTGCTCCTCTTCTTCCTCCTCCTCCTCCTGCTCCTCCTCGTCGTGCTCCTGGTCCTGCTCGTCATCGTGCTCCTCCGCGTGCTCCGCCTTCTCCTCATGCTCCTCCTCGGTGCTCGATGCTGCGGGCCGTAAGACTTCCGTGGGATGCCCTCCTCGTCATCCTGCTAATTCCTCATTCCTGATAGCGTGAGGAGTCTCCGACTGCCGCGCCCCTTCCTCCTCTTCTTCCTCCTCCTTTCCCTAATCCTCCCCCTCCTAATCCTCTTCCACCTAATCCTCCTCCTCCTCTCCTCCTGCTCATCCTGCTTCTCCTCCTCCTCCAACTCCTCCTCCTCCCTCCTCCTCCTCCCTCCTCTCTCCTCCTCCTCCTCCTCCTCCTCCTCCTCCTCTCATGCTTCTCCTCCTCCTCCTCCTCCTCTTCCTCCTCCTCTCCTCATCATCATCATCACCCCACCACCACCATCATCATCATCATCATCACCATCATCATCATCATCAACATCATCATCAACATCATCATCATCAACAACATCATCATCATCATCAGCAGCAGCATCATCATCCTCATCATCGTCATCATCCGTGTCACCATCAGTAGTCGTGTCATCATCATCAGCATCATCGGCACCATCAGCATCAACATCATCAATATCACGATTAGCATCAGAAGCATCATCAACATTAGCATCACCAGCATAATAATCATCAACAACACTATCGTAAGCATCATCATCATCAGCATCATCGTCATCATCATCATCAGCAGCAGCAGCAGCGGCAAGCAGCATCGCCCGGCATCGCCACCGTCATCGTCATCGTCATCGTCCTCCTTCTACTCCTCGTCATCATCATCACCATAATCAGCATCATCATCAGCGTCAGTATCATCATCATCAGCATCAGTATCATCAGCACCACCATCATCACCATCATCAGCATCACCACCACCATCACCATCAGCATCATCATCATCATCATCTTCAGCAGCATCACCATCATCATCATCATCATCATCATCATCATCATCATCCTCATCATCACCACCTCCCTCCGACCCTCTTTCGAGCTTCGAGCTTCGGACGATTCTGCTGGTGACAGCTGGCGCCCTCATCTCCCCCTCATCTCCCCCTCCTCGTCCTCCTCCGCGTCCTCCTACTTCTCCTCCGTTTCCTCCTCCTCTTCCTCCCGAGAGCCCTTCAATGGGTGAGCCTCCCCGTCTTTACCTCAGTTGGTGGTGCATTCCAATCACTCGATGGTGAAGTTCAGTATCTACTGTTGTCGTGTCTTAGGATGTTCGGCATGCCCTCCACATGTGACGTGGAGGTGCAGGGGGGGTCCGCAGAGGTATTGTAGAGCATCCTGATATTGTGCGCGTGGACGGGCCTATGGGAATCTCGTGCCTTCAAGATGGTGCCTCAAGATGGTGAAGTTCTGAGCGCCCCATCCTCCCTCTGCATGCTAATCGGCTCGCCTCAGAAAAGCGTAAGTATGTACCTCCTCTTCCTCCTCCTCCTTTTCCGCCTCCTCCTCTTCCTGCTCCTCTTCCTCATCATCACCTTCGTCCTCCTCATCATCGTTGTCATCCTTCTCCTCATATGTCTCCTCCTCTGACTCCTCTTCCTTCTCCTCCTCCTTCTCCCGCTCGCAGCATGGAATGGCGCAGGAGCGATGCGCCGACACCCAGCGAGAGGAGAAACTGTGCGGCACGCCCTAAACAACCATGTTTGTGGTCCAAAGCTGCGCAGCCTCGGCGACCGCATCTTCTCAAGCTACACTGTTGCGGCGACCCTAGCATGACCTCTTGTTTTTCAAGCGGAGGAGGGTGGAGCGCGACCACAGAACATCACACGGCTCGCCCCCAACCCCTGCGCGGCCAGTGGCAGGCCTCCTGTTTCCCCGTATCCTAGTCTGGGCTCGTGCTTTCCCTAGACGCCCCGCGCAGGAACCCCGCACCTCATATCATGATCCTTGCGGCAACCCTGAGGGGCAACGATAGGGGGGGGCTGGCATAGGGGGGGATGCATCGACCTGGAATCGGCGATATACCGCTGATTGATCAGCGATAGGCCTCCGATCGTGAATTTGCACCTTCATGGGCAAGTTGGGGCTATCGGGCCCCTATCGGCGATCAGTGGGCGATTGGGGGTCGATGCATCCCCCCCTATGCCAATCCCCCGTATCGTTGCCCCTGAAACCCGCTGCCAACAATAATTCCACGGAACCACCGGGCGCTCAAAGCCGCCCCGCTCTCCCCGACCGAGAAGTGAAGAAAGAACCTGCAGCGGCCATTGGACAGGTGTCCAAGACGAGGAGGAAAAGGAACTGAAACAGCAGGCACATTTATCAGATGAGGAGGAAGGGGACAAGCACCATGAGACGAGAAAGAGTATAGCGGAGGAAGAGGATAAGGAGGATGAGCAGCATCACCGGCAGGATGAGGAGGAGCACAAAGCAAATGGTGAGGAGACTCCACCGCCTACATACGGTATTTCTGACAATTGTTTGAGGATGCGGTCACTAGGCAGCGCATTCTTGGAGTCAATGGGCGACACCGATGTTGGCGCTGAAAACCCGGTGCTATCCTGCTGGAAGGTTTCCACCCAATAGTGCAGCCGGAAGTCCTTTCATAAGCCTTAATCCCAAAGCAGGCTCAGAGCCTGTGGCTGAATCAGGACACCAGACCGCACCGCTCGGCGAGAGCGCAACACCAGGAATGCCAGAGGTCTCAGCGCCGAGAGTCGCTAACGCCCAGTGTGGCTCCAGGAGAGCTCCAAACTCGTAGAGGGCATCTGAAAACAAGAGGGCGCCACAAACTAAACTTTTGACGATCCGCGCGGATTTCTTTGAAGGGGCCCCAGGACACACAAATAAATACACACAAATTAAAAGATTTCCCCATATTTTCCCACATGTTCTGGAATTCTGTCTTCCCCCCCACTTCCCATATTTTCCCATATGTTCTGGGGAATCGAGGATTCATTGTGTCTGTGTGTTTTTTTCCCTCCTGATTCTTGGATCTGCGCTGGGCCCCCCGCCCCTGGCGCGCGGGGCGCGAGGTGGGCGGCGCCGGAGGCGCCGCCCGAGGAGGCCCCGCGCGGAGCGCGGAGCGCCAACAGTTTGTGTGTATGGCGCTGTTTCTTGTTCGACATCCTTCGCCTGGTTGTGCGAGATGCAGGATGTTGGCGCAAGAGCCTCTGGCTCTACTATTAATGCGGGATGACTATTAAATTAGTTTCCTGCTATTTCTGTTCAATTTCTGACTGGAGGAGAACGTGAAAAGAAATAGGTTTCCAGCCCGCGGACGGTTTTTCCTAATCGTCATCCCGGGCGCCGCCGCGTGAACACGACCCCCGGTCATTTATTAATCGTCATCCTCCATTAAAGTCGGGTGTGTCCACCTACAGGCGGATCTTGGACGACAATCAAGACATACTCGAAACATGCGCACCAATAGCCGACAGCATGGTCAAAACATCGTGGCCAGAGTATTTTGTTATATTATGTCATCTTCTTCCTGTACTATCGGAGGGTCGCCACTCTCTGCCTTCTGGGAGGCCCTGTGACGTGCTGCGGCGGCTGCGCGCAGGAGGAAGGACCGGGCGGAGGGGAGGGCAGGGCGGAGGAAGGGAGGGAGGGGTTGAGGGTGAGGCTGAGCAGAAGCGACGCAGAGGACGCACGGACACGTGGCCCGATTGTACAGTGATTGTTGCGATCTGTAGAAAAATCGGATTGTCAAAGTCCAAGGTCTCCATTGTGATGTGTAGAATAGCGTGCGTGGGGAGGTGGTGGCAGGGTGCTTCAGTCCCTCACCACAATGTGTCTCCGACTGTAGATCTAACGTTTCCCCAAAGATGTACAAACATGGTCGCCCTGCCGGTCTGTCCAGGGAACGGGGGGGGGCGGTACGCACGCCGTACGTACAGCAATGTGTTAGGGGAGTAGACAATCAAATGAATACACAGATTTGGAATTCACACTTCTGGGCGAGAGGGTAATGATTTGGGCTGACTGGAGATCCCTGCCGCCGGGCTCTCGCGACTCAAGGCGAGGTGGGTAGCTGTAGCATTGCTTGCGCAGCTTCCGCTGGCGCCGCTCATCTTTCCTCCACCCACATCTGCCGCCCACATCTTCCTCGTCCCTCCCGTTTGTACTCTGCTCAAAACTTCTCTCCTCCTCCTCCTCCTCATCCTCCTCCTCCTCCTCCTCCTCCTGATCCTCCTAGCCCCTTTCTATCGAGACCTCCATTCCCAGGGGCAGATTCTTTTTCTTCATCGTACATAGTGAAGGGGCCTCACATGCCCCAGTTGCGGCCGCTCATCTGAGGGCGGCGATGGCGCAGCAGCAACTCCGACTATTGGGGTGGAACCCTCAGTCTTGTACGGGCGATAGGCTCGAGGAGGTGGTGGTGGAGACTTCGAATTTCGACCTGATGTTGTTACCTGGAACTCAGTCGGTGGATCGGAGGCAGCAATTATCGGGGAGTGTTGTTTTACGGCGACATGTCCAGGGACGTCTAGTATTAGAGGCCCCCTTCGGCCCATCGGCTCCTCTGAGTAACTCGAGCGCTGGGTGTGCAGTCGTCCTGGGGAAGGGCTTCCAGGAGCAACATGTTATTCAGACGTGGGCTTCCCCAGCGGAGGCCAAAGGACGGTGTCTTGGAGTTCGGGTTAAACGGGGGCGGAGTGCTATATGTGTGGAATTAGTCTTTACGTTCCGCCGAAGCCATCCCGTCTCCAGCACCGCCCGTATGATCTTCGCACTGTTCGTGTTCTTATTGAGTGGTTGAGCGACTTGCTCTCTGCGCTGCCGCACAGGACTACGCCTGCGATGTTCTGTGACGCGGAATATGGGATTGGCCTGCCGGTGGGAGGAGGAGGGATCGAGACGGTCGTCGTGCAGGTCCCGTCGCCAGAGCGTGTTCGAAAGGGAGCAGGTGAGCAGCTTCGCGAACTTTTAGCATCTCACGAGATGATGGTTACAAACGCTAGGGGGAGCTCGTTTATTCCAACTTTATATGGTCAGGATGGTGGCAAGTCTCGTATCGATGATTTGTTCATACCTTGTAGGATGGAAGATTCTACAGCACACTTACACGTTCTTAGACGTCTTGGTGCTCGACTTCAGGCGTTCAAAGGCCCGAGCCCACGAGATCACTTACCAATTGAATGTACGTTGTGGTATTCGCAACATTCGATCGGACCGACAGGTGCTCAGACTCGCCTACGCCGGGATCGAGATGATATGATGGCAGCCTTACAACGCGGACAACATAAGGCGGGCTTTCTCACATCTGTTCACGACCAGCTTGACAAGCGTGGCGCGTATCATTTTTGAAAGATCATGGTTTCCCTGAGGAGATGATGGAACTTCTGGAAGATTGTATTACAACAGCAGGACAAGCTCACCTCAGTATGGCGACGCTCGGCGGCGACACCCGACGAAAGGCTGAGTGCAGAGAGAGACGACGATTACTTCACCTGCGAACAGATCTACGCGAAGGCAGGATGGAAGCTTCCCTTGAGGGGGCTACTCACATTGATGCTGAACTTAGGCGCATCTCTCAAGAGCAGCGACTACTACGACGCAAAGCCTCTCGTGCTCTTCAACCTCAGCTGGTGGCGGAAGCGACGGCTTTGTGGAATCCCCAGAAGCAGGCAGAAGCTATGAGGTTGGCACGGCGGGCTGCGCGCACACGCACAGGACCAAAGAACATAGATGCGCGTCTTGTTCGGACGGCACCACCTACCTCAGAGGCATGGTTGAACGTGTGGCCGCTGGGGAGCTCACAAGGTGGGATGGCGATGCACCCCCAGAACTGGTTTGAATGGCGCGACCAACGGAACGGCCAGCAGTATCTGTGGGAATCTACGGAGCAGAATATTGACCTTTGCATGGATGATGCGGATCGAGTTGTTCGGTGGATGCGACCGCAACCTAACGACGCGCAGTTCCAGACTCAACGGCACCGTTGGAGTTCTGGCTGATGCTATTCTTACCGAAGAAAGCTCGCAAACAGCGACGCAGCCAGGGCATAGGAGCTGACATGAGTGTGCCAGCACTTTCGGGTTTCAGATTTCTGGGAAAGGTGGGTTTGGCGAAGACCAGGATGCACAACATCAGCCCGCTCTACTGGCATCGGACCGAAGGCGCAGGCCTACGCAAATCTAATATGACTGGTCCTTGTGGTCGCAGAGTGTTTCATGTGATGGCAACTTCTGGTAAGGCATACTACTCGACGTTGCTGACTCCGCCCCCGACAATCCAAGACCACGGCTACTATCGACATCGTCGTCGCGAGGATGCTGTCATGGGAGGGTTGATTGTATCATGGCGTCTAAGGTCACAAGGTAGCACACATGCCATGATGCTCAAACATGCATCAAACGCTTGCGGCAGCTCTGTGGGGTCAGTTAGACGAGACCGTACTTCTTCACCCCCGTGAATGTTATCATGTTCTTTGCCAACAACAATGCAATAATGCAGTCATGTGTTTGGAAAGCGCTGGAAGGCCCCCTCACATTTCGACCTACACAGGGGAACACGATGGGGGATCCTTTCGCTGTCCGAGCGTTTGTGGGTACGTTCGCACGTCCAATGTTGTCCTGGAGGCATGGTGAGTCCAAAACTGATGTGCAATCTAGGCGACTGCGAGCATCGTGGCAGGGACTCCAAGCCGACCTGAGCACGTAGAAAGTTGCGGATGATATCAATAGTTTGTGCTGGCTGACCCGCAGATGTCGCTGAAGGGTTTCACGACTAAGATCGCAGAGGTTGATGCTAGATTGGATTCTGTTCTTGCGAATTTTGGCTACGGCCAGACCTGCACCAAGCAAGAGTACCGTACGTGTGTCGCTGCACGCGGCTATCAGTGTCGGCAGTTGCTCCGACAAGACCCCACTCTACTCCAGAGCTCCATCAAGAAACAATCGAGATATCTTGGGCCTTACCTACAGTTAGGCGTTTCGGCTAGGTCTGAGAGTTCCAGGTGTTCGGCGGCTCGTTCTGGTTTCGTTTCACTGGGCAGGGCGTGGAATATTGGGATCCCGAAAAGGTGGAAACGTAGTCTCTTCATCGGGTTCGTTCAGAATGATCTCTTGAGTGGACTCGAGAGTTTCGTGGTCACGGAGACGGACACTACTATTCGGCTGTCTGGCACGCCTTGGGCGTATAGCTATGTTAGGCAAAGCTACCTCGTGGGACGGACCGCATGTACAAACATTATCCAACAAACAGGTGCTCACTCATTGGAAGCTGGATCCTTCCTCGCTGGAGCGTTTGGAGTGCGCATCCTGAGGGAACACTCAGATGTTATGCGCACTGGGTGGATCTTCTTCAATTGAATTCATGCGACCTCAGCTTGGAACGGGCGACTGGCCTCCTTGTTTATTCTTCGCCGTGGACAAAACAAGTTGCCTCAGATCTTGATCGCGTCTCCAGGATTCTTCCATACGAGGGAGTGCGAGATGTTGCCAACGACCTGCGTCTACTTAACGACTTAGAGGCCTCGTAGCCGAGTTTTCCCGGTGAGTATCCCCCCTCCGGGCTGTGTTCCCCCAGAGGTACCTCGTGAGGATCCCGAAGAACACGCAGAAGTGGATTTACCCTCTGTGTACCCAATGGATCTCAATGGGGAGCCCTGTCAGAGTGCCTTCGATACCCCTGAAAAGATCCTTGAACATCTACGGCATTGCCGTAATCTACGCTATCTAGCCCATGTACTTACGCCTAACAACGTGTGCACACACTGCTTACAGACATTTGCAACGCAAGTTACTGCAGCACGACATGTATTACGTTCTCTACAGAAAGACAACTGTTTCACATGTGGATCCCGCACACTGTGACCACTGCTTACCCCATCGTCTTATGAATGCCCATGCTGTAACTTCGTTGGAGTGGACACGTTATCCCTCTGTCGCCATCTCCGAAGCCATCTGCCCGTCCTGATTGTGCCTTTCGTGTCGACTCCTCGTACTGTAACTACTGGTGTACACGGCTTTCATCATGGAAGCAGAGGCTCTGCAGAAACCTGCTTGGTACAAAGGTGCCAACTCCTTAGGAGCAGATGGCGCCCCGCCCGACAAGAAGAAGAAGGCCGCATCGGGCAGCCAGGGAGGTCGCATTCCGTTCGACAACGAGATCCTCGTAATCTGCAAGCTGATCTTGGTCAACAGTCGAGAGCTAGCAGACCTCGGAGCCGTGGTGCTGTTGCGGTACGAGATGGACGCAAGCCAGGGCATGATCGCGGCCGCGATCGCGGCAGGAGCAGACTACAACGAGACGAGCAAAGAGATGAAGAAGCGCACCGACGCTGGAGAGACGGTGAACCACAAGTCACGCGCTGCACCTCACATTCATCAAATCTTCATGGCAGTGTGGGAGTACGGCGCAACCAAGGCGGTGGCGGAGGAAGGGGATCCAGCACTACGCGAGAGGGCGGAGAAGCTCAAGAAGGACATGCGCGGGTTCTGGGACGAGAGGCGTTCGCAGGTGGATTTGCCAAATATTGCCCGCGCCGTCCAGTACTTTCGCGTACGGGTGCATCGCAAAGTGGAGGTTGAGAAAGACAAAGCTACATTCCTGTTCAAAATGGACCTTCACCACTCGCTGGCTTCAGTGATCGGCCCGATGACCGAGAAGCTGGTGGCGGTGGAGGGGGGGCTCCTTCCTTTCAGGGGCGGTGCCGAGGGGGCCGCTGGAGAGAGAGATCTCGAAGTTTTTGGATCGGAAGGACCTGGTCACTCAATCATCCCTTCCGTTTTCCTTCACTCCCTCCATCCGGCGTCTCGATCTATGTTCGAGACGCGGGCCCCCGACCTCTTGACCACTCCCCCGGGACTGGTTTTTCATCCCGAGTCGCTTTTTGATGGTCCCGAGGCCCAGTGAGGGCTCCGAGAGGACGAAAACCTTGGAAATCATCCGTCGCGATCTGTTCGAAGCCAATGCCCCCTGGAGAGCAGAAACAGAGCCGCCACCGCACCGCCGGGCACGGAGTGGGCGTGTCCTCGGGCCCTCTGCCGAATCCACTCAGCACTCCTGAGACATCTTCAGAGGGCCCGGGAGCCCGATCGCGCCAGATCTTCGTGGGCTGCTCGCGCGCTCCCTGGGGCCTGTCGCGTCTTCTCGCGCGACTTCTCTGGGCCCAAGAGGGGCCAAGACGGGCCCAAGAGGGACCCGAGAGGCCCCCAAGACGGTCCAAGGGGGGCCCCGAGTCGTCGAACGGTCGCACCAAGACGCCAGAGATGGTCCCAAGACGGCCCGAGAGGCCTCCACGGCGGCCCAAGAGAGCCCCAAGAGCCTTCCCAAGAGGGCCCCGAGAGACCAAGATGATTGACTCTCCATTCGTTGTTCAACTTTTTGGGGGTCCTCGACTTTTCGACCTCCCGATGCTCCAAGACGGCCCCTAGGACTGCCCCAAGACGGCCCAAGAACACGGCCCAAGAGGATTCCGAGACGGCCCCAGAGGCGCCCAGGACCGCCCCAAGAGGCCGCCAGGAGGCCCCAAGAGGCCCCAAGAGACCTCCAAGGGGCCTCGAAAACGCCACAAGAAGCCTTCGTACGGCCCCCGAAAAGCTCCAGAATAGCCCCCAGGAAGCCCCCGAGAGACCTCCCGCGACATCCCAGTGAACATCCTCGAGGCCTATGACCCACAACCCGTGCACGGTGGAAAGGATGGGCCAAAGGCCCATTCTATTCCCCGCCCCCTGTTGGCTTGCCTCAGGGGTGCCTGGTGTGCTGAACGCCTCCTTGGTTGGATATTTGAAGATGGTCCCAAGATACCTTCAAGATCGCCAACATGGCCCCAAGGCCCAAGAGGCCTCCAAGATGGCCCCAGAACGGCCCAATAGAGCCCCACGACGGCCCAAGGGGGCCCCCGAGGGGCCCCAGATTCTCCCAAGAGAGCACCAAGAGGGCGGCCCCCAGAGGCTCCAAATATACCTCCTCATCCTCCTGATCTTCCCCGCCATCCTCCCCCAAATGGTCCCCGAAGGGTTTCCGTAACGGGTGGGGGAACGCGTGGCCAGATAGCTTGGCAGAGCTCTCGCCTCAACGTTCGGCCACGTGGGCGATTCCAAAAGGCAGGGGGCGGCGGTGATTCGCCGTACTCTGGATGGGGCAATCATCGCCCCCCCTTGGATCCGCTGGGAGGGTTGGGCTCGTGGTGTCAGAACGGGCGGGGGGTGGGGGTAGGAGGAGGAGGAGGAGGAGGAGGCGGAGGAGGAGGAGGGTGAGAAGGAGGAGAGGGGGAGAGGGAGGAGGAGGAGAACGAGGAGGAGGAGGACGAGCAGGAGGAGGAGGAGGAGGAGGAAGAGGAGGCGGGGGGGGATGGGCAAACTCCGTCAGAAGGTTTGTCGTCCGACGGAGCTTGCCCATCCCCCCCCTCCGTCTCCTCCTCCTCCTCCTCCGTCTCCTCCTCCTCCTCCTCCGTCTCCTCCTCCTCCTCCTCCTCCTCCTCCTCGTCCTCCAACCCCCCCTCCACCCGTTTCGAAAGCATGTGCCCCCCCCCCCGCGGATCCAATGGGGGAGCACAATTGCCCCAGCCAGAACAGGCGTCTTCGATACGAGAAGCTACTCGTTCCGAGCAAGCCGTCTCCGCCGCGCCCGTGCTGGTGGCGCTGCCGCTGCTGCTGCGCGAGCTCTGCCCCGGCGTCATGTGGAAGCTGTGCTGCGGCGCGGCCGCGTCGCGGTCGGCGATGACCTTCTGCATCTCCAGCCGGGGCACCTGGATCGGGGGCGCGCAAGCATGGATGAGGAGGAGGAGTAGGAGGAGGAGGAGGCAGTGGAGGAGGAGGGAGGAGGAAGGAGGGAGAGACGAATGAAGGCCCACAAGGAGACACTGCGGTTACAGCCTCAATAGAGGCGCAACTCCGCTTCCGCGTCGGCGGCGCGCATCAGCGCGGAGGCGCTCGTGCACGAAGGGGCCGCGGGCACGAGCCGTGGCCGACCTCCAGCCCCCTTTCGGCAGGCTGGCACCCAGTCGCGCCAGGGGAGACACCGCCACCCGGGGACGGGCTTTGGGGGAAACCCGCCGAAGGAAGCGACAGCCCACCCCACCCACAGGAAACGGAGCGTTGCCCAGGCGATCACGGCCCGGCGAAGGGGAAGAGCCCCAAGGGTTGGGCGCTGCCAGAGGTGGCCCTGGCCCAAAAGTAGAGGAGCAGCAACAGCCAAAAGCATCAGCAAAAAAACTGTCGGAGGTCCGCGCGGAATCCTCGGGGGCGACGATGAGTGCGAATAGCCCAGGGGAGAACAACACATGCACTCAGGGGCGGCGACGGTCTATTCGGGGGCGCGCCAGCATGGATCAGCGGTCCATGGATTTGGCGCGCGGTCGCCAAATCCATGGATCTGGGGGGGGGCCCTCCCCAGAATGCCGCTGGTGCCGCCTCGCTCGGCGGCGGAAATAAACGATGTCCCATGGAAACGGGGCCTGTCGCTAATCCACGCCCCCTTGATCCATGTTTGCGATCGCCTGACTGGAGGGCCGCAGTCTCTGCGGGAGTGCCCGAGCGGCCTCTGTCTATTGTATTTTTCCTTCTCTCTCTCTCTCTCTCTCTCTCTCTCCCTCTTTGTGCTGTTCTCTCTCTCTCTCTGTCTCTCTCTCTCTCTCTCGTCTTGGTCTGAAGATTGGTAGCCTTCGTCTTCTTAGTGGTATTACTGGCCTCCACTGATCTTTCTTGTTCATGTAAACGTTATACCTCTCTCTCTATCGCCCCTCCCTCTCTCCCTCCCTCTTTCCCTCTAACCCGTCTCTCTCTTTCTCTCACTCCCTACCGAACTCCGTCTCGCTCCTCCCCCTCCCCTCCTCTCCCTCCTCCTCTCCCTCCCTCCTCATCTCACTCTTCCTCCTCCTCCTCCTCCTCCTCCTCCTCCTCCCCTTATAAATATCACATCCCTATCGCACCCACGTAAAAATCGGCAGGACGGGGCTCTCGCCTCAGCGCCGGGCACGTTCGTCTCACAAGCCCGCAGCAATGCTGCTGCGAGGATGGAGGGCGGCTCCTTTGCCAGATGGGGTACTCCAGCTTTCGTAATAAAAAGGGAGGGGGTCTCAACCCTCCCATACGAGAAGTCTTAGACCCCCCCGGACCATCCATGAAAGGGCGGCCCTTTGCCCAGACCCCCCCGAACCCTCCAAGACAGCTCAAATCAGGCTCCCCCCCAAATGTGACCCCCCCTACTTTATTATGGAATCTGGAGTACTCGCAGTAGCGCCACGCACGCTCATCTCAAAAAGGTTGCGGCAGCTGCAACAAGATGCGGACGGGGGGGGGTCAGAATGAGGCGCTCGCCGCCGCGCCGCGCCTCCTCGTCTCACGGGCGTGCAACACGTACAAGAGAGAGTGGGTTGCGGCTCCTTTGCAAAACTGGAGCTCCTGCCCGAACGCCATCCTGCAACAGACGCTGCAGGGATGGAGGGCGGCATCCTTTTCGAAATTGTGCTCTCGCCCTAGCGCTGCGCACAGTTGTCCCACAAGGTTGCAGACAATCTGCGAGCAGATTGCACAGATGGAGAGCGGCTCCCTCTCAAAATGGAGCTCCCGCAAAGCGCTACGCACATTCGCATCGCGATTCTGGTCAGCATCGTCGTCAGCATCATCAACACCAGCAGCATCAAAACAATCCCCACCGTCTCCACCGTCTCCACCACAATCATCATCATCACCACCATAAGCATCATCATCATCATCATCGTCATCACCAGCATCAGTGTCATCGCCATCAACCCTCTAATCACCATCACCATCACCATCATCATTTTCATCATTTTCATCATCATCATCAGCATCATCATCATAGTCATCCACATCCCCACCATAATCCAAAGCATCATCCTAATCCTCATCGCTATCGTCATCATGATCGAAATCAACAGCATCATCGCCAGCATCGACTTCATCGGAATCATCATCAGCCGCGTCATCATCACATTCCCATTCCTCCTCGTCCCCCTCCTCGTCCTCTTCGGCTTCTGGAGACTGATGTACGGACATCGAAAAAAAAGGCACTGGGGAAACGCAGCCGCGATGGTAAGGAGGGGAGGGCAATCAGAGGGCAAGGCAGGGCAGGGGAACCCCATTCGCCAGCACAGCGGCGCAGCTCCAAAGGAGGCCGACTGGGGTGGGAATTGGAGGGGCGAAGGATGGCGAAGGAGGGGGAGGGCCAAGCACAAGAGACGGGAAGGGCACGGAGTGCAGGGCACAGGAGGAGGGAGGGACCGCGCTGGCGAGTAAAGCAAAACGGATTGCGATAGACGAATTCAGCCACCAGAGGGGACAAGAGGGAGGAGACGGGAGGAAGGAGGCGGGAAGGGGAGGAGGTGGCAGGGGGAAGGAGGCAGGATACATGAGGAGCACGACGGAGTAGCGGGTGTGTTCGCCTGCGTTTCCAAGGATCCCGAGGGGGGGGGGGAACCAGTGGCGGGCCCGAACCCCCCATCGAGACGAAAGGCATCCGCCCTTGACTCCACGGACTCGGATGTTACCACGGCGGCAGGCCTTTTGCGAACACGGTGTAAGGCTTGCAACAACAACAAAAAATGGCGGGGACCTCGTACGGGCACGACGCAACCAGCAAACAAAATGCGAAATGAGGACACCGGAGGCGACTGGAGGCGGGGGGGAGGCCAGGAGACTAGAATTGCAGTGGTTGTTGGATGCTGCACGGGAGAAAGCACGGCGGCAATAAGATGTTGATCGCTGTTTAACTCCACGTACAGTATACAGGTATGCGTCGGCGCTCGGGCCAAACAGCGGCGACCCCTCCTATTTGAGTCGGGATTCTGTGAGCGATCAAACTTCTCTGGCGGAAAAGAACAACCAAAGGAACAAAGGAACCGTAACTATCCAAAAACGAGCAAATTCTAGACTCGGCAAGAAGACGCCGTCGTTGTCTGACCTGACGGGCGCGCGACGCGGCGGGGCGCGGCCTCACCCTCTGTGGCGGGTGCCTCGATCGTAACCTTAAGAGCGGCACTCGACGAGCTCACGCCTGTGAGTGATGATGGCGTGAGTCTCTTCGCGCCGCATGGTGCATTCTGTTGGTGCTTCGGGCCGCAGACGCAACGTCTGGAAACCTGTCCTGGAACTTCGGCAAGGTGATGGCCCAAGGGTCACGTAACGGGCGAGCTGGAGGTAAAATGCCTTGACCACGTAGGTGGGATAGAAGGTGGTGGATGGAGACAGAGTTTGAATGATGTGCGCACCTTTTCGGCACCATCGCCTCGAAGCTCACCGCGGTCGCGATCCGCGGAAGCCGCTCCGATCACGACCGCCGTTTGTGACCTCCTCGCTGGGCGTGCCAGGCTCGGCACTGTCCGTGGCCGAGGGCGGCTGCTGTGGCTCGTCGGCGCCAGCCGCGCAGAGGGCCACGCTGGCGCGCCGGCGCATAACCTTCTCCCCAGCCCTGCGGTATCATCGCAGTCTTCTTTTTGGGAAGGTCGGCGGCGCCTTCTGGCGCGGGCTCGCTCCTGCTCGCGCCCTTGCTCTGACCCTTGTCCTTGCCAGCTATCGCAGCAGCGTGCCCGCGGGGGCCGACGGGCGCCAAGGCTCCCGCCCTCGTCCAGAGCGGGCGCGGGGCCGAAAGGCGAGGTGGCGCCGGACTCCAGCGCGAACCGTGCGCCGCGCTGGCCTCGTCGCATTCAGCCTAGCGGGAAGGTGAGCGGGGCTAAACCTCTGGAGAGAGGTCTCGAAGAGGTCTCGCCCAGAGGCGATGGGGGGCGCGACGCACGCGGAGACGGCGCCGCTGGCCATTCGCAGCCAAACGGCCTGCTTTCGGGCGAGGGCGCGCCGAGCGACGCTTCGTCGCGCGCGGCCAACGGATCCTGACAAATAGGAAGGCACCAACTATACACCAACACCGATCCTGGGCCAGGATCGGTGTTGGTGTATAGTTGGTGCCCTCCGAACAAAATCCTGGCAAGAAACAGACGCCTGTGAGCGTCCAGTAGCGGCGGCACTCGGGCCTCTGCCCAGGACCCGCGAGCCCCCCAGGTGGCTGAGCTTCGCCTGAACACTGCGAGGGCGATGCTGAGCGGAGAGTTCGCATGCTGCAGCTTTTCAATGCCAAGCCAGCCCATGGCCCTGCGCGCCTCGAACGAGAATCCAGCGCGCAACTCTGGATCCATGATGCTGGCGGAGAGGAAGCAGCGGCCGGGCAACTGCTCAGGGACTGGGTCGGCGAAGAGTCACAGCCGCACGAACGGCGCAACTGCTTCGTCGGTCTTGCTGAACGACTGAGCATCGCCCGCGAGTGACGAGGTTGAGACTTCGGGAGGCGGCGGAGCGCTCGGAGGACTCGGCACGAGTAGGAATGCCTTGCTGGTGGGCATCAACTGAGAGTGAGACATGGCTGCCGAGCGGCGTCTGCGCGGAGACGTCGAGCGCGAGCTGGGTCGGGGAAGCTCTTGAGCCCGAGCGTGACATTGAAATGCAGACGATGTTGAAATAACGCGCCTTTCCTCGTTGGACTGCTGCGCCCGACGTTACAACTGACGTACTTGCGGCCTGCTCAGTGGAAGCATCATCGGAGACGCGCCGGGTGGACGGGCCATGACCAGCTGTCCCGCGGGGTCACCGACCCTCGCCCATGCGCCTGGAGGGGGCGGAGGAGATCGAGCGCGTGGCGCGGCTCGACCTGTGGACGTCGCTGCGGATTTTACGACTCTCGATGGCGCCACTGCCTCTGTGGGAGGCAGGGATGACGCCGGAACGAGAAGCGAGCGATGGGGCTGCGGAGGTCCCAGGGGCTCAGGCGTCGTGCCCCAAGTCCCAGGAGAGAGGAGGAGAAGGAGGAGGAGGAGGAGGAGGAGGAGGAGGAGGAGGGAGAGGAAGGGGAGAAGGAGAAGGAGGAGGAGGAGGAGGAGGAGGAGGACGAGGAGGAGGACGAGGAGGGGCTCAGGCGTCGTGCCCCAAGTCATGCTGACGCGCGCACGAGCGGCAGCGGGTGGCTGCCAGCCCGCGGGGACGCGCGGCGGGGGACCGCGCGCGGGCCCGGCGGCGCGCCGGCCGCGCCGCGGCGGCGCTGCGCGTTCCTGCCAGGCGGCGCGGGCCCCTGTTGCTGAGAGAATAGCAGCGGCATCGTAAGTGTTCATCCCTGGTCCTCCCTCCTCCCTCCTCCCTCCTCCCTCCTGCCTCTCCTCCCTCCTCCTCCTGCCTCCTCCTCCCTCCTCCCTCCCTTCATCCCTGGTCCTCCCTCCTCCCTCCTCCCTCCCTCCTCCTGCCTCCTCCTCCTCATCGTAAGTTGCATCCATGGCCCATGTGTCCGCGCGCAGGCTCGCCCACATTCGCGCCCGCGGCGATGGCTGCTCCCTGCAGAGACGAAACACTCCTGACAACTTGCTCGCCCGAATTGCCGCACTGGCACAGAACCCTCAACCGCCGCGTGCCCAGCGACAGACCTCCCGAGAGAGACGGGGGCAAGGAGGGGCCGATGGTGCCGAAGAGAATAAATGTACAACTCAAGTCCTGTATGCATGATAAAAAGTGTCGGTTCTCGCAGGTCGGCCTGCGCCTGTGGCCCGACGGCGCGCTGAGCTTGCCAACCGACGCGAATCTGACTTTTCGCGGTGCAGGTGGCCGCTGACGAGCACCACCGGCCACGTCGCAGAATAAAGATCTACCCGTGCTGCCCTTGGTCCGTCCATTTTCGCGGTGCATGTGGCCGCTGACGAGAACCACCGGCCACGTCGCAGAATAAAGATCTACCCGTGGCTGCCCTTGGTCCGTCCATCCGCGATCACGTCGCGGGTGTCCTCCCAGCTCAGGGCCCACAGTTGGCCTGGGCCCAGGAGGTCGAGGAAACCATAGTACAGCACGCGCGGCAGTAACGCATGTTTTGCCGGCGGCTTGGGTCTCGTAGCTGTTGGGGCTGTGACGGCCCCCATCGAGTTAAGGCGGATTACAGAATTCCATACCCCCCAAAGCCGGTCCCGGGACCCCATGGCACCCCCGACGGCACATCGATATCCATGGCGATGGCGGCGAAAACCTCCATGCCGATGATAGGGAGAGACAGGGGTGGGGGAGGGAGGGGGCGAGGGAATAAAGAAATGAGGAAGGAGGTGCGATGACAGATGGTGCGAGAACGGGAAGGGAAGGGAAGGGAGGAAGGGGAGGACAAAAGGGAGGAGGGGAAGAGGAACAAAAGAGGGAAAGGAGGGGAGGAGGAGGGACGAGAGAAAGGAGGGGCGAGGAGGGAGGGGGGGTGCGGGAGGGGAGGAATCGAGGGAAATATCGTGAGGTAGTGGGGTGTGGAAAGAACAATGCGGGGGAAGGAGTGAATGGGGAGGAGTGAGACAAGGAAAAAGGGGGGGAGTAGGGGGAGGGAGGAGCGAGGGGGCGGGCGAGGAGGTTGCGTGCGGGAGGAGTGAGGGGTCGGCAAGGGAACGCACCATGCGCGCCCCAATGCGCCATTTCGGTTACTCCCCCCCCGGGGGCACATCCTGGCGGGAACGCGGCCCCCCACGACCCAGAATGTCTCAGAAGGCCAGGAAGCCTCCAAGAGGGACCCAGGGAACCCCCAGAGGGGCCCAGGATTTCCCCACCCCTCCTCCCCCTCCTCCCTCACCCTCCCCCTGCTATTCCTGATCCTCCCCCTCATCTTCACCCTCCTCCTCCCCCTCCTTCCCCCAATGTCCCTTCTTCTTCCTCCTGCACCTCCTCCTCCTCCTCTTCCTCCTCCTCCTCCATGCCTCCTCCTCTTCCGACTCCTCTTCCGATTCCTCTGCATTCGCTCGCCCTGAAGGGGAGGGGAAGGTGATGAGAAAAATGAGATGGTATGATGAGGAACGGTGAGTTCTCGACCCCCCTGGACTCACAGAAAGACACCCTAGGGGTAGCTGGAATGGGGGGTATGATAGCAGGGACGAGCGCCATGCCGAAGTACGGGGCAAGCCTGATGATGTTGTCGTTAACCTGGGTCGAAGTCGAGATCTGTGACCATGGTAAGTTAGCTTGCAAAGTTCCACTCGGACAGGTCGATGTTTTCACTGGGACAACCAACATTATCGCACACGTACCGAAGCACGGCGCTAGCCCTGGGGGGAACCTAGCACGCATGCCCGACGCGAGTGTGCGGCCACCGCATATGGGGCTGCGATGGGTCGACGATCCTGTGGGCGGGTCGTTCCTCATCGCGATAATGCCTTCTTCTGTTTCCCAGGCGGTCGGACCGGTTGTCCGAGGCGAAAGGCTGGCCAGCTTGCAGAAAGGCCGTAAGCGCAGGCTACTCGAAGAATGGAGGGTGGGACCGATGCGGAAAAGAAGGTAATTTCGAATGTGCGTCCACACTGCACTCTTCACGCGTTCCGTGAATCTCGGGCCGGGATCTTTCCCAGCTCCGCTACCAGCTAGAATTTCGGGGGTTGGAAGCTGTAGCGGTTGTAGCGTCAGCTTGTGATTAACAAATCCGTGGGGGGCGCGTGTTAAAAATAATCCCCCTGCTCGGGCAAATCGCGGGGGGTGGCGACCGCCAAATAAAGAATCAGCGGGGCGGCGCCAGTGATTAGCGCCGACGCCCCGCCGCCAACGAGGGGCAAGGGGGGCGGCGTTTGGAGGCAAGGGCGAGCCAGGGCGCCTCTCTTTTTGTCGAACCGATGCGGGCCTGCGGGCAAGGCGGGCTGGACGAAAGCGGGGCGCAGCAAAAGGGAGATTCGCCAAGCAGCTCACGTCGCCGATTTTCCAAGCGAGTTCAGGCGCCGAAAGCGGCCATGCGTCGAAGACTAGCCCCTCGGCGGGGCGACCGAAACCAGCTGCGCGCAGCAGGCTTTGCAACCCCCCCTTCCTTCCCCAGCCTTTTCGCCCGACCCGAGCAAGGCGGGTAGTCCTCCTCCCCGCCCCTGTCGCCGTCGTCGCCGCCGTCCACTGGCATGCGGCCGCTCTCTTCGCCGATGACGACGGCGACGACGGGACAAGGACGAGGACGGACGGACGGCGGACGGCAGACGGCGACGGCGGCGACGACGACGACGACGCACTGCGAATGCCCTATGGGGGGGTGCGGGGTGCTGCGCAGGCCCGCTGACGACGACGACGACGACGACGACGACGACGACGACGACGACGACGACGAAGACGAAGACGAAGACGAAGGCGACGACGACAAGCACGACGAAGAAGACGACGACGACGACCACGACGACGACGCCCGATAGGAGGAACAAAAATTCGCCTCGGATGTGTATGGCCCTGTATAACAATCTGTTTACAGAAGGCAATCGTTTTGAGGCTGTAATGCAGGGCAGTACACGATCCCCTCGGCGGCGCCAGCGACGACCCCCTGGCGCGCGTGGTTAAAAACAGGTTTCGCGCCCCGCGGGGTCTATTCATCAGCCTCCGGGGGGGGGCACCCTTTTGTCAATCACAAGCTGGCATTACGAGAGACAGCACGCGGCAATAAGATGTTGAATGTACAAGTTAACTTCCCGTGCAGTCTACAGATACACTCGGGCCACACAGCGGCGGCCCCTCCCATTTGACCGGAAGGCTGCGGGGAGGCAGCGAGAGGGAGGCGAGGCGGAGGCGAGGAGGAGTCGAGGAAGAGGCGAGGAGGAGTCGAGGAGGCGAGGCGGAGGCGAGGAGGAGGCGAGGAGCGTGCGAGGAGCGTGCGAGGAGGACCCGCCAGCCCTCGTCCCACCCCCCCGGGGGCGCCAAGCTGGACGCCGACCGCTGCACGCCCGGCACGGCGAGGCGCACGGCGGGCGCCAGGGAGGAGCCAGCCTCGAGGGGCGGCGGGGCCGTCCGCGCCGTCTCCGACCCCTTGGGCGTGGCTTAATGGGGGGGTCACAAATGGGGGGGTCAGAAAAGGTCCCCTTTCGTGCCCCTTTCGGGCCCCTCCAGAGCCCCGGGGGGCTCGTTTAGGTACCGTTTGGGTACCTTTTCGGACCACACTCGCCGCCCCCCCATTTATGACCCCCCCATTACGCGGCGCCCAAACCCCAGGCCGGGACGCCGCTCCGGGGGGGGGTCTTCGAGAGGGCGGCCGATTCGGCGGCGAGCGAGGAGGGGAAGCGGGGAGGAGGAGGCCCTCGCAGAAGCACAGGCAGCCAGGATGATCAGGAGGCGCGGTAAAGAAGGCAAGGGCCTTGGAACGCCATGTTGAGGTTTTACGCGCGGAGCGCGAAAGCGGAGGTTGGCAAGGATGCGGCGAAGGGGCAAGGATGCAAGGGTACCCTGACCAAGTTGCCCCGTCCTTACTATCATGGTTGACTGTAGAGGCCTCCTAGATGGGGTCGGTGTAGATGGGGTCAGAAGATCGCGCCGCGTCGCCGATGCATCGGCCATGCACCGGCGACGCATCGTCGACGAAGGCGATGCATCAGCGACGTCGACGTGAAGCAAATCGGGCTGCACATCGAGCCGCATCGTCGATGCATCGGCGATGCGGCGCGATCCTCCGACCCCATCTACTCCGACCCCACCTGGGAGGTCTAGAGGATAGGAGGGAGGAGGGAGGAGGCAGGAGGGAGGAAGGCGGCGGGGATTCCGAGGAGCCCTGCGGCCCTCTGAGAACTTCTCATGGTCTTCGGAGTAGACCGAGACAGCTTCTGAGAAGGCCCCGAGGCCTTCCGATCCTTCCCACATCCCCCCCCTGGGCTTCCCGCCGACTGATCGCTACTGGGCCAGAGCTCCTTTCCCTCCCTCGTGCTGAACTCGTGCCTCTCCGCCTCCCCTTCCTACCCCTCCTCTCTTCCTCTCTCTCGGGGGGGCGCGCAAACACGGATTAGCGATCCATGGATTTGGCGCGCGGTTGCCAAATCCATGGATCGGGGGAGGTGCCCTCCCCAAAATGCGGCGGGTACCCCCTCGTTCGGCGGCGGAACTCAGCGATTTCCCATGGAAACGGGACCCGTCGCTAATCCACGCCCCCTGAATCCATGTTTCCGATCGCCTGATTTCCTCCCCCCCTCCCCCTCTTTCCTCTCCCCTTCCCTCTCCGTCTTCTCCCCCGTCCTCTCTTTCCGCGCCCCTTCCCCGAGTCGTGGAGGCACGCCGCAGCGCCCCGCAAAAGTGGAGAGAGCAGGCGCAGTGTCTCGCTGTTTGCCCATGCGCTCCCGCACATAGCACGACTCGGGCGCCGGATGAGAGGAGGAGGAGGAGGAGGAGGAGGAGGAGGAGAAGGAGGAGGAGGAGGAGGAGGAGGACGAGGACCGGACGAAGCCTAAGAGTAGACCAGACTCCGCCAGAGTAGGCGGGAGGAGCAAAGGAGCACCCTCAACCAAACCTGGCTGGGGGCGACGATCGGGGGAATACTGGCTCAGGGGGAAGGGGGGGGCAGTAACCTGGAATCGGCGATGCAGCACCGATTGATGGGCGATAGGCCCTAGAAAGCGAATCCACAGTCCTGGGCGGGCGGGCCATCGGGCATCAATGGGCGATTGGGGGTCGATGCGTCCCCCCCTGCTCCTGTCCCCTCTAACGTTGTCACCCACCTAGCCCCCTCCACAAAAGGGGGGGCACGTGGGGGGTGGTATAACTTCGGGGGCGCACAAAAATGGATTTGCGATCCATGGATTTGACGCGCGGTCGCCAAATCCATGGATCGGGGGAGGTGCCCTCCCCAAATGCGGCCGGTGCCGCCTCGTTTGGCGGCGGAAATCAGCGATTTCCCATGGAAACGGGGCCCGTCGCTAATCCACGCCCCCTTGGTGAATGTTTCCGATCGCCGGATAGTTTCAACGCCGCTTGTGCAAAACAGACTCATCAGCTGATTTTATAACTCTCTGGCCTCGCCCCAAGTGGGGAAAGTGGGCCAGGCCGGGGGAGAGGGGCACGATTTCTGTGCCGAACGTCCTCTCCCCTTGCCCTCATCGTGCTCCCGTCCTCCTCCTACCCCCCATCCTCTCGGAGGAGGGTTCTGGAGGATTCGCGTTGCCGCCACTGGATCGACCTTCAAAATCAATGCGCCGATGGCCAGAATTGATCCAAGGGAAGGCCTGGGGACCGACTTTGAACCGACTTGGGCGAGCAAGTAGGCCACCGCTGTCTCAACCATCCTTCCTCCCCCTCCTCCTGCTCTTCCTCCTCCTCCTGTTCCTCATCCTTCCCGTAATCCTTATCAGCTTGAGCCGCTTGTTCCTAACAATTGGATGTTTAGTTACCTTCATATTTCCTCAAAGAATCATTATTCGTACTCTTGCGCACGTTGATAGCATTGGTATAAAAATTCGGACGTATATGCGAATGTCTATGACTCCACGTGTTAGTATTCGTATTATTGTTGTTGGGTGTATATGTGTTTAGGTCTATGGTACTGTCGATGCTAATATTGCATATATGCTACTGGTGTGTTGTTTACTACAAATTATACTTTTACGTGAGTGTTGGTCAGATTATCGGCATTACTGATATTTACATTACGAGTATAGGTATGATGATCAGTAGTACGACTAAACAACAATTTGTTGTTGTCGTGTTTCACGTCTATGGTGGTTCCTGGTATTAGTGACATTCATGTCCATTGTCTTCGCTTTGTGTTTCCTATTCTTGTTCTTCTTCTAATCATTACTAATATCCTCCCCCTCTTGGGTGGGGCGAACGGGAGGGACAGCAAGGGGAGGGATGGAAACCAACGTATGCAGCTGGTTTCTACGGCGCCGCGCTGGAGGCGCGAAGCCATCGAGAAAAACTCCCAGCGGCGGGGCCGAAACCAAATGCATGCAACGAACATCGCACCACCGTCTTCCCAACCCTCCCCTCGTCGTCCGACCCGACTTGTGCTTCCCACCACCTTCTCTCACATCGACGTCCTCCGTGCTCCACCTCCTCCTGCGCACCGCCATGGAAGTGGCCCCTGGCTCCCCCAGCGGACGCTGCGCGGCTCGCGACCCGCGCGCCACCCGCGGAGCCACCCTCCCGGCACCGCTGCTGGCAGTTCTCGCACGCGCTGCTCCCAGTTTGTAGCCACACACGCCGCACCTCCGCCGCCTCCTCCCCTTCCCCGGACACGCGGGCGGGTCCCCGACGGGAGCTTCCTCCTCCTGGCCTTCTCCCTCCCTCCCTCCCCTCGCTGCGCCTCCTCCCTCCCGCCCCCCTCCCTTGGGACCTGGCCCCCCCGCGTGCGGGCCTCGCCCGGAGGAGGAGGAGGAGGAGGAGGAGGAGGAGGAGGAGGAGGAGGAGG
This sequence comes from Prorocentrum cordatum, assembly GCA_963575745.1. Taxonomy (NCBI): domain Eukaryota; class Dinophyceae; order Prorocentrales; family Prorocentraceae; genus Prorocentrum; species Prorocentrum cordatum. The sequence goes on from CAUYUJ010015305.1 coordinate 803,743, forward strand.
AGGAGGCGGAGGCGGAGGCGGAGGCGGAGGCGGAGGAGGAGGAGGAGGAGGAGGAGGAGGTGTGGGAGGGGGGGGGTAAGGAGGACGGCCTCGCCGCCGTGCCGACGGGCACTGGCGGGGGCCGCGGCACTTCCCCTTCGGGGTGCCGCCCCCCAGGTGCCCAGATCCGGTTGGGTCAAAGAACGGCAATGGGGCGAGGCGGAAGGGCAACACACATCTCTTCAACGGACCAGCAGTGTGGCCCCTGAGCCCGCGCGTGCCTGGACAGGTCCGCGTCTTCCCCCTGATCTGGATCGTGAGTCTGGTCTCCCCCATTCGCTCAGCCCTGCCCGGGGCTTCTCTACCAAAGAGGGCCCGTTCTTAGACCCGACTGCGAATCTGAGACAATCCTCCACCTCCTTCACTCCGCCTCGCCCTTATCCTCCTCCCCTCCTCCCCGTCCAAAAAGGGAGGTGGGGGCACCCGCTGTTCCCTCTCCTCTGTGGTTTGGGGGCCGCCCCCTGGGCCACCGTGCTGGAGGAGCCCCGCGAGTGGCCACCGGCGTCCGTGCCGCCCAGGACCAGGTGGATCCTCGCCCGGCCCGCCAAAGAACACGGGAGCTAACCCTGCAGAGAGCTAAACGACATCCATCCAACTCCTCCTCCTCCTCCTCCTCCTCCTCCTCCTCCTCCTCCTCCTCCTCTTCCACCTTCTCCACCTCTTCCTCCTCCTCCTCCTCTTCCACCTCCTCCTCCTCCACCTCTTCCTCCTCCTCCTCCTCCTCCTCTTCCTCCACCTCCTCCTCCAAATTCCTCCTCCTCCTTCTCTTCCTCCTTCACCTCCTCTCCACCTCCTCCTCCTTTTCCTCCTCCTCCTCCTTCTCCTCCTCCTCCTCCTCCTCCTCCTCCTCCTCCTCCTCCTCCCCCTCCTCCCCTCCTCCTCCTCATCCTCATCTCATCCTCCTCATCATCCTCATCCTCATCATCATCATCCTCACCATCATCACCATCATCATCATCATCATCATCATCATCATCATCATCATCATCATCATCATCATCATCATCATCATCATCAGCAGCAGCAGCAGCAGCAGCAGCATCATCATCATCAGCAGCAGCAGCAGCAGCAGCAGCAGCATCATCATCATCATCATCATCATCATCATCATCATCATCATCATCATCATCATCATAATCATCATCATCATGATCATCATCATCATCATCATCATCCTCGTCCTCCTCCTCCTCTCCCCTCCTCCTCCTCCTCCTCGTGTTCGTCCTCCTCCTCCTCCTCCAACCTCCGTTTCCTTCTCCTCCTCCTCCTCCTCCTCCTCCTCGAACTCCTTCTCCACCTCCTCCTCCTTCTCCTCCTTCTCCTCCTCCTCCTCCAGGACCTGCTCCTTTTCCTCCTCCTCCACCACATCCTCCTCGCCCTCCTTCTCCTTTTCCTCCTCCTCCTCCTCCTCCTCCTCCTCCTCCTCCACCTCTTCCTCCTCGTCCTCCTCCTCCTCTTCCTCATCCTCTTTTTGTTCATCCTTTTCGACCGCCCCCCCCCACTCCCGACGCCGCTCCAAGCTACAGGAATCCGCCGATCCCTTCGGCGCGTGCGATTCCGTCTTCCGTTCTGTTTCGTTGTCGTCGTATTCGTCGTCGTAATCGTCGTCATCGTCCGACCCCTGTGCCCTGGGATGGGCTTTCCACCCAGCTCGACCAATGGTTGTGGCCAACTGCCTGCTGCGAGCCGCCGGAGGTCGCAAGTGGTGCTTCTGCTGAACCTGGCCGCGGTGCCGCCGTCACCGGAGTCGGTCGCCCGCGGTTCAAAGACTCGGCGCTCTTCGCGGGGTCACTATCGCCGGAGCCCCGAACCATAGGCTGAAAAGTTCCAGACGTGACCCTTGTCATCCGAAACCGTGCGCGAGTCTGGTACGGGCTGTTGAGCGGCTAGTCCACGCCCCCCCTGATGCCCCAGACGTGCAGGCAGTGAGGACGTCGGCGGCAGCGCTGGTGCTGCCAGGGCTGAAGCGTCGAGGGAAAGGGCGCGCCCTTGCCGGCGGCGCTGGGGACGGTACCGGGACGGTAACGCGCGAGGTGTTCCTCGGAGTCGCACCCGTGGCACTGATGGCTTGCCCCGTCAAGGCCCAATGGTTTGCCTTGGCGGCCGGAACCCGCGCCGACGGCCCCGAACTCCCCTTTCCCCTTGCCCTTGCCATTCCAAAGAACGTGTCGGCCAGTGGCGCGAGGTAGCCTTTACCGCGGCCTGTGCTCTTACATTCGATGGCCCCCCGTGCGCGGCGAACGGGCTTGCGGCCGTCGCAACTGCGCCATCGTGCCTTGGCGTGTTTGTAAACCCAAAAGAGGTGCGTGCCGCCTTTTTGTCCACCGGGACGTCGCGTAGCCCGGGATCATCGGCAGCAATCTCTTCGCCGAGCGAGCCGATGGCATCGGAGTCGGCGCCTGAGTTCACACCTGCTGCTGGGCGCGCCACCTGCGCAGATGTGCTGAGGCTGCCGCGCCACCGTCGGCGAGGACTGATGCTGCGGGGGGGCTCGGTGCCGCTCCCAGAGCAGCGGGGCGCATGCCATCCCAGCTCGATCTGGCCGTAGTGCCATCGGCGCTCCGAACCTGATCTGGCGCGGGCGAACCCGCGAGCAACGCTCGGCGTTGGATCGAGTGAGCGGCCGAGGCGAGGTTCCCCGGCGAGCCCTCGATCATGCGCCGAAGCCGTCGCAGCTGGCCAGGTCATGCGCGAGCGCTGCTGAGCGCACGTGGAGCAGGCCATGACGCAGCGTCGCAAGGTCGCGGTGGGTTGAACGCTTGACGCGCCCAACGAAAGCAGCAAGAGGTAACTGAGTCCCCCGCGGCCGATCAGGAGGTGGCCAGCCTGCTGCGCCCTGTTGCGGAGGATGCCGAACCTGGTGAGGAGGTTGTCAATGCGTTCCAACGGCAATCGGTTGAAGTTCATCAAGGCCGATGCCCGATGCCGCTCGGGCGCGCACCTTTGTATCCTAAATTCGCTTCCGATGTGCTTGATCCTGTTGCCAGCCCCGCCTCCTGCTACTGGTGTTGCACTGTAGTACATGCCAAATTGCATGGTGAGCTCTGGAAACCAATTACACCTCCTCCTTTCAATCCTCCCGCTCCTCCTCATGGAGCTCCTTTCATCCCTCCCTCTCTCTCTCCCTCTTTATTCCGCATCCCCCGCAGTGGAAGCCTCTGTCTCATGACCATACGCACTTGTACTTTGCATATGCGTTGCGCTTGCAAGGCGTGCCAATGTATTGCATTGCACGGCATTGCTTTGCAACGCATGGGGTTGCATGGGTGTTGCATCACTTCCCATTGCGCTGCATTAGCGTTGCGTTGAGAGATCCTCGCAACTCTGGGCTCCGAGTTGACAGGGGCAAAGGTGGCCAAGCCCATTTCGCCTCAGACATCCTCACAACTCTTGGATCCAAGATTCCACGCGCGAGGTGGTCCAGTCCGTTATGCCTGAGACATTCTCGCAACTCTGGGTTCGGATATGCGCCTAACCTGGGGAGGGCCATCCAGGTTCGACTTAGACACTTAGACATCCTCGCAACACCAGGCCCAGACATGCCGCGCGCGAGGTGACCTGGCCAATCCTACCTCGCCTGGGACATCCCCCAACTCTGCGAGATGCCGCGAGAAAGTTGTTCTGGCCAATTTCGCCTGAGACATCTTAGCAACTCTTGGCTCCGAGATGCCGCGCGCGAAGAGTTGCGGCCTGGCTAGCCTGAGAGTCCTTGTGATTCTGGGCTCAGATATGTCCTGGCTCGATGTGGTCCAGCCCAGCTCGCCCAAAACATCCTCGCAACTCTCCGCTCCAAGATACCTTTCGCGAGGTGGTCTGGCCCATTTTTACCAAATGCATCATCGCAGCCTTGGGATCGGAGATGCTCTGACTTGAGCTGGTCGAGCCCGATTCGCCTGGGAAATCCTCGCAACTCTGGGCTCAGATATGCCCCTAGCCTGCGGTGGTCCAGCCCAACTTGCCTGGGAAATTCTCGCCATTCGAATATCCGAAATGCCAAGCGCGAGGTGGTACAGCCCAACTCGCCTGAGACATCCTCCCAACTCTGGGCTCCGAGGTGCCGCGTGCGAACTGGCCCGGCTAATTTTGCCTGAGACGTTATCGCAACTCTGGTTTCCAAGATGCCGCGCGCGGGCTCAAAGATACTCTGACCTGAAGTGGTCCAGCCCGTTTCGCGGGAGACACCGTCGCAATCCCAAGCTCAAAGATGCCGCGGGCGAGGTGGCCCGGCCCGTTTCGCCTGAAACGTTCTCGTAACTCTGGTATAAAAACTGCTGTGTCCTGAGGAAATCTGGCCCAAATTGCCCGGAACATCCTCGCAACTCTGGGCTCGAAATTGCGACGCGCGGGGTTGTCCGGCCCAGCTCGTCTGAGACATGCTCGCAACTTTGGGTCCGATATGTTCCTGACTAGAGGTGGCCTGGCCAATTTCGCCCGAAACATGTTCGCAACTCTGGACTCGGACATGCCGCGACCGAGGTCGCATGGCCAATTTCGCCCGATGTATCCCCGCAACTCCATGCTCAGGGATGGCGCGCTCGAGGTGCTCAGGCTGGATTCGCCTTCGCCTGATCCATCTTCGCAACCCTGAGCCCCAAGATGCCGCGCGAGAGATGATCGGGCCAATTTCGCCTAAAACGCCCTGGCAACACTGGGCTACGAGATGCCGTGCGCGAGGTGTTCTAGTCAGCGTTGCCTGAGACATCCCCGCAGCTGGGCCCCGAGAGGTACGAGAGAGAACTCAGACGGAACCAGGCCCAAGCTACCTGTTGCAGTTCAGTGCCAATGTCGAACTGCGCCCCATGGGGGGGCCGGGCGCCCCTGCCCCGAGGAGAGCTAGCGGGCGCCAAAGCGAGATCATGATGTCTGGGCCACGTGACGTCTCAGGCGGGGGGGGGGCACCATGCCGTAGTGCACGTTGAGAAATTCAAGGAAGAGGAAGATAACCAGGGGCGCGAGAAGGGGCGAGAACGAGAAAAACAGCATCAGGGGCAAGATGCCGAGAACGAAGGAGAAGAAAGGCAGGCACAGGAAAGACGAAGAAAAAAGGGAACATGATGCGGGGGGGAAGGGGAAACGGGAAAGGAGGGGGTGGGGAAAAAGGGGGAGGTGCGGGAGGGGGGGCGGTGACGCCAGCAATGACGGCGACAGCGACGACGTCAACGGGCGCAGGCAAATCTGGGGCGCGGGGGCGGTGATCCGGAGGACGCGCAAACAATCTTTGGAACCCTCGCTCAAAATCGTTGCTGGGGGTGCTGGACTGAAGCTATACATCGGTATGTTGGTGATGGTGTTCCGCCTCGTCTTCCTCCTTGTCCTGGCATTCCTGCTGCTGCCTCCCCATTTCCTGCCCTGTCCAGCTCCTCTTCGCGGGCTCTCCCACTCGTCCTTTTCGTCCTCATATGCACTCCCCGCTCGCCTTTTCCTTCCTCCAGACTCTTTTGGGGCCCCCTTGAACAGTGTTGATGTCGGTGCTAAGAATGGTTCTGCGCCTATCGGCGCCAGCATCGCTATCGATACCAGTGCCGGCGCCGACGTTTGTTCAGGTTCGGGAACATGGGCCGCGTTCGGCATCAGTATCTCGTGAGAAGATACGGCCGCAACGAACAACGTCCCGCTTCCGATCGCGGAGAGAGCTTGATTCACCGCCGTTCTACCGTGGAAGACCCCCCCCCCTCTCTTCTTCCGGAGCCCGAGGGTTCCCCCCGCCCCCCCCTTCGAAAATCTCCCCCCCCCCCCCTCTGCCGGACACCCCCCCCCGCGCGCCTGCTGGACCCCCCCACCCTTGCCCCGGCAAGTCCCCCCCTTCCCCCTGACCCCACACAAACCTCGAAAAAAACGAGGGGGTCAGCGCCCGTTCGACCCCCCCACACCCTCCCCTGTGGACTGAAGATGTGTTTCTACTTAACGACGTTTGTTTCTTTCGTTTTTGGCCCTACAACAACGAAGCGGACGCTCGAACGGTTAAGACGTATAACGGTTTTCAAACGCAGCGACAACCAACCGCTTCAAATCACGCGCGAGTTGGCCTTCCCACTGCGACCGCGAGGGGCTCTCCTCCAACTGAGAGCTGATGCCAACCACGCAGCGATTCGCCATGTTCCCAGCAGACACGTGGCCATCGCGTCCGCACAGCTCGTGAAAGCGGGACCGTGATACCACCTGGCCCCACTGCCCACTGCACTTTTGTTGAAAGAATGCCGCAGCGAGCTTTGATATGATATCTGCTCATGCGCTGTATCAAATAGCGTTTCTCGCTAAACTCCTTGGGGATGCACCTAGGGCATCGCCAACGGCGCGACGAACCGAACTCCGCGCGGTCGCCCACGCAATCAGTTAGGCTCAAACAAGAAAGAGCAACCTCTCGAGCAGCCGAAGACAACCCGAAAGGCCACCAATATGATTTCCCGCCCACTTGACCTGGGGCGGCAGCAGCTGCGCCCTCGCTGGAAGACGCAGACCGCTTCTTGATAGTTGTCCTGGCCCCCGTGCGACAGAGCGAGTCGCGCCCCAGATTGGCGTTGGCGATCGGGCTGCTCGCACTGCATATGAATCACGCAGGCTTTATTCAACCCTTGCCTGAGGTCGCAAACCAAGGTTTAAGGCGGCAACAGAGGCCATCTCGGCTGCGCCGCGTTGGCAACGGACGAGCGCGAGCTTGCCTGCGCGGAAAGCGAAGGCGTGGCCCGCCCCGTCGTCAACGACGCATGCACCAACGGCGCTTCTGGGGCGCAACCCATAACGGCGAGCCCGAAAGGGGCGAGCATCCTCGCGCCTCGACTCGCAATCCACCCTGGCCCGTGACGGTCGACAACTACAGCGCATCTATGACCGTGACATGCAAGGGCGCGAACTGAGTGGACACTCGCAGACGCGCGGCAGCTGGGCGTAACTAAACGAGCACCCTTCACGGACACCGCAACGCATCCAACGCGATACGGCAGCCTCTGGATATATAAAGAGCCGCTCGGTAAGGAATCTAAGATACCGCGACCGACGGGCAGCCGCCTAGGGCCACCCACCTCGCCTCGAAACAAGGAGGGATTCGCCGGGGCCTGGCCCCGTCGAGAAGATATTCCCGATCCAGCGATCCCAGCGCAGCGCCAATCATTGCCCTCGCATCGTCGCGCCGAGCTACCGCGCCCCGGCCTGAGCGCCGCTCGGCTCCAGCTTGCCAGCGCAGATGTTCGCGATGACGGAGCCCTTTCCGCAGCGTCGCGCACAGGTTGGACTGCGCGTCGACGACGGCGAACTCCTGGCCGCCTAGCGGCCTGGATACCTCTTGCAGCTCAGGCCCCAATGCTGTAGCCTTGCGCTGGGAATGAGCCCCCAAGGCGGTCGCCGCAGCCAGGAAATCGACGCGGCGCACGCGCCTCGACGCGCGGGCGAGCTCCACCAGCGCGGCGCCGAAGGGCTGCATGTGAAGGAGGGAAAAAAACGCATGGTCTTCGCTGACAGCCTATCTGAAGCGAACGAACAGCTTGCCAGGCGGAAGTTTTTCGCGCTGTCGGACAGGCCTTGCGTTTTCGCTGTCATGTCTTGTTGTTTTGCTTGCACATGTGTGTTGGTATTCTTGCGATAGCATTGAGTAGTGGGAATGCATGCGGCGGCTTGCATATTCATTTCTTTCGTCGCGGGTTGCAGGAGGACTCCATTTTGTGAAAAAGTTTCAATGGGGCCCCTCTTGTCGCGGATTACAAAAGGACTCCCGTTGTGGAGGATTGCGCAGAGATTACGAAGAAAGCATCCTTTTGCGCCGGTGCTTGGGAACAAAAACGCTGGAAATACAAGTGTTCAATGATGCCCAGGGATCGTGCGCAACAAAAAATAGAAAACACTGAATTTCCGGCTCTCCGTAACAGCCAACAAAAAACACTCCGCCATCGGCTCCGGGCTCAACGCAGTGGAGCAGCTTTTGCTTGTGTCCGCGCTTGCGCGGCTCATTGTAGGCCACGATTTCTTCCACGCTTCCAAGCCTTCGCCTTCTGGGACCTGCCTCGGCCTGTCTGGTCTGAGTTGATCTGGCCATCGAGTCGGCAGAGGATCTCGCAGTTGCCGCCGAGGTCGATGACTATGCTGCCGATCGGCTCCGCCCGCGCCGCTGCCCAGCGCAGCGCCTCCACCGCCTTCGAGCCCGCGCCGCCGAGAAAGGCGCGGAAGGCGAAGGGCCAGTCCGTCCAGTCCTTGCGAAGGCCTCTGAACTTATCCACGCGGCCGAGCGTCTTCGTGTCCACGAGGCCTGGGACTGTCTGGTTGCGCTCGGCTTCGGTACTCGCTGCAATTCTCGTCTCCAACTGCTGCGCATGTTGCTGGAGCAGTGACGCCCGGCTGGCCTGCTGCTGCACTTCGGCCGCAAGGATGTCGAGTAGCTGCCGCGCTGCCTCTCCGCCCTGCTGCCCAGCGAGCGATTGCTGAATCGCCTGGCTCGCCGTCGCCGGGCCCGCCGCCATCGCGGCAGCCTGGCCGTCTGCCGTGGATCGCGCGCGCCCCCGCTACCATCGCCACATGTTACCTCGGACTCCTGAGCCACAACGTCAGTATAATTCAGGAGCCAACCAAACAATAACACCATTATGCAGCGGCGCGCGCCCAGCTGCACGCAAAGAAACACCAGGGCAACTCAGGGCTCAGGGACGCCGTGACCTGGTCAGGTCAAGCCCACATCGCCTTAGATATCCTCGCACTTGCGGGATCAAATATGCTGCGCGCGAAGTGAACGGGCCCGTTCCACCTCAGACATGATCGCCGCCACTTTGGCCTCGGAGATGCCTGAACCCGAGGCGGCTTGGCCCGTTTGGCACGACACGCCTTCGCATCTCTCAGGTCCGAGATGCCCTGCGCCAAATGGTCAGGCTAGTTCCGCCTGGGACATCTTCGCAACTGTGAGTTTTTCGATTCCGCGCACGAGACGGCGCGGGCGGGCTCGCCTGAGCTTCCTCGAAATGGTGGGCTCAGATACGCCGTGGATTGATGTGGTCCGGCCCATTTCGGGCTCTGGGCTCAGATGCCTTCCGCGACGTGGTCTGGCCAATTTCGCCTGAGGCACCCTTGCCATTCTGGGCCCAGACTCAGTCGTGCCGCGCGCGAAGCTGCGCGGACAATTTCGCCCAACGCATCATCGCAGCTCTGGGATTGGAGATGCCCTGACCTGCATTGGTCCAATTCGATTCGCTGAGAATCTCCTCGCAACTCTAAACTCAAATATGCCCTGACCTGACGTGCCTCCGTTAAATTAGCCTTGAAACTTCCGCAATTCTGCTGTCCGGGATGCCGCGCGCGAGGTTGTTCAGTCAGTTCGCAATTGCGGGCCCCCAGCATGCCGAGGGCGAAGGTCTGGCCAACTTTGCCCGAGACATCCTCGCAACTCTGGGCTCGGAGACGCTCTGTCCTGCCCGAGACGCCCTCGTAACTCTGGGCGCAAACACGCCGCGCGCGAGGTTGGTCGGCGCGCTTCGCCCGAGACACCTCGCAACCCCGAGCTCCGAGAGACGGCGCGCGCGAAGTGGTCTGGCCAGCTTCTCCCGCGGCATCACTCCATTTCCAGGCTCCGAGATGCTCTGCCAATTAATGACCCGGTCACTTTGGCCTAAGACCTCCTCGCAGATCCGGGCTTCGAGACGCGGCGCGCTAAGTGGCCCAGCCCGCTCGCCAGCGACATCCCCGCAACCGGGCCCCCAGACGGGGCCGAAACCACACGGCCAGTTGGTTGCGGTGCCGCCCAAGCAGGATTTCAGAGCCGCGGGCGCATCACGCGGGAGCGGCAAGCCAGAACGCACGCCGTTGAAGAAATTTCCGCTGAGGATCTATCCATATATATATATATATGTATATGCGCACGCGCCGTTAAAACATGGGGATATGATCTCTCTATATATATATGTGTATATATATGTATGTATGTATGTATGTATATATATAAATATGCGCATCCCATGATTTATTTCTTCTGCCTTCCTAGCAGCAGAAAACACTTCGCATGTCACACTCTCCCCAGCGGCTCAGTAGATCTCTCGCAGCGCGTCGCCTGCGCAAGCCCACGGGCACACCCTCTGTTCCAATGCGTCCACAGCGCAGACCGCGCTCGGCGCCGAATCGCGATCGCATCCACTGCGCGCGCGCTTGCCGAGGTGCGTGCGCAAGTGAGACCCGAACGAACGTATCTACGATATGGGTTCCTGACTTCGCGCGCGCCGTCTTGCCGCCAGGGAGCTCGTGGCTCGCCATCTCCGAGTATTTCGGTCTGGTCCACGTCGCCTTCCCCCGCTCGACAGTGTCGCGAGGAAATCCAAGGGTACACAACTTGCGCGCGCGGGCCCCATCCGCAAGAAGCAGCGCGTCGCGGCCTAGGGCCGCGAGAGGAAAAGAAGCAAATCCAAAAATCCATCACGAAGAAAGCAGACCTCGTTGCCCCTTCGGGGACAGGTCAGCTAAGACGCGCGCAGCTGCGCCCGACGAGCGCGGCCCGCCACGGCCGCGACGCCCCCGGCCGGAGGGGGGCAGAAAGAGAGAGCGAGAGAGATCCCAGGATCATCAGTTGTTTTCCTCTGCGCTTTCAAAAAGCCATGATGTTCCACGAGCGAACTGTGAGCTGTTCTACGCAGAAGGCGCGGAACACACTATGCCAACGCAGCAAGAAATGCCATCTTCCTTGCGCCGCGCCGCCAGAGCCGCGCCATGCGCGCTCTCGGCCATCGCGCGCGGGTCGCAGCTGCGCGCGGAGTCGCGGGCGATACATTGGGCGTCGTTGCTGGGGAGGTCATCCCGCAATCCGTCCGACCCCGCCACAATGATGTCGTCGTCTTCGACAGGCTGGGTGTCTGCATTGCATTTCGACAGCAAGCTCGCCACATGCGGAATGTCGGTGAAAAACTCCTTCTGGCGCATGACCAGCTGATTGGGCAGCGGGCGCCCGTTTGGCAGTGCTATGTCGCGCTGCGGACGAGTGGGCCAGTGAACGCACCAAGACCCAGCGGTACAAAGCTGGCGGAAGAGGAATATCTTGCAGTCGCCCAAGACTGCCGTGGTCATCTTCCTCCCCAGAAGCGAAACGCAAGCCATTGTGGTTGATCCGGGTTCTTTGAGTTCCAAGACGGAGGCGCCGGTTTGGCACTTCAGCCAGCTACCGGCCACCAACTGGTAAGGCAAGGATGTTGTCCCGTAGCTCTTGTGGAAACGTTGCCAGCTGGACGCCTGCGTCGGCCCTCCCAAACACGCCGTCCAACGCAAACATCGGAAGGGGCGGCCGAACGTCATGTCCGCGGTGAGTGCCCCAAAAACAGCCTCCCCATGCGACTGGGACTTGCAAGAAGCGGCCTTTAGCAAGAATGCCATGGCAGCAAGGTGCTGCAGGTTGGTTGGTTGCCCGTTTGGTTTGAGCCTGAGTCTCCTCCCTCCCTCCTCCTCCTCCTCCTCCTCCTACTGTTCCTCCTCCTCCTCCCCCCCCCCCTCCTCCTCCTCCTCCTGCGCTCGTACCACGGCGAGCGCGGTCTTATCCACTGCTACTACTGCTGCTACTGCTGGAACTACTGCCACTGCTGCCCCCACTCCTGCACGGGCGGGGCGGCCTTGCAGAAGCCGCAGGGCGGCGGGCACGCGGTGCAGCCGCATGCGGGCGCGATGCGGGGACAGTACGATTAAGAGATGAACGGAGCTGGGGAAGGAGGGCGAGGGCGGCATCCCAAGAGAGAGGGTGGGGTTCGACATGGGCGAGAGTAAAACAAGTAAAAAGGCTGAGACAATTATCTTCAAGGATTCAGCTGTGGGGTGACGGAGGCCTAATCGGTGAATGGGGCATTCTGGAAACGGGCGGCCGTGAAACTCCTGTAATAACCCCCAAAACCGAGGACAGACATGGTAGTGGCCCTGGGAGTCTAAACCAGCAGCGCACCCGAACATACATCTCTGACACTGCCGGAATCGCGATTGAGTAGTCCAGCGAGTGTTTTCAGCACAGCTTGCCTCCAAGCAGGAGGAAGAGACAATGCTACAGTCTTGACCTGAGGCCAACAGATCGCGTCCAACTGCCTTGTCGGAACATTGGGGAGGAGGTGGGCGAGACGGGCTCGGAACGTCGGAGCGAGCGAGGGGGGGAAGAGGGGAGACTTGAGGCTCTCGGCAGCGGCACGCTGGATCTTCTTGCCCTCACGCTGGGTCTCCAGTGCGCACTGTAAAGCATGGCGGCCAGCCTTCGCAAAATGCGGATCGTTGCTGAAACCTGTCGACGCTGCATGCAAGGCGTCGCAGATCGGGGGCTCTGTCCAGAATTCTGGGCAGCGGCGGCCTCCACTTATATCTTCAAGGGAAAGCTATGACCCCGCCTCCGAGAGACGAGCAACGCAAGACCGCCAAACAGAGAACGTGCTAATTGACGCTCGAATGAGCGTCGCCAGGTTGAGCACTAGAGCACTTATGAGGCGAGGGCCGCCCCAGCTTTCGAGAGAGAAGAACGCCTGACGAGACAGCGAGCAGTGCGGCATCTTTAAAATCGAAGCGAACATAGCATGCTCTTTCGGAAGCACTATCTTGGGAATCCGACAGAACTGAGCGATGTACCCCAAACAGGAGAGAGCACGCGAGTGGTATAATGTGGTGGCGATAGCTGCGGGCGCTCCTGACTGGGCTATGCTGAACGAGCGTTTCGCCCATTTGGTCATGGGTGCACCCCAGGACGAAGGGGGCGCAGCAGGACCAAGAAAGACTCCTAAGTAGAGCAGCTTGGGTACTATGCATATATCTGACCACTCGGGCAAGTGTTGATTGATCCAATTCGTATAAGTCCAAGCGACTGCCTCCGAGAAGGGTCCGCTTAATGGCACTAGTTTACATTTACTCAGTTCGGGGGTTAGGTTGGCCACCCGTTTCGAAGCCCGAAAAACCGTATATAATTTTCTGAGGGCGGCCAGATCTCGAATCACACTGCCTTTGTCGTCCGCGCAGGCCCTCACAAGGCCCAGCTGCTTCTTCTCGAGGAGGGTTTCGAAGTGTTCGACGAAAGGATGAGACGCCACCGCATATAAGGTCCCGCTCGCAGGACACCCTTGGACAATCCCCGACTCGACGAGGTAAAGGAATATCATGCACTGCCCGAGCTGGCCGTAGCACGCGACCTGCGTGTAAATAAACTCCGGCAACTCGAAGAGGGGCTGGGGGAGGTTGAGCGATTTCAGGATGAGGAAGATCCAGTGCTGGGAGATGGAGGGGAAGGCCTGGCCGTAGTCGAAAGAGAGAAGAGCAGGGAGCCTGGAAAAGCAATCTGGCATCGTCGAAGTGATCCGTGCCTCGGTGTCGAGCTCTATTATGTTGCCCCCGAAATTTCGCTTGGGCACGAAGCCCCTCTGGGCCTGATGTATGAATCCTGGGAGAGCCCGCGTCAGAGGCTGTATGACCACCGAGGTTAAGATCTCGCAGTCAGTGTTCTTTAGTCCCAGGGGGCGGGTTCCACTGGCATCTCGGATCACTTTGTCGTTATCCTCGGGCTCAGAGCCCTTGACCAAGAAAGCGCCAAGCATCTGGTTGAAACCGAAGAGGGGAGGGTTGCCAGCCAGGTTCCAGTCCAACGTACTGCACAAAACCTTCGGGCCCTCGGGGTGAAATTTCCAGGCCCAGTAAGGCTGGCCATCTGGTCCAGGCGCGCTCGGCGAAACTCTGTCCAGGCAACGAACAATACTAGCTTCCGAAGGTGGCGGCAGCCCTGAAAGATCGATGCTTGGCTTGAATCTCTGGGCGCACTGGAAGGCGGCAGGCTTGTCGATCTTCGACTTCGCAAAAACTGGACCCCAATGCTGAGCCAGACCTGACAGAATCTCGTTCGGCTTCGAGGTGACCGTGTCTTGGGCCGTCCTGAGGCCCTGCAGCGGGAGCTTTCTATCGAAAGGAGACCAAAGACGAGCCCGAATCTGAAGGCTTTTGATGCGCTTGGCCAATTTGGCCCGCTCGAGGGTCGGAGGATTACCTTGAAGTCGCTGTCTGGCATCTGCTTGTGCCGAGTGGAACATTGCCAAGTTGGCCTCGTTCGCCTCAGCGTGAAACCCGATCGGGTCATTGATGCTCACGCTCTGCTGCATAACATCTAGGCTGATAAACTTGCGGCCGAAGGGGTGCGACAATACAATGCGCCTGGCCAGCACCATGTCCTGGTTCCAAACTGCTCTGGCGATAGTGCGGCACGCTACATAACGAGAGAGAGGATCGTGAGGTTCACCAGTGAGAAGTCGATTACGAGCGTGGCGAGCAGCTTCGAACATAAGATCTTTGTGAAAGAGGAGCCGGAGAGGCGGAGAGATAACACTATCGTCTATCTGTGCCAGCACGGACTCAATACATTGCTGGTACTCGCGCCGCTTGAAGATATCTTGATGGATTCGTCGATCCTTAGGCGGCGTCTGAGAGCGAGGTGCGAGGATCACGCTGATCGCAGCATGGTCGGACAGCTTTGTCTTAGCAAGCACCTCGGGGTGCCCGTGGACGCGAGCACCCGTGCACATCTGGGTGATGCACCATCCTGGCGCTGACACGAATAACCTATCCAATTTCCCGAGAGTCCCCCGCGCGGCGCAGAACTGAGCCGGGTCTCCAGGGTCGATTTCGACGAGCTTCTTGAGTGTGGCCTTCCAGGGGCCTCCAGAGCGGATGGGCTGGGACGAGTGCTCATCGGGGTCCTGGGAGGGGATCTTCTCTGGGTCCTGAGAGAGGGCAATACCAAGCTTGGAGAGGGAGAGGTCATCTAGCGCCTTCGTGGGCTCGCCCGAGAAATTGAAGTCGCCACCTACGAGGATGAAGCCTTTCAGGGGGTCCTCCGAGGCCTTGCTGTAGTCCATGTTGATAGTCTCTAGGATGTAGTTTCTCTGAGCCGACGTCAATCCGCGATTATGAATGTTGAAATGCGATATCCAAACACCATTTGGGAACAAAACTCGAACATTCACCGCACGGCCCCTGACAAGCTCAATCGGAGTGACTACTGGGCGCCTCGCAGCACCGTGAGTCTTGTTGAAATCTGGCAAGATGGCAATCACCCCGCCAGTTGGATGAGCAGAGACAGGAAAAAGAGAGAAGAACGCCTGGAACGGGCGATGCATGTGGAACAGCATATCCTTGATTTCAGCCTCTGACCCGTGAGACTCCTGAATCCCCAAGATGGCACCAGGTCCCAGGGGAGACTTAGCGTATCGGATTTTGCGGCCCTTGATCTTCGGCTTATGGTGGAACAGAGCTCGGGCATTCCAGGAGCAGAACGAGAGAGGGGAGGCCGAGGAAGAGGAACTGCTCCATGCCGAAAAGAGCGGGTTAAACCCGCCACGAGACAGGCTCAGGCGGTCGCACAACCTGCGCCACCTTGGCCTCGATGTCTGTGCGACTGAAGTTGAAGTGCTGCAAATTGACATCGGCGTACTCGATCGTCGGCACCTCGTTGCCCTGAGCAGGAACGCCGCGGAGCAGGGGCTTCCATTGCAGGCTGACCTCGCCCTTCGCCTTGTTAATGTGGAAGTGATGCTGCGGATATAGTTCTGGAAGCACGCGCTTGAGCTGCTTTGCGACGATCTCGCGCTTGACTTGAGCCTGCGACTTGCCAACCGAAACAAAGACCTCAGAAGGAGTGTTCTGGGAGTCCATCGCGCTGAATCGTTGCCACTCCTGCGCGCTAATCTTGAAGCTGCCGATAATTTGTCCCACTCGACGGGCTGCGCACACTGGACATCCCTTGATGCGGAGCACAAATCTTTTTCCAGCGGGGTCTCCTTCAAATTGCACCTCGCTGTGAGGAATATTGTTCTTTTCGATGATAGGTTTGACCACGGACTCTGCGACTGACTCCTTGGTCGAGTAACTCTTACACCTGATGACGAGAATCGTGGGGTCTGGCTGGCGATCGGATTCGTTCGAGGAGGGGTCCACCACCGCCTGCGGCACCTCCTTCTGCATGATCCCCAGAATCTCTTCCAGGCGGGTAATCTTTGCCGACATACGTGCCATCTCGTCTTTCTGCTCACGTCGTGTGCGTTCGAGTCCTGACATACGTGCTTCCACTTGTCTGCTGAGGCCACCGACGGAGTCGTTGACCAGCTTGCCAAGGGAGCCGACGTTTGTGGAAATAGCTGAGATGGCCTGAAGAAGCTCCTTCTTTGTGTCGTCCACATACTGCTTGGGGTCATCTGACTCCATGGCGTCCTCGAAGGACTGTGAGCGGCTTCTGTCGTCGTCACGGGGGCCCCCACGACCACGCTGAGGAGTGCCAGAATCACCAGTACCTGGGCGAGCACGGCCACCACGTCCCTGAGTTTGAGCAGCAGCTGCGGCACCTGCGACCCCTTCCTGGGACGGGAACGTCGGCGCTGCCTCGAGCAGAGCGAGAAGTCCACTATTGCTTGCACCAGCCATCGTTCGCTCTGGCTACGCAGGTAGCCGAAGGCGCCCAAAACGACGGAGGGGCTGTGGGTGGAGAACGCCGTGGCCTGCGGCGGCCTGAGAGATGGCCCCGGACGGGCCAAAGCTAATCGCTGATTCTCGGGCGTTTATAGCCCTTCACAACGTTTAGCCTTGAGCCAAAATGGCTACGGACCTCCTCCTCCTCCTCCTTTTCCTCCTCTTCCTCCTCCCCAGTTGGCGCCCGCCCACTCGACTGCATGAGCCTTACGCCTGGTATGTCCTCTAAACCTTACGCCTCCTATGACGAGTGTTACGCTCCGAGTGTTACATTCGACAGCATGAGCCTTACGCCCGACATGCTTTCTGGGCCTTACGCCCTAATGGAGAGCTTTACGTTCCGACTGTTACACTCTTCAGTATGAGCCTTACACCCTGGGCGCATTCTGATCCTTACGCCCTTATCGAAAGAGCGTTACGCTCCGAGCGTTGCACTCTTCAGTATGAGCATTACGCCCTGGGTGCTTTCTGAGCCTTACGCCCCACTGGGAAGCATTACGCTCCTCGTCCTCCTCCTTCCACCCCCCCTTCTAGAAACCAAATAAACACAAGGTGAACTAAAGAAAACCATACAAATATAGCCGGAGTGCAGTATCCCCAAACAGGGTTGTTAAACCCAGTGCGGTTTTCAAGGTCGCTTGCGTGCCCGTCCAGTGCGGGCTGGCATGGCATGTTAGAACATAACATGATGTTTGCACATGAGATGTTTACACGAAAACTTGTGTGACGCATGCTTATCAGGAAGCTGACGCTAGAGGTTGTCGTACTCTCTCGCCTCCTCCTCCTCCCCCTCCTCCTGCCTGCTCCCTCATCCACATCCTCCTCCTCCTCCTCCTCCTCCTCCTCTTTCTCCCTTCCGTCTCCTCCTCCTTCTCCTCCTCCTCCTCCACATCCTCTTCATCCCGAACGGCATCTCGGAGCCCAGAGTTGCGAGGATGTCTCCAGCGTAACGCGCTGGACCACCTCCCTCGCGCGCGGCATCTCGGACCCCAGAGTTGCGACGATGTCTCGGGCGAAACGTGCTGCGAGGAAGTCTCAGGCGAAACGGGCCGAACCACCTCGAGCGCGGCGTTCAGAGCTCCGAGTCGGGGGAGCCTCCTGGGGCCTCCAGGGGCCTCCTGGGGACTTCATGGGGCTTCCTCCTGGGCCTCCTGTGGCCTCCTGGACCCCACCTGGGGCTTCCTGAAGCCTCTTGGGGCTCCAAAGAGGGGATATCTAGCATGTGGCCGTCTGGGCCCCCCAAACTAGGGGGGGGGCACAAGAGCAGGAAAAATCAACGATTCGACACCAGATGTGGATTAACTTGACACGTTCTGATAGGGGGCCTCCTGAGGCCTCCTGGGAGCCTCCTGAGAATCTCCTGGGGACCCCTGGGGCCTGTCCTGGGCGTCCTGAGGTCTCATGAAGCTCTCTGGGGCCTCCTGGGGCTCCCAGGGTCCCAGGAGATATGTAACATGTGGTCCTCTGGGCCCCCAGGCTGGACCACCTCTTGCGCGGCATCTGGGAGCTCAGAGTTGCGAGAATGTCTTACGCGAAACGGGTCGGACCACCTTACGCACGGCATCTCAGAGCTCAAAGATGCGAGGTGGTCTCAGGCGAGACGGGCCGGACCACCTCGCGCACGGCATATCAGGGCTCAGAAATGCGAGGATGTCTCAGGCGAAACGGGCTGGACCACGTAGCGCGCGGCATCTCCGAGGTCAGAGTTGCGAGGATGTCTCAGGCGAGATGGGCTGGACCACCTCTTGCGCGGCAGCTCAGAGCTCAGAGTTTCGAGGATGCCTCAGGCAGAACGCGCCAGACCACCTCGCGCGGGGCATCTCAGAGCCCAAAGTTTCGAGGACGTCTCGAACAAAACGGGCCGGACCACCTCTTGGGCGGCATCTGGGGGTCAGAGTTTGGAGGGTGTCTTAAGCGAGACAGGCTGGACCACCCCTCGCGAGGCATCGGAGAGCGCAGAGTAGCGAGGATGTCTCAAGCAAAACGGGCCGGACCACCTCGCGCACGGCATATCAGGGCTCAGAGACTGGAGGATGTCTCAAGCGAAAAGGGCCAGACCACCTCTTACGCGGCATCTCGGCGCCCAGAGTTTCGAGGATGTCTCAGGCGAAATGGGCTGGACCACCTCTTGCGCGGCATCGCAGAGCTAAGAGTTTGGAGGATGTCTAAAGCGAAACGCGCCGGACCACCTCGCGCACGGCATCTCAGAGCTAACAGTTTGGAGGATGTCTCAAGCGAAACGGGCCGGACAACCTCTTGCGCGGCATCTGGGGGCTAAAAGTTTGGATGATGTCTCAAGCGAAACGGGCTGGACCACCTCTCGCGCGGCATCTGGGAGCTCAGAATTCTGAGGATGTCTCAAGCGAAACGGGCCGGACCACCTCTTGCGCGGCATCTGGGAAGTCAAAATTTGGAGGATGTCTCACCCGAAACGCCCAATCCCGGACAACTCAGAAACGAGAGTTGCGAGGATGTCTCCGGCGAAACGGCCCGGACCACCAATTTTTTGTTGAGGACGTCTCTGCTTTGAATTCCATCGGCCCGAGTTAGCTTCTATCACAACAGCACCCCGTTCAGCAAGCTGTTTGGGGAAAAAGGAAAAAAACAAACACAAGGACAACAAAAAAACGGAATGATCTGGGCGTCGGCCCCCCGCCGACTCCCATATGTTTTCAGCCCCCCCGTCGACACGAAGATCCTTTGGTATGTTGGTGTTCCTCTATATGATAATAAGAAATGGTTTGTTTATGGTTTCTGTGGTTTTCCTGGTGATTGTGTTATTTTTCCGCCCCCCCTTTCCCCCTGTGTTCCCCTCCATCCACTCGGGTTTCCCTCCACCGCGCTGTTCACCCACAGCGCCGAAAAGGTAGATCATTTGAGCCACGATTCACCCACAACGCCGAAAAAATAGATCATGTGAAGGTGGGGCGACCGCGTATGTATATATATATATATATATATATGAAAATGAAATGGGGAGAAGCCGGAGCACGAGGAGGGGCGAAGAGAACCAGAATGAGGGCGAGCATCAGGAGCACGATGACAATAATGAAGAAAGTCATCTGAAACGGGAAAATAACGGCAAAACAATAAGCGGAACGGCATGGGGGGGGCAGGAGAGGGAGGACGACAAGGTTGCGCGCGAAGGGGAGAGGTGAGAAACGCGCGGCGGCGGCGACAACAACGAAGACGACAACGACATCGACCATAACAGGGCACACGCCATACAGGAACAAGATGACGACGACTCGGGGGGTGCGAGTTTCGAAACCACCTTGGATTCAAAATCGCCGCTCTGGGCGCTGGACTCTGGCAGTCATGTTTTCCTCCGGCGTCGCTGCCCCGCGTCCTCCTCCTCCTCCTTTTCCTGGTCCTCCTTCTGCCGCTGCCCCTCCTCCATTCCCCATCCTCCTCCAGCTGCTCCTCCGCCCCCTGCTCTTATCTCACATCTCACTTCTCGCCTCTCCCTCGCCTCTGGCCCCTCCGTCTCAAAGCTAGTCCGAAGAGGAAGTAATGGGGGCCCGGGGGCCGAGGGAGCGCAAAGCATCAGAAGGCAAAGGTAAATAAAAACGGATGATAAAGAAGAGCAGCATGATTATAGCCGCGACAACGTGGATCACAATGGAGGCGACGCCCTCCAAGTGGATCTTGCCCCATCAGGGCCAGGCGATGATCCCAGGGTCAGACGTCAGACCCACGTCCTCTCTGCAGGGGCACCTGGGCGCCCCCGCTAGGAAGACCCTTGTAGCGTAGGCCTCGCGTCAACAGGGGCCGCCATGTAGATGTAGGGCGGTTGCCATTCCGCGTGCTTTCAGCGCGGCCGCCTGGGTGGCCCGGCTGCGAACGTGCGATCGGAAGCAACGCGCTGTTGGCGTTGGCTGAGATACCGATGCCGATCGTGGCCCAGCATCGGCATCTGCGCTGGCATCGACACCGGCGCCCGCGTCGATAGCGATGCCGGCGCCGACGCGCGCAATACCAGTTCTAGCATCAACATCACCAGTCCACGGGGGCCCTGCAGGAATCTGGAGGAGGAGAAAAGAGGGGAGCGGGGAAGGCACATCAGAACGACTCCAAGGAGGAACCGGTGGAGAGGTAGTGGGGGGGGAATGGAGAAGGCAGCATCAAGAGGACCAGGATAAAGAGGAACCTGAAGTGGAGAAGCATCACCAACAGACCGATACATAGACTCCGTCCAGCATCCTCGATAGAGGTTTTGTTTACCCGTCCTCAGAATCAGCATTCTCCCGTCCCTGATTTGCCCGCGCCCTTGTCGTCGTCGCTGTCGTCGTCATTGCAGGAATCGCCCCAACCATATCTCTCGCCCTATTCCCCTCCCGCTCCTCCTCCTGCTCCTCCTTCTCCTCTTCCTCCTCCTCCTCCTCCCCCTCCTTTCCCTCCCCATTATTTTCACCCCAATCCTTCCCCCTCCCTCATCCCGTTCCTCCTTCTCCTCGTCTTTCTTCTTCATCCTTCTCTTCTTCTCCTCGTTCTCGTCTTCAGGCTCGTGATGCTCTTCCTCCTGGTATGTATCGCCCATCCTCGCCTGGTTCTCCTCCTCGCTTTTCTATTCCTCCTCTCGCTGGAGATATCACAATGCAACAAGGCATGGCGCTCCCCCCCCCGCCTCAGACTTCACGTGACTCGGGAATAATGCCTTCGCCTTGGCGCCCGCTACCTGCCCCCGCGGGGCAGGCGCGCCTGGGCCCATCCTTGGGCGCAATTCGATATCAGAAGTGGAATGTGACAAGCAGGGTTGGCTCGGCCCTGTCTGACTCCTCCTCTTCCTGACCCCTCGGAGCCCAGTTGTGAGAAGGTTTCGGGCAAAACTGACCGGAATACCTCGCGCGCGGTATCTCGGAGCCCAGAGTTGCGAGGAGGTCTCACGCGAAACTGGCCCGACCATCTCACGCGCGGCGTCTTGGAGCCCAGAGTTGGGACGATGGATCAGGCAAATCTGGCCGCAGAACCTCGAGCGCATCATCTCTGAGCCTGGAATTGCGTGGGTGTGTCAAGCGAAATTCGCCGAACGACCTCTGTCGCGTCATGTACGAGCCCAGAGTTGCGAGGATGTCTCAGGCGAAACTGGCCAGACCACCTCAAGCAAGGAACATTTCGGAACCCAGAGTTGCGATGTTTCAGGCGAGCCAGAGGGGACAATCTCGCGCGTCGCAGCTTCGAGCCAAGAGTTGCGAGAATGTCTCGAGCCCTTCGGGTCAGACCACCTCAGGCCACAACAGTTCTTAGACTCAGAAGGCGAGGATGTCTCAGGCGAAACGGGCCAGACAACCTCTCGAGCTGCATCTTTGAGCATGGGGTTGCGATGATGTCTTAGGCGACACGGACTAAACCACCTCAGGTCAGAGTATCTCTGAGCCCGCGCGCGAAATCTTGGAACCCAGAGTTGACAAGATGTTGCAGGCAAAATAAGCCAGACCACTTCGCACGTGGCATCCCAGAGCCAAAGCTGCGAGGATGTCTCAGGCGAGTTCGTCTGGGCCACCTCGCGCCTGGCATCTCGGATCTCAGAGTTGCGAAAATGACCCGGGCAGACTGGGACGGACCATTTCAGATCGGGGCATTCTGGCACCCAGAGTTGCGAGGATGTCATGTGCGAATCGGGCTTCCTTCGGCGATTGTTGGGCCAGTCTACCTCGCGAAAGGTTTCTCTGAGCCGAGACTCGCAAGGATGTCTCAGGAGAGTTGGGCGGGACCACGTCCAACCAGGACACATCTGATCCCGGAGTTGCAAGGATCCTCGTGCGAGCCCGGCCACACCGATTCGCGCGCGGCATCTAGGAGCCCAGAGTTGCGAAGATGTGTCAGGCGAACTTGGCCAGACCACCTCGCGCGCGGCATTTCGCACAGTTGGGGGGATGTCCCAGGCGAGTATGTTAAAACAAAATTGGCCAGATCACCTCGCGCGCGGCATGTCTACGTGAGCCCAAAGTTGCGAGGATGCTAAGGCGAAAGAGGCTGCATCTCAAGTTATAGGGCATCTCTGAGCCCAGAATTGAAAGGATGTCTCAAGCGAAACGGACCAGACCACCTCGCGAGTTGCATTTCGGATCCTAACGTTGCGAAGAGATCCCAAGCTAAATTGGCCAGGCCACCTTGCCCAAGGCAGCTCGGAGCCCAAAGTTGCGATGATCTCTAAACGCAATGTCAGGCAGCGCAGTTGGGAATGATGCAACAGAAATGCAATCCTATGCGTCGTAATGCAATGCCGTGCGTTGCAATGCAATGGCACTCCATGCAAGTGCAACGCATATGCGAAAATGAAAGTGCAAATGGGCATGGATCCAAAGGCTTCCACTGTGGGGGATGCGGGACAAAGTGAGGGAGAACAGGAGCACGAGGAGGAGGAGGAGGAGGTGAGGAGGAGGATGAGGAGTTGTTTTGAGCTTACCATGCAACTTGGCATTAACTACAGTGCGACACGAGTAGCAGGAGTCGGGGCTGGCAACAGGATCGAGCAGATCGGAAGCGCACTTATCAGAACATAAGCTCACTTAGCAGGAACAGGACATTCCTCCTCCTCCTCGTCCTCCTCATCCTCCTCCTTCTCCTCTTCCCTCCCTCCTCCTCCCCGGAGGGTCCTCGCCATGACCTCCTCGTGCGACAGCGGCTGCGGCCTGCCGTCGGCCCCCTTCGGCCGCGCCTGGCCCCCCGCGCCCAGCCCGCTGGCGGCGGGGGCTGCTACGGAGAGGACGGCGTCGACGACGGCGGCTGCGATGGCGGTGCTGGCGGCGGCTCCTCGTCCTCGTCCTCATCTTCGTCCTCGTCCTCCTCTTCGTCTCCTGTTCCTCCTCCTCCTCCTCCTCCTCCTCCTCCTCCTCCTCTCCTCCTCCCTCCTCCCTCCTCCTTCGTCCTCCCTCCCTCCTCCTCATCCATCTCCTCCTCCCCCCCCTTCCTTCCTCCCTCCTCCATCCCCCCATCCGTCTTGTATCGTCTGGCGCTCGTGGCGACGACAAGATACCTCATGACAACGTCTCGGTTCGTGACCGACCTGTCGAAGTGTGCTGTGAGCACGTTGTAGAGCGGCCCTCCAGACAGCCGCCGCGTCGCAAATATGTAATGGAGTTGGAAATGAGCTTGCAGTGGACGTGGATTCGTGCGCAGCGCGTGCCCGTCGCTTCGTGCTCTGCCATTCGCGAGCCAATGAACAGCACAAATATTTGTCTGATGCAGTTGCGTAGGTGGGGGCGCCCAAGACTTCCTCCTGTTCCTCATTGACGCTGATGCCGTGCATGCGGAACTGATTCTGGACTCATAGACGGTGAGGCGCCTGGAGCCTCTCTCCAGCCCAGAAGAAGCTAGCAGCTGCAAGCTCCTTCATGTGGTGAAACTGCTGGTTTCACTGTGGTTACCTTTCTCACCCCATGCCTCACCTGCCCCTGTGCCGTGCTCACGCCGAAACCTGATCGGACAAGAACGGGAAGCGCCGCTTTACTCTGGTGCGTGTTGGGCGAAGAATATAGAGGAATGCGAGGGCAACGAGGAGTCGATGACGAGGACGACGTTGCGAATGTCAGGACAGCGAAGAGGAGCATGAGGACAACGAGGACAAAGAGAACGAGGGCGAGCACGAAGAGGAATGCGGAGGGCGATGACGACGACGACCCCCACGACGACGACGACGACGACGACGACTACGACGACGACGACGACTACGACGACGACGACGACGACGACAGAGGACAGTAAGAGGCAATTGGAAAAGGACGTTGCTCCTGGCGCCGCGAGGGGTTGTCTTGGGGCCTGTTGGGGGCTTCTTGGGGGCCTCTTGGGTCCTCTTGCGGGCTTCTGGCGTCTTCTTGGGCTGTCTGGGCGCGTCGTGGGGTTCGGTGGGAGTTTTCTTAGGCCGTCTCGGCGCCATCTTGGTCCTTCTTGGGGCTTTCTTGGGCCGTTTGGAGGCCTCCCGGGGCGCTCCCAGGAGTCTCTTAGGGCCCTTTTGGCTCTTCTTGGGCCACCTTGGTGTTCTTGTGAGCTGTCTGAGAAGTTCCTAGAGCGCTCTTGGGGGTCTCTTAAATATTCTTGGGGCGCTTTTGGGCGCTCCTGGGCGCTCTTGGGCGCTCCTGGAGCCCTCCAGGGCGTCTTTTGGGTCGCCCTGGGGCCGTCGGAAAGCCCTCTCAAAAACCTGCCACATCACTGGGCGAGTCCGCAGGCATCCGCCGACCCTGGAAGAACATCCGCCGACCCATGAAACATACAGGTGTTGTGAAGCGTGTGTCCTTGTGGTGATCCTTTTGGAGCCGTGTTGGTGTGAAGACTTTGGTAGGACATGCTGAAGTGTGGCAAAAAAACTTGCAATAATCAATGAGTATTGCATTTCTGGGCGTCCCTTGGGACCCTTATGGGCCGTTTTGGGCCTCTCTCAGGGCGGGGTGCAGCTCGGACCCCATAAACAAAGAAAAATGGATTCATAAGAGCGGTGCACGCCAGAGGCGTTTCCCGTCATTTGCCGCCCTGGGCACAGACTTCGCGTGCCGTCTAGCGCTCTTGGGGTTCGTTTGGGGTCTCTGGTGCCATCTGAGGAGCCTGTTGAAGGCCTGTTGGGAGCCTTTGGGAACCTTGAGAGAAAGCGTTTCAGGGGCGCTTGCCTTGGGAACATTCGGCGGCGCGTTTCAAACGGGGGTCGGCCCCCCCCCCAGCACTCGGCGCCGTCGATCAAAACCAGGGGGGCCCTCCTCCCACCCAAACCCGCCCCCCGACCCCCCACCCCCCTCCCAAGGGGAGGGGGTCAAACCCACCCCCCCGGCGCCAGCGCCAGCGCTAGCGGCTGGCAGCGGCGCCGACGGCGGGGACGCAGCGACGATGACCAGAGGCAGCCCAAGAGGGGGGGGGTCAAATACCCCCACCACTGGCGCTGGCGCTGGCGCTGGCGGCGGCCAGCAGCGCCGGCGCTGGCGCCGGCGACGGCGGAGACGCAGCGACGATTACCACCACTACCGCCACCGCCTCAAACCATTACCACCACCACTACCGCAACAACCCACCAGGACCACCACCACCAACAACCCACCACGCAACACTACCACCACCACCACAGCCACCACCACCACCACAACCACCACCACAATTCACCATCACCACCACCACCACAAAAACCCACCACCACTACCACCACCACCACCACCACAATCGACCACACTACCACAACCACCGCCACAACCACCACCACTACTAGCAGCACAACCCGCCACCAACCACCACAACCCACCACCACCACCACAAACAACCACCACCACCACGTCCACAAACCACCACCACCACAACCATCACAACCCACCACCACCACCACCACCACCACAAACCACCACCACACCACCACCACACCACCACCACACCACCACAACCATCACCACCACAACCACCATCATCACAACCACCACAATAAACCCACCACCACTACCACCACCACCACCAATCTAACACACCACCACCACCGCCACAACCACCACCACTACTAGCAGCACAACCCACCGCCACCACCACAAGCAACCACACCACCACCACCACCACCGCCACCACCACCACCACCAGCACCCCCTCCACAACCAACCGCCACCACCACAACCCACCACCACCAACCACCACAAACCACCACCACACCGCCACAAAACCACCAACACCTCCACAACCAACCTCCACCACCACCATCACCACCACCACCACCATCATCACACCACACCACCACCACCATAACCACCACCACCGCCACCACCACCACCACAACCCACCACAACAACCACCACCGTCGTCTTCGTCGACGTTCCCCGCCGCCGCCGCCCGCCGCCGCAGGAACCGGCGCCGGCCCAGAAAAGGAAATCGTCGTCCCCGCCGCCGCCGCCAGCCGCCGCCGACGCAAGCGCCGGCCCGAGGAGAGGAGGGGAAGCAGGGGAGGAAGAGAGGGGGGGGGGGAAGAGGGCTCGAACCCCCCCCCCGCCCCCTCCATCCAAGGGGGGGTGGGGGTCCGGTTTCAACCCCCCCTCCCCCCTCCAAGCGACCACAAAACGCGCTCTTTCGAACCTTTTGGGAGCCTCTTGGAGGTTTCTGTGACCCTCTTGGACTGTCTTGAGGCTCTCTGTGGCAGTCCCGGGGCCTCTTCTGGCGCTCTTTGAAGCCTCTGGGCGCCCCTTGGGGGCCTCTTGGCGGTTTATTGGGGCCTCTGGGCGCCTCTTGGAGGCCTCTTGGGGGTCTCTTAGGGTGTTTTGGGTGTCCTCTGGGGAGCCTTCGGGGGCTCTCTTGGGCCGTTGTGGAGCCCTCCAGGAGCGATTCCAAGATGATGTGGTTTCGGAGCCCCCTGCGGAGCCGGTTTTCTGAGGATGTCTTGAGCGGAACGGCCATTTTTCCGGACCCTGACTGGACAAGAACGGGAAGCGCCGTTTTTGTCCACCAAGCGTGTCAGAGAACGTATGATAGAGAACGTCAACGAAACCTAGAAACGCAGCACAACAAATCAAGACATGCTGTCGGTTCATTGCGATGGCCTGCCGCGCTAGTCTGCCGTACTGGTCTGTCGAGCTAATCTGCTGCCCTGGGCACATGATGGACGTCGCGGGTCATCTAGGGCTCTTGGGGTTCTCTTGGGCTCTCTGGGGCCCTCTGGGGAACCTTGTGAAAGTCTGCTGGGAGCCCGTTGTGAGCCTTTTGGGAGCCTGTTGGGAGCTTCTGTGACCCTCTTGGACTGTCCGGGCGCGTCTCCAGGATCTATGGGGGCTCTCTCGGGCTGCGTTGGCGTTCTCTTGGACTGTCTTGGGGCTCTCTTGGGCAGTCCCAGGGCCTCTTCGGGCGCTCTTGGAGGCCTCTGGGGGCCACTTGGAGGTCTCCTGGGGCGCTTTGGCGGTCCTCCGGGAAGCCTCCAGGTGCTCTTTGGAGCGGTGTTTAAGCCCTCTGGGAACGAGTCCAAGATAATGCTACTTCGGAGCCCCCTCCGGAGCCGATTTTCTGAGGACGTTTCCCGGAACCTGACCGGACAAGAACGGGAAGCGTCCTTTTGTGTCCTGGGCTTATGAGATATGTTACGTTCTTGATATGCGCTGCGCACGTTTTTCGTTGCGTGCGTGCGTTTGCGCGTGCGCGTGCGTGCGTGGAATATGTGCATGTGTCTCCGTGCGTGGTGGTCTGCGGCACTGCTGAACGTATGTTGCCTCGCTGTGTGTGCGTGTGTGTGTGTATGTGTGTGTGGGTGTGTGTGCGTGCGTGCGTGCGTGCGTGCGTGCGTGCGTGCGTGCGTGTGCGTGTCTGTTTGTGCGTGTGCGTGTGCGTGTGCGTGTGCCTATGTGCGTGTGCCTATGTGCGTGTGACTGTGGGTGTGGCTGTGTGAATACATGTTCTATGTGTTTTGCCATGCTCCTGCGTGTTTTGCCGTGCTCCTGTGTTCTGCCGTGCTCCTGTGTATTATGCCATGGTCCTGCTCTGCAATGCTCCTATGTGTTCTGCCGTGCTCCTTTTGTGTTCTGCCGTGCTCCTGTGTGTTATGCCGTGCTGCTGGTTGTTTTGCCGTGCTCCGATGTGTTTTGTGTGATCTGCCGCGCTCATGTGTGTTTTGCCATGCTCATGTGCATCTGCAGTGCTCCTATGTACTCTGTGTGTTCTGCCGTGCTCCTCGTGATCCTGCGTGGTCTGCCGTGCTCCTGCATGATCTGCCAAGGTCCAGCGTGTTCTGTAGTCAACTCTGCCGTGTTCCTATGCGTTTTGCCGTTCTCCTGTGTGTTCTGCCGCGTTCCTGCTTGTTCTGCCGTGCTACTATGTGTTTTTTTTGTGTGTGTGTGTGTGTGTGTGTGTGTGTGTGTGTGTGTGTTGCGCCGTGCTCCTGCTCGTTCTGCCGTGCTCTGCCGTGCTCCTCCTGCTCCTGTGTTCTTCCTGTGTTTAAAGTTTAAAGACGGGGCCTTGAAGGCGTCGGGGCGCGAAGACGAGACAGGGTTCCCGAGAGACGCCGAGCCCCAGAAAGCACCGAGGGCAGCACGGGCCTACTCACCAGAGGGAGCAACAGGCGCGAGCCTCACCGATGCCGACTCTCACTCACACACGGACGGTGGCCGCAATGCGCCGCACGGCGGCGCTCTCAGCGGTCCCCGGGCGCCCCGAGCGACCCCGCACCGCGCTGCCCGCAGGCCCAGCCTTGTGGATCGGGCCCAGATCCACTCCCGCAGCACGGAGGCGGCCCGCGCGCTCCGCCCACGGCTCCAGGAGCTCGTACTCGGCTCTCATGCACGCTTCGCCCCGCGATGGCGGCGCCCGTGCTGAGGTTCCTGGCCTGCAACGTCTTACCGAAAGTCCAGCCCTGCGTTTCCCAATGCCCGCCAGGCTGCCGCTCTCCAGAGGGCCTCAAGGCGCGGACGGGGGCCTCGGCAGCACTGAGGGGGCAGAGGCGGAACGCGGAGGAGGCGACCCACTTGCAGCCCAGCGCCCCGCGCAGGGAGGCGAACGACTCGGTGGCCAGGCCAGCGAAGAGGAGGATACGCGGCCTCGGGTAGAGCACGTGCAGACCTCGAAGTACCCGCAGGTCGAAGCCATGCTCGACTCCGCACTGCCGCAGGAAGTCGTGACGCAGGCTCACGTAGAGCTTGGTGATGTCCAGGAAGAGGCTGGCGGAGGCACACCCCCTCACGCGCGCAAGAGCGGCACAGGCGTTGTGCAGCCAGCCTGCCTTCTCGTACTCGCGGTCCACCTTGCCCCTAAAGAACCGGCGGTCGTGCTCCGCCTCCCACAGCGCGCCGATGGGCTGCCTCGGGCTGCCCCGGATGCGCATGGGCAGTGGGCCGTTCACTATCGGTCGAACTCCTCCATTCGACTCGGGAAAGAAGACCGGCACGGCTGCGCGGGCGCCCAGGGGCTGGGGCAGCGCCTCCTGAGCCGCCAGGAGGTCCATGACGCCCTTCTGCGAGCGGGCCAGCCGCCCCAGGCCCGCATGAACCAGCGGGCTCTCCATGTCCGAGGGCGCGCACGGGCGGAGGGAGACCGCGCGCCTCCTGCTGCGCGCAGCTCCTCTGGCCTCCTCTGGGCGGCGCGGGGCGACACTGGCCACCTGGAGCCGCCCCTGGCTGGGCTTGGCTCCGCGCCGACTGACGGAGGCCCCAGTCACCCCCAGGCCCCCCCTCCTGGCGTCGCCGAGCACCCCGAGAGCCTCCCGCCCGCATCGGAAGCCCTGAGCCGCCGCAGGGGCCTGGCTTGGCGCCGGTGGGGCCGGCCCGCCCCCGAGGCCGCCAAGGCGCTTGCCGCCGCCGCAGGCCACCTCGGCGCTGCTGCTCGCGCGCAGGCGTCGTCCCGCCGCACTGGCCCCGCTAGGCGCTCGCCTGCCCTGGCTGCGCTCCTCCGTCGCTACTCCCAGCTGCGCGGCCAGCAGGGCGAGCAGCCAGAGGGGCCAGGTCCGCAGCCTCAGCGACCAGCTCCTTCTTGCATGCCTGGGACACTTGCGGCCACCCGCCGAGCGCGCTGCCGCGCCGCTCGGCTTGGCCACGTTCCGCAGCGGCCTGCGGCTGCCAGGGCCCGCTGCCGCCTGCGAGCTCGCTGTCGTCGCTGCTGATCTCGCCCACGGGGCAGGACTCGGCCCGCGGCGCTCGCTCGGAGGCTGACGGGTGCACCGCGAGCTGCGCCCGCACCGCCTCCACCTGGGTGCGAATGGCCGCCCATGCCACCTCGAAGTTGCTGGAGCCCCAGGCCTCTGGCAGCTTGTCCAGCTGCGTGAGGAGCCCCGGCACGTGGCTGGCTCCAGCCCACTCGGCTGCGCGCTGGCGCCGCCGCGCCTCCGCCTCCTCACGGGCTGCTTCTTCGAAGACCTGGAGCGCCCTGCTGGCCTCCCCCACCTCGCCGTCGAGCGCCGCGAGCTCGTCCTGGGCCTTCTGGGGCTGGACCTCCGCGAGGTCCCGCGCCGCCGCTTCTGCTCAAGGGCCTGGCGGGCCGAGCGGAGTCGCGTCTCTTCCTTGCTGATGGCGCTCGCCTCTTTGTGCAGCAGAGCAAACCGCGTCATTGCGGAGGCCTTCTGCTCCGCTGCCTCCTGCTGGGCGCTGGCCAACTCTGCCCTCTTCGCCTCCAGCTGGTTGGCCGCGACGTCCGTGAAGCAGCTGTCGACGCCGTCGGGTGGCCCAGCCTGCAGCGCCTCGAGCCGCTCGACCGTTGCTCGCAGCCTCTCGATCGCCGTGACTCCTCCGCCGCTGGGCGCCCCACCCGCCGCTGAAGCCGAGGTCTGCGACTTGGTGGATGCCGTACGCGACGCTGCGCTGCGGGCCTGCCGCTGGGCTCGGCGCCCCCGAGGCTGGTCCACCCAGCCGTCCTTGTCTGCCTCGGGCTTCGCCTTGCCGTGGGTTGAACCCAGCGCCCTGGGCGGTGCGGCATACCCACAGCTGAGACACGTGGAGCGCCAGTCCCAGTTCCAACTACCGCAGCTGCACATCCAATAGGTCCTGCTGCGCCTGCCACTGGTGCCGCCACGCTGGACCTCGCCATGGCGCCCGCTGCGCCACCCGCAGGGCCACGCCCCCACGCTGCGAGAGCAGGAAGCACAACAAGAAATTGCACTGGCCCAAAGCGCGGAGACCCTCGCGCTCGGAACGCCGCGAACGACTTGCGGTCGTCGGGCTCTCCATGGCCTTGAGCCAAAATGGTTACGGACCGTGCTCATGTGCGTTCTGCCGAATTCCTGCGTGTTCTGCCGTGCTCCTGCGTGTTTTGCCGTGCTCCTATGTATTGTGTGTTCTGCCATGCTCCTCGTGCTCCTGTGTGTTTTGCCGTGTTCCTGTGTGTTCTGCTCTGCGTTTATCTGTTCTGCCGCGCTCCCGTGCGTTCCTTGGGTTCTGCCAAGCTCCTGTGTGTTTTGCCGTGCTCCGGTGTGCTCTGCCGTGCTCTCGCGCGCTCTGCCGTGTTTTTGCGTGTTGGGTTGCCGTGATCCTGCCCACGTTCTGAAGATCTCTCAAGCGAAAAACTCCGGTTTATCACGCATGATCTTAACTCAGCCTTTTGAGCACCTCGTGGTTCGAGGATGTATCAGGCGATATCCCCATTTCCATACGTTGTTCAATTCGCGGTTTTCATTTTCTGGTGGATGTCTCAGGCGAAATGCTTGTTGTTGTGAAAAACGGTGTTGCGAACAACTCATGTTGGTGAGGATGTCTCGACCGAAATTCAAAATTTGAGGAATCTCGAAGGCGCCCTCGGACTCATAGTGGGCCTCGTTTGGAGCTCATTTGGGGCTGCCTCGACGCCATCAAAAACATGCCAATTCGATGTCACCCACATATTTTGTTTGACGATGTCCCTAGCGAAGTCGTAATTTTGACAAGAGCGATCCCAAGACGAGGTTAGAACAGCAGTTTTCAAAACGAGGCTGTTGTATGTTTCATTGTTTGAGGATGTCCCTAGCGAAATCGTCATGTTCGGCAGTCATCAGGGCGCTCTTGGAGTCATACTGAGGTCCTTTTTGGGCGTTCGTGTCTTCCTCTTGGAGCACTTCAGGAACGATTTCAAGACGATGTTGACACCATCACATTTTTTGAGAAGGTCCCCAGCGAAATGCAAACATCATGCCGTGTTTTTGTTTTCTGGTCCGCCGTGCTGCCGGGCATTTTCTGAGGATGTCCCTAACGAAAACGCATGTTTCAACATAAGCGGCAGTAAAACACCCCCGGAGACATGTCATTGTTGTGAGGATATCTCAGGCGAAACGCAAATTTTTACGGATGGATGAATTTCGCG
The DNA here is from genome assembly GCA_963575745.1 of Prorocentrum cordatum. NCBI lineage: Eukaryota > Dinophyceae > Prorocentrales > Prorocentraceae > Prorocentrum > Prorocentrum cordatum. The sequence continues at coordinate 835,897 of CAUYUJ010015305.1, forward strand.
GCGGCTAGTTGTTCGAGGATGCCTCGAACGAAACGCATGTGTGTGTTGAACGCGATGTCGCGAATATCACATTTGCGCGAGGATGCCTCCAGAGGAAATCGCATGAAACATCCTCGCAACAAAAAAACCTTTCCTGTCATTAGTCGCTTGAGACATCAAGGGGAAAACGTTTTCCTGACATGAACGGGGGGCGCGTAAAATGGAAGAATTTTGCAAGAACGTGCAGCATCATCACGATGAACCGTAAAGTGGGCGAGCTCCCCGAACGTCCACAAGAGATACCTATGGACGCGCGCTCTCCGAACGTTGACAACCCTGTTCCTGAGTATCCTGCGAACGTCTTCTCTACGGCGTGGGGTTTTTAACCGGCGTCGCCCTTTGAACCGAAATGTTACCATACAACGACGGCGACGACGATGACGACGACGATGACGACGACGATGACGACGATGATGGAGACAAATATACCACAGGTCGGCTGGAGACAAATATGCCTCAGGACGGACGGTGATCGGATGGCTGCCAAAGGGACAAATATGCCACAGGTCGGCTGGAGACAACTATACCACAGGTCGGCTGGAGACAAATATACTGCAGGACTGATGGTAATCGGACGGCCGCCCGGGAGGCAAATGTACGACACGTCGACTGGAAAAAAATATACCGCAGGACGGCTGGAGACAAATATACCACAGGTCGGCCGGAGACAAATATACCACAGGTCGTCATCGTCATCAGCGTAAACATCATCGCCATCGTCATCAGCATCACCATCATCAATATCATCATCGTCATCGTCATCATCAGCATCATTATCAGCATCATCATCATTATCATCTGCATCTTCATCATAATATTATCCTTTCGAGGGCCCTCGAGACTGCACTTGTGTGAGGATGTCTCGGGAGGAACGCATACTTCCGAGCAGACATGTTGAACAACCATTGCTTGTTTGAAAATTTGGCCTTTTGGGCCGTCTTGGGTGTCCTCCAAGAACGCCTCCAAGAGATGTCGCACGACAGCTTACTCAACAACTCATGTGTTTGAGGATGTCTCGGGCGAGAGCTTCATTTTTGAGAACACAACGAATTCGCGAGCTCCCTGGACATCCCCACTTTTCGAGAATGTCTCGTGCGAGAGCAACATGTTCAACACAAAAGGTCTTAACAGCGCTCTTTCGGTATCCCATTTGTTGGAGGATCCGAAAACCTTTCCTGACATGAACGGGAAGCGCGTGAAAGGGAAGAGTTCCGCAAGTACTTGCAGCATCAATCGTGATCAAATGTAATATACGCGAGAGCTCTCCGAACGTTCACAAAGGATACGTATGGATACGCGCCCCCCGAACGTTTACAAGCATCTTCCTGGTGATCCTCCTCACTCCTCCGCACGAGGAGGACGACGGCGAAAACGACAATCGTGGGAGGAGGGGGAAGAGGATGAGGAGGAGGAGGAGGAAGAGGAGGGGGAGGAGGAGGAGGAGGAGGAGGAGGAGGAGGACCAGCAGCAGCAGCAGCATGAGCAGGAACACAGGGTGAGGAGGGGACGGGGAGGAGGACGAGGAAGAGGAGGAACAGGAGCAGGAGGAGGAAGACGAGGCGGAGGAGGAGGAAAGAGGAGGAGGAAAAACGAGAGGAGGAGGAGGAGGAGGAGGAGGAGGTGGAGAAGCAAGAACAAGAGGAGGAAGAGGAGAAGGAGGAGGATGAGAAGGAGAAGGAAAAGAAGAAGGAGGAAGAGAGGAGGAGGAGAAGGAGGAAGAGGAGGAGGAGGAGGAGGAGACCAGATGGCTTCGGGGGCCCGTTCGAAGGCATGGTGTAAGGGATGCCTCGAGTGAAACGCTGATTTATCAACGGAAATGTTTACATATATATATATATATATATATAATGGGTTGTTTCCATATTTTCGCTTCTTGGGCCATCTTGGGGGTAACCCGAGATCGCGCCGAAAAGATGCCTTACGAGAGCTCTGTCGGCATCCCATGTTTTCGAGGATGCCTCGGGCGAAACGCCCATTCTCGAGAAACCGAAACTTAGGCGAGCGATTTCGAGATCCGGGGGAAAGAGCGTGATCCACCGCCGCTATACTGTGGAACATTGCCGCCCTTTTCCTCCGGAGCCCGGGGGTCTCCCCCCCCCCTCCGAAAATCCCCCCCCCTGCTGGACCCCCCCCCTTCCCCCGGCACCCCCCCCCCTCCCCTAACCCCTCCCCCCCCCCCCTCTGGAAAACCGGGGGGGTTCACTACCGGTTCGAGACCCCCCCCCCTCGAAAACCGGAGTTTCTACCGCTGCTGGCGGAAAACCGGGGGGAGTCACTACCGGTTCGAACCCCTCCCCCCCCCCCCCCCTCCGGAAAACTAGGGGGAACACTACCGGTTCGAACCCCCCCCCCCTTCGAAAACCGGAGGGGGGGTCACTACCGGTTCGAACCCCTCCCCACCCCCCCCCCTCTCACCCGCCAGCAAACGACTCCCGGCCCCTACCACCGTACTCATCACATCCCCCACTGTTGTTCCCAACACCACTGTCCTCACCACCACTGTCCCCACTGGTTCCACCACCGCCCGTACTGTCCCCACCAGTACCACCACCACTGTCGCACTGTCCCCACTGCCCCCACCACTGTTCCCACCACGGCTCCACTCTCCCAGCTTTCTCCACGGCTCCAACCACTGCAGACTATCCCCACTGTCCCCACTGTCCCACTGACTCCTCCGCTGTCCCACTGAGCTGTCCCACTGTTCCCACCACTCTGCACACTGTCCCCACCACTGTCCCCACTGTACCTCTGTCCCATTGTCCCACCGCCGTCCTCGCCACCACCTTCACCACTGTCCCCACCACCACTGTACCCTCCACTGTCCTACTGTTTCCACCACATTCCCACTGTCCCCACACCACTGTCCCCACCACCACCGTCCCCACCACTGTCCCACTGTCACTGTCCCCACTGTTCCCACCATTGTCTTCACCATTGTCCCCGCCACTGCCGCCCCCACCACTGTCCCACTGTCCCCACCAGTGTCCCGCTGTCCCCTCACCACTGTCCCCACCACCACCGCCCCCACCACTGTCCGCACCCCCCCTCGGTGGTTTTCGAGAGGGGGGGGGGGATTCGAACCGGTAGTGACCCCCCCCCGGCTTTCGAGTTCGAGGGGGGGGGGCTCGAACCGGCAGTGACCCCCCCCCCTTTTCATGATTTAATGTGGGGGGGGGAGGGGTTCGAACCGGCAGTGACCCCCCCCGGTTTTCCGAAGGGGGGGGGTAGGGGCTCGAACCGGTAATGACCCCCCCCGGTTTTGCGCCAGCAGCGGTAGAACACGCTCTTCCTGATGCGTGGAGGATGTCCCGAGCGAAACGCCCATGTTCAGCAAAAGACGTCTTAAGATGCGACACCCAACTTCTCGATTGTGTGAGGATGTCTCGGGCGAAACGCTCAGGTTGGGAACCTTTCCTGACATGAACGGTCGTGGCCGGCCACGGCGCGCTCGATAGCATCGCGGAACCTCCGCCGGCGACTGTCGCTCTCCAGCTCCCGCAGCACCCGGGCTAGATCCCCCGCCCCCTCGACGTCGTGCTGGGCTGCCAAAATCATTTGCTGGACGTGGCCGGTGAAATCACTGCCAGCCTCTTCGGGCACGGCCGACATGGCTGATGGCGAACAGGGCTGGCGGCGAAGCACCCTCGGCGCCGCTGGCGGCGTCCTCGGGGCGTCGATGACATCGCCATCGAGCGCCCAGTCTTGGCCCTGCCTGGCGTCTGTCGCACGCAGCGGCTCGTCGCCCAAGATAAATCAGGCTGATGCGAGCTCCCTGCCCGCTGCTCGTCGATGAGCTGATGAGCGTCGAACTCGACGCCGTCCAAGCGCAGCCGTTGGACGTCGCTCGGGCTCCGATGGGACCACCAGATGGCCATGCCGCGGGCGAAACCTGGCCAGTCATCCACAGACTTCGCATCAGACGCGCTGCGCGAACGTCCTGCAGCTAAATGCATCCGCGGGACAAGTGGCGCAAAGCCTCGAGGATGTCGGGGCGCGGTCGGGCCCGCCCTGCAAGCTGCGCGGCATTCGACGCGCTGGTTGAATCGCGCCGACAAGCGCAGAGTAGGGGCGGTCTGATGCGCTGGTGGCAGCCATGCCCGACGCCCCGCACAACGGAAGACCGCCGCGGCGATGGTGCCAAGGATTGCCTGCGGCGCGGTGGCTGCACGTAGGGCTCGAGCGATGTCTTCCTATGCGGCGCGCAGTTCGCGTGGCTCTCGCACGCGCGTCTCGCGCGAGTCGCCGCGCGGCGCTCTCGGCGGCGCGGCGACTTCGAAGCGAATCCAATCGAAGGAGTTGGGGCGCCGACAACTGCTGCGGCAGCTCGTCGAGCTATCCAACTCGGCGCTGACCCCGTCACAGGGCTGGCCCGCAGCCCTGATCTGGCGGCGCAGTGGCTCACCCCCGAACTCCGCGGTCTCGCAGCGCACTCGCCAGCGCCGCGACCCCGCGCACATGCGCTGGAACATGAGCCGGCTCGCGCCGCGACTGCGAACGCCGGTGGCAGGGCGGCGGCGCCCGCCGCTCCCACGTCGGCTCCGCCAGGCACCTGAACTCGTCAGTCGCTGGAGTGGCGTCGCCCCCCAGGTCGCGCCGACGCCCGCGGGCGCTGGCCGGCGCGCGAGGGCCCGCGAAGCTGCGCATGCTCAACTCGCATGCGCGCAGGGTGGTCGGGTTCCTTCCCTCTCGAAAGCCGCGCAGGCACGCGGCCGCATCTCGGGAGTGCATGGGCGACGCCTGCGCGCCTCGCGCGAATAGGGCGCGCGCCCGGCAGCCGTCGCACTCCTGATTTCGCCCTCCGCAACTCGGAGGCCACCGCTGGGAAGTCTGCCTCTTCAACGTCGCAATCGCAAGCGAAGTTCGCGAGGCGCGAGCGTCGCAGGCGGCGGCGTCGGTCCACGATGCCTAGCCGCTCGGCCATCCCCCATGGCCAGATATGACGGCCTTGAGCGTCTCCCAGACACTCGCATTCGCCCCGGACAGGCATGCGCAAGCACTCCGTTCCCGCGGCTGGCTGCTCGAACGCTGCCGACGAAGCGTGCGGCGAAGTCCGCGTTTCAGCGCGCTGGGCATTAGCTGGCCGACGTTGCAGTGGGAGTCCCTGAGGAATGTCATTGCCCAATGCAGCACCTGCGCCGACGCTGGCACCTGCTTCCACTGCGCCCGAGCCGCGGCCGGGGTCAGCACGCGCGCCCATCAACGGGCGAGGTCGGCATCGCCTGCCCCACCACCCCAGCAAAACATGGAACGGAGCCTGCTTGCGCGAGACTTGCACATGTACATACATATATACATATATATATATATATATATAATATATATATATATATATATATATATACATATTATATATACTAGAACCACGCGCGCGCTTCGCGCGCGCTTAGGTTCTGTCGAGTCACAGGTCGTTGTGAGAAGAAATTGGTGACGCGAAGCGTCGTGGGGGCGTCCTTGGACGTCTGGGGTCTCCTGGGGCCTCTTGAGGGGCCTCCTGGGGGCCTCCTGGCGGCCTCTTGGGGCGGAAGGCTCGAGCTTGCGGTTCGTGGTCCCCCTCTGGGCCCCCTCTTGGGCCCGTCTTGGGGCCCTCTTGGGCCATCTTGGGCGCCTCTTGGGCCGTCTTGGGGCCCTCTTGGGCTGTCCTGGGGCCCTCTTGGAAGCTTCTTGGGCCGTCTTGGGGCGGTCTTGGGCGCCTCTTGGGCCGTCCTGTAACGTCGGAAAGCCCAAAAGACAACTTTGTTGAACATGTACGTTTTACGAAGGGAATGGGCCAACTTTTGCGTCTGGGGGCCCTCTTGGGACGCATGTTGGAGGCTTCTTGGGGCGTCTTGGGGGCGTCCTTGGACGTCTGGGGTCTCCTGGGGCCTCTTGAGGGGCCTCCTGGGGGCCTCCTGGCGGCCTCTTGGGGCGGAAGGCTCGAGCTTGCGGTTCGTGGTCCCCCTCTGGGCCCCCTCTTGGGCCCGTCTTGGGGCCCTCTTGGGCCATCTTGGGCGCCTCTTGGGCCGTCTTGGGGCCCTATTGGGCTGTCCTGGGGCCCTCTTGGAAGCTTCTTGGGCCGTTTTGGGGCGGTCTTGGGCGCCTCTTGGGCCGTCCTGTAACGTCGGAAAGCCCAAAAGACAACTTTGTTGAAAATGTACGTTTTACGAAGGGAATGGGCCAACTTTTGCGTCTAGGGGCCCTCTTGGGCCGCATGTTGGAGGCTTCTTGGGGCCTCTTGGGGGCGTCCTTGGACGTCTGGGGTCTCCTGGGGCCTCTTGAGGGGCCTCCTGGGGGCCTCCTGGCGGCCTCTTGGGGCGGAAGGCTCGAGCTTGCGGTTCGTGGTCCCCCTCTGGGCCCCCTCTTGGGCCCGTCTTGGGGCCCTCTTGGGCCATCTTGGGCGCCTCTTGGGCCGTCTTGGGGCCCTCTTGGGCTGTCCTGGGGCCCTCTTGGAAGCTTCTTGGGCCGTCTTGGGGCGGTCTTGGGCGCCTCTTGGGCCGTCCTGTAACGTCGGAAAGCCCAAAAGGCAACTTTGTTGAAATGTACGTTTTACGAAGGGAATGGGCCAACTTTTTGCGTCTAGGGGCCCTCTTGGGACGCATGTTGGAGGCTTCTTGGGGCCTCTTGGGGGCGTCCTTGGACGTCTGGGGTCTCCTGGGGCCTCTTGAGGGGCCTCCTGGGGGCCTCCTGGCGGCCTCTTGGGGCGGAAGGCTCGAGCTTGCGGTTCGTGGTCCCCCTCTGGGCCCCCTCTTGGGCCCGTCTTGGGGCCCTCTTGGGCCATCTTGGGCGCCTCTTGGGCCGTCTTGGGGCCCTCTTGGGCTGTCCTGGGGCCCTCTTGGAAGCTTCTTGGGCCGTCTTGGGGCGGTCTTGGGCGCCTCTTGGGCCGTCCTGTAACGTCGGAAAGCCCAAAAAGCAACTTTGTTGAAAATGTACGTTTTACGAAGGGAATGGGCCAATTTTTGCGTCTAGGGGCCCTCTTGGGACGCATGTTGGAGGCTTCTTGGGGCCTCTTGGGGGCGTCCTTGGACGTCTGGAGGCCATCTTCAGCATCTCGGAGCCCTCTTGGAGGCCTCTTGGAAGTTTCTTGGGCCGTCTTGGGCGCTCCTGGGGCCGTCTTGTCTGACCGGGGAGGCCTCCGGCAAGCCCCGACGAGCCTCCGGGCCCCCCGGGGCGCACATTTGTGGTCGGGGTCCCGGCCCCGGGCCCCCGGACCCGGTGCGCCGTTATATGTATATGTGTATATACATATATATATATATATATATGTATATGTATACATATATATGTATATACATATGCACGTGCATTACATGTACATGTACATGTATATATACATATACCTATACAAGTACATGTCCATCAACATGTGCATACACATATACTTGTACATAGTCATGTACATATACATGTACATATACATATTCATATATATATATATATACAAACATACCTATGAATATGCACATGCAAATACATATACATTTGCATATACATGTACATACGCATATACATATACATGTGCATATACATATTCATATACATACAAGTACACATATACACATACATATACATATGTATATACATATACATATACATCCCCATCCGTATCCATCCATCCATCCATCCATCCATCCATCCATCCGTTCATCCACCCATCCATCCATACATACATACAGACATGCATACATAAATACATACATTGGAAGCCCCTTGGGGTCTGCTTGGGGGCCTCTTGGGGACAAGCTCGGTGCGAAGACGAAAAACACGAATCCGGTTGACATGTACGTTTTCCGAAGAGAACGGGGCCAATTTTGCCTCTCGGGGCCCTCTGGGAGGTCAAATTGCACGGGTTATGAGGCGTCTTGGAGGCCTCGTGTTGGCTGCTTGGGGCCTCGTGGGGGTCTCGGGCGCCCTCTTGGGGCGTGGGGCTGGCAATTCCAGTTGGATTGCCCTATCTTGTGCTCCTCTAGGAGCCCTCTGGGAAGCTGTTGGGGCCGTTTTGGGTGCCTCTGGGACTGGCCTGGGACCCTCTTGGGGCCGTCTTGGCGCCCTCTGGGGAGCTTCTTGGGCCGTGTAGGGGCAATCTTAGGGACCCCTGAGGTCGTCAAGGATGGCGCGAAGACGAAAATCACGAGTACGGTAAACATATACGTTTTACGGAAGGAATGGATATATTTTTGCTTCTCGGGGCCCTCGTGGGGCAAATTGCACGGGTTACGAGGCGTCTTCGAAGCCTCTGGGGCCGATGGAGACGTCCCGTGATCCGATCCGTCAAAGCCGTCTTCAGGGTGGTGGGCGGCTGGCTGGGGCCGCCGTGACGCTCATCGAACCGCCCTCCGATGCGATTTTGGGCCCCTCAAGGTCTGGCCGGGCCCCCGGGCCACACATTTGTGGTAGAGGTCGTGGCCCCTGGGCCCCCCGGGCCCCCGGGCCTGGTTGCGGCCCGGTCCGGTCTGCAACCGGACGACCCTCCTTTCCGCTTCCGATGCGCTCTTCGTGGCCAAGGCTGGCTTTGTCTTGAATTGATTGTCCAAACGCAACCCTGGGCATCGCAGTTTTTTGGTTGCATCTGGGGCTGTCTGGGAAACGCAGTTCCCCAATCAGAGCTTGCTTCTGTAGGGGTCCTAGCGGATATAAAGCTGAGGTGAGGTGAGCGGCCGATTTCGGTGGCCGGGGCCGGGTGCCCGGGTGCCCGGGGGTGCCCGGGTGGCCGATTTCGGTGGCCGGGCCAGGGTGCCCGGGTGCCCGGGTGCCCGGGGGTGCCCGGGTGCCCGGGGGTGCCCAATAGCCCAATAGCCCAGTAGCCCTATAGCCCTATAGCCGTATAGCCCTATAGCCCTGTAGCCCTATAGCCTTATATCCCTATAGCCCTAATAGCCTTATATCCCTATAGCCCCATAGCCCATATAGCTCTATAGCCCCATAGCCCTATAGCTCTATGGCCCTATGGGTCACAGTCCTATAGCCCTATAGCCCGATAGCCCTACAGCCCGATAACCGTATAGCACTATAGCCCAATAGCCCTATAGCCCTAACAAAAATCTGATTGGGATTTTTCTCCGGTATCATTTTTTTGTTGCATCTGGGGCTGTCTGGGAAACCTTTTGGGCGTCTCGGGAGGCGTCGGGGGGGGTCTTGCGAGTTACGTGGGGGTTCCTGTTGGGCTTCTGGGAGCCCAGGGCTGGAAATGTTCGTTCGGCCCCCTCCTGGACCGCTGGGCTCTTGTGTGCCTCTTTCCGGCCTCCTGGATGCTTGAGGTCGCTTGGGGGCCTCTTGGAGACCTCTTGGGCTCTCTTGGGGGTCTCTTGGGGCCTCCTCGGAGCATCCTGGACTCCTTCTGGAAGTCGTCATGGGACCTTCTTGGCACGTCTTCGGGGGCCTCTTAGAGTTTTGAAGCCTTTTGGGTGCCGTCTTGGGGCCTCTTGGAGCCTCTTTTGGGTTTCTTGGGGGCCTCTCGGGCCTCTTGGGGGCCTCTTGGGGCCTCTTGGGGGCTTCCTGGGGGCATCTTGGGGCCTCTTGGGGGCATCTCGGGGCGGAGAGCTTGATTTTTCGGTTCGCGTTCCCTCTCTTGGGCCCCTTTTGGGACCTTCTTGGGACCTTCTTGGGCCGTCTTGGGCGGCTCTAGGGCCGTCTCGGGGCTCTCTCGGGCCGTCTTGGGGTTCTTTTGGCAGCCTCTTGGGCCGTCTTGGAGCGGTTTTGGGAGCCTCCTGGGCGGTGCGCCAGAAACACGAAACAGCGAGAATGCCAAAAACATAGCAAAAAAGCCTTCCGAGCGCTTCTTGGGGGCTTCTCGGCGCCTCCTGGAGCCACTTGGGGTCGAAAGCTTGGAATTCGATGGTGGCTTTCCTCCTCTGGGGCCCTCTCGGGCCCGTCTTGGGGACTCTCTTGGGCCGTCTTGGGCCCTTCGTGGGCCGTCCTGGAGCTTTCTGGGGCTGTATTGGGGCCCTCTGGAGCGCGTCCTGGGCCGTATTGGGGCGGTCTCGGGAGCTTCTGAGGTCGTCAAGCACGGACCGACAGCGAAAACAAGCAATATGTTGAAAATAAACGTTTTACAAAAAGAGAATGAGGTTATTTTGGCCCCTTGGGGCTCTCTTTGGGGCCCTATTGGGGGGCGCTTGGGGTGTCTTGGGGGCTTCTGAAGCCGCCTTGGAGGCCATGTTGGGCGTCTGGGAGCGCCCTTCGGGCGTCCCGGGTCTGTTCTGGAGCCTTCTGGCGGCCTTCTGTGAGGCCCCGGGGCTCCCCGAGGGCCCCGGGGCCCACATTTGCGGTCGCCTTGGGCCCTTCGTGGGCCGTCCTGGAGCTCTCTGGGGCTGTCTTGGGGCCCTCTGGGGCGCGTCCTCGGCCGGACCGACAGCAAAAACAAGCAATATGTTAAACATATAGGTTTTACAAAGGGGTTATTTTGGCCCCTTGGGGCTCTCTTTGGGGCCCTATTGGGGGTCGCTTGGGGTGTCTTGGGGGCTTCTGAAGCCGCCTTGGAGGCCATGTTGGGCGTCTGGGAGCGCCCTTCGGGCGTCCCGGGTCTGTTCTGGAGCCTTTCGGGCCTCCTTCTGGCGGTCTTCTGTGAGGCCCCGGGGCTCCCCGAGGGCCCCGGAGCCCACATTTGTGGTAGCGGCGCCGGCCCCGGGCGCACGGACCTGATGCGCCGTCATATGAGTAAATACGTAGGATGTTTTACCATACGTATACATGCACATACGTGAGATGTTACACCATGCATATGCATACACATACGTAGATGTGATACCATGCATATGCATACACATACGTAAGCATTGACACACTGCATGTGCATGCACGTACGTAAGATGCTGTACCATGCATGTAGATACATGTACGTATGATATGAGGTCACAGATGTTCATAGTTATACGTGTGCTGTGGTCTCAGATATACAGATATACAACCATGTCCCCCTAGCTGAATATGATACCTATGTGTGAATCATACGGGGCGCGCATGGGTTAACATCACACATGCATAGGGCGGTGTGTCCTGACAGGCGGCTCCACAGCCGGACAATTGTTTCAAGGGTTTTGTTTCAAGTTGTGTTTCAAGTTTTGTTTCTGGGGCGTTTCGGATTTTGTCTCTGGGCCCTGGCCTGGTTTTGTTTCTGGGCCCTGGCCAAGAGTGCCCAAGAGGCCCCCCCGGAGGCCCCAAGAGGTCAGAGTTGTGAGGATGCCTCAGGCGGTAGTGGCCAGACCACCTGCTCAGGGCATCTCGCAACTCAGAGTGGCGAGGGTCTCAGGCGGAAGTGGCCAGACCACCTTGGGGCAATGTATCTCCGAGGTCAGAGCTCAGTGCATCTCGGAACCCAGAGTTGCGAGGATGTCTCAGGCGAACGTGCCCGGACCACCATGGGGCAGGGCACCTCCGAGGTCAGAGATCGCAGGATGTCTCAGGCGAGATCGGAGTGAACACATCACCTCAGGGCGTCTCGGAACCCAGAAATGCGAGCGTGTCTCAAGCGAAAGTGCCCGGACCACCGTGGGGCAGGGCACCTCCGAGGTCAGAGTTTCGAGGATGTCTCAGGCGAAAGTGGTCTGACCAACTCAAGTCAGGACGTCTCGGAACCCAGAGTTTTGAGGATGTCTCAGGCGAACCGGGCCTCCTCCTGCGCTTCCTCCTCCTCCTCCTCCCCTCCTCCTCCTCCTCCTCCTCCTCCTCCTGCTCTTCCTCCTCTCCTCCTCCTCCTCCTCCTCCTCTTCTGCCTGGATGCTGCGCCGGTTGCGAACGCCTGCTCCTCCACGAAATTAGTCCTCATCCGCCTCCCCTTGCCCATGTCCCTCCCCGCCTCCTCGCTCTTTCTCCCCCTCCTCCTCCTCCTCCTCCTCCTCCTCCTCCTCCTCCCTCCTCCTCCTCCTCGTCGTCCTACTCCCCCCCTGTCCTGTCTTCATCCTCCCACTCCTCCTCCCTCCTCCTCCTCCGCTGGCCGAGCCGGGCCGGGCCGGGCCGAGCCGAGCCGGCGGAGGAATAGTCTGATTATGGAAGGGAGGGGGAAGAGAACGAGCAGGAGGAGGAGGAGGAGGAGGAGGAGGAGGACATGGATGAGGTGCTTTTTCGAACGGCCGAAACGGTCCTCCCGGTCCCCTCCACCTCCTACTCCTTCTGGCTCTACCCTCGGCTCGGATTGCGCTGGACGCCTGCCCGACGTTCACTCCTCCTCCTCCTCCTCCTCCTCCTCATCCTCCCTCCTCCTTCCCGGGTGCCCGGGGGATGCCCGGATGCCCCGGTTCCGGGGTGCCTGCAGTGCCCGGGTGCCCGGGTGCCCCGGCGCCCGGGTGCCCGACAGGGGGTCTTCCGTGCGGGTCTTCCGTGCAGCGACAGTGCTCTCGCTGTTGAAGGATGCGAATCCAAGGGCGCAGTTGTACGACCGAGTGTGCTGCATGAAGTGGTCGTGGGAAGGACCCGGACGAAGGAGCTGAGCCATTTCGGCCGGAGCGGGAGGCAGTAGGGGGATGCCAGCCAGGGCTCCGTACCTGCAGCACGCGCCGAAGTCCTTTCTGCGTGCTGCCGGGCAACGCGCGCGTTCGGCGAAGAAGTGCAGAGCCCCGCACGTTGCGCAGGCTCCTTGAAAGTGGCCAGTCGGAGAGAGCGACGCTTTCGGAACGCGGTTGCTGCACCATTCGTCTGTCGACCACCAGCCGGCGCGGTGGCCGGTGCGTACGCCAAGAGAAGTCCCAGGCACGGGTTCTGCGAACCAGTTCCGATGCGCTGCGCAGGCGGGCGGACAGCTGGACGAGTTCGGAAGTGCTACGCGGGTGGACTTGAGGCGACACCACGGCACGGAACATTTCGGCGAGTCACGTGCTCGGAGGTACATGCGGACGGCTGCCCCCACCTGCTTGCGGAGTGCTTGCAACGGATCGCTACGTGGACGGGCGTGTGGGACACCAGAAGACCCCGACGTCGGAGGATGATGGGGCCCGGCGGCGGCGGTGGCTACCGCGGCATGTCGGACGTGGTCGGGGCAGTATCCGGTGGCGTACATTGCTTTCGTCAACTTTCTGTCGCACAGTGGGAAGGAACAACTGGGTTTAAAGCAACGTTCGCACATGCCGTTGTTGTGCGGCATTGCGCGTCGCACGCCATGGCGGGCGGGGGCGCGGCAGCCGGCCTTTCCGGGCCCCTGGCAACGGGGCCCCGCGAGGCAACAGTGCCTACATTCCACCACGGTGCCGAGAGGGCCCACGCGAAAAGCACACCCAATGGCACGATTGCTACATGGCTTCCCTTTTCCGATGGCACGCGATGCAGAGGCCGCCGGACGACTTCCGTTGAGCTACACCGTTGCACCCAGACGAGCTACAAGGGCGTTCGGTTTGCTCGTAGGATCGTTTGGAGAGGGATGGTAGTGGTTGTGGTGTGGACAGCCCACACGTTCGACACAGGCCTGCTGAACCAGGGGTGGAACGGCCGTCGCACCTACGCGTCGCGCATGGGAAACAAGACGAAGTGCAAAGACAACACAAAGTGTCCTCTGGCGACTCGACTACGTTCGTACACGCGGGCGTGCGGCAGAAGTGGAGCAGGGCGGGCGGTTGGCAGACGAGGCAATGCTGTCCGTGTTGTCGAGGGACGCGGAAGTTGCAGGTGGCCGTAGCGCAAGGAAAGACCCCGACGATGCACATGGGGCATTGCGCGCCCGTTCGAAATGTGCTTTCTTGCACCGCTGGCGCCCCGCACTTCGGAGCGCTACATCGCGAGGGCGTAGATGCAAGCGCCGTCGAAGACTGCGCTGGAGCGGCTACAGGAGGGCTGGCGGCTGGGCTGGCTCCGCCACAGTGAGCGCACAGATTTGGAGTTCCGGGCGCTCCTCGGCGCGAGAAGCACACTGTGCACGGTCGACGTCCGGCTTGGCATGGGACGCAAATACTGTGGGTTCCATCGCTCCATTCCTCCTGGCAGCCAGGCGATGCGCAGGCGAATTGCCAACCAGGGTTGTACGGGCAAGAATGGTTGTTGTGATGGTTAACGCATTGCGGAAGCCGGCCTAATGCATTTTTGACCTTTTGCCGGACGTGGGAAGGACACCCCAGCACCGCGAAGCGACAGGGCAGGGAGCCTTCAGAGCATGGAAAGCACGGGCCAGATGATTTGCTGGTTGCCAGAAGGCGGCAGCCGACGCGGGCGTTCCTACACAAGTTCCACTCACGCGTGGTATTGTGGCATGGGTCGGAATAGTGCGTTGTGCAGAAAGTAGACGTGACATGTGTTTTTGGCCGTCGGAAGGGTGGAGCTACAGGAGCCTCGCACTGGGGGTGGGCACACCGTGTATCTGCCGAAAAGCACCGCTTGCAAAATCTTTGACGTTCTCGTGTGTTGGTGCCTTCGACCGGGATCTGAGCTTGGAGTCCACTGCAAATTGGATAGTTATGACACGTGTGTCGCGGCCTCTCAGTAACAGCTGGAGCCATGACCACGAATACGGAGGTGCAGGGAGCGGCGGCTCGACCCGCGATATGGATGGCAGCCTGCAGTGCCGTAAAAGTAAGCAGGAGAATACTGACTGGTGACTGCGGAGGCAGCAGCATCATGTCTTCAGCCGATATGGGGTACGGGGTCGGTGGAGCAGGACGCGGAAGTGCAACTCGGAGACCTTGTTGGAAGCTCCGGGAACAACCTCGGCGCTGACCTGGGCCCCGTCATGGCTCCATGGATGGGCCAATGGTTGTGCACGGAAACGGAAAGAGCGCTGAAGGAACTTGCCCGAGACGGCTCATGGCACCCTTCGCTCTTGGGAGCGTAAATGTTAAGGGCTGGTTACGTCACTGCTCCCCGTCCTCCTCTCCTCCTCGTCCTCCTCCTCCTCATCATCATCAGCCTCCTCCATGTCCTCCCCGCTCTCTTCAATCTGCCGCTCCTTCTCTTCCTACACCTCGTTCTCGTCCTTCCTCACCTCGAGTCACTCCCCAGTCCTCCTCATCCTTCGCTCCCCTTCCATCCTTGTCATCAGCACCCCTCGCCACCATTACTTACGCCTCCTCATCATCATATTGTATGGTGTGGCTCTCGCGTGGCCATCATTGAGCTGTCTTGGGGCCTCGCATGACCCTCTCGGGGTCAGTTGTTGGAGGCATACTGGAAGTCTCTGGGGCGTATTGGGAGGAGTTGTTGGGCCTCTTGGGAGCCTCCAGGGAGCCTTTTGGGGGGCGCTTGGGGGGCCTCGGGGGGCTTCTTGCGGCCTCGTGGGGCCCTCTTGGGGTCCGCTGGGCTCGCTTAGGCAATCTTGAAGCCATGTCGGGGCCCTCCTGGGGCCGTCTTGGGCGACTCCTGCGCCGTCCTGGGGCGCTCTTGGACCGTCTTGGGACGCCTTTGGGGGCGTCTTGGGCCGTCTTGGGCCCGGCTTAAGGGTCTCTTGGGCCGTCCTGGGGCTCTCTTGGGGGCCTCTTGGGCCGTCTTGGAGCGTCGGAAAGCAAAAAAAGCAAGAACGCGAAAAACATCGAAAGAACCATTGACAAATCAGCGTTTGTGGCCTCTTGGGGTTCTCTTGGGAGGCCTCTTGGAGGCCGCTTGGGGCGTGTTGGTGGCCTGTGGGCTCGCCTGGAGGCCATGCTGGCGCGTGTCGGAGGCTCGCTGGCCTTTTAGGCAGTCGTCAGGCCATGTCGGGGCCCTCCTGGGGCTGTCTTGAGCGGCTCCTGGGTTGTCTTGGGGCTCACTTGGGCCATCTTGGGACGCCTTTGGGGGCCTCTTGGGCTGTCTTGGGGCCGGCTCAAAGGCCTCTGGGGCCGTCCTGGGGCTGTCTTGGGTGCCTCTTGGGCCGTCTGTCATTGTCCGAAAACAGAAAAAGCGAGAAGGCAGAACAAATAGAAAAAGAAATGCCAAATCAACGTTTGTGGCCTTTTGGGGCTCCTTGGGAGGCCTCTTGGAGGCCGCTTGGGGCGTGTTGGTGGCTTCTGGCCTCGTTTGGAGGCCATGCTGGCGCGTGTTGGAGGTCCGCTGGGCTCGCTCAGGCAGTCTTCAGGCCATGGCGGGGCCCTCCTGGAGCTGTCTTGGGCGGCTCCTGGGCCGTCCTGGGGGCCTTTTGGGCCGTCTCGGGACGCCTTTGGGGGCTTCTTGGGCCGTCTTGGGGCCGGCTTAGGGGCCTCTTGGGCCGTCCTGGGGCTCTCTTGGGGGCCTCTTGGGCCGTATTGGAGCGTCGGAAAGCAGGAAAAGCGAGAAGACAAAACACATTGAAAAAAAACAATGAAAAAAACAACGTTGTTTGCCTCTTGGGGCTCTCTTGGGAGGCGTCTTGGAGGCCGCTTGGGGCGTGTTGGTGGCCGCTGGGCTCGTCTGGAAGCCATGCTGGCGCGTGTTGGAGCGCTCGCGGGCTGTCTTGGCTGGGCTGGAGCCCGCCCTGGCGGTCTCTGGAGCCGAACAGGAACCCTTCCGAGCGGCCCCGGGGGCCCTGCACCCCCATGCGCCCCCGAGGTCCTTTGGCTCGGCCGGGGGACCTCGTCCCCCGGGATATATATATATATATATATATATATATATATATATATATATATATATATATATATATATAATTTCCGCTGCTGCCAGAATCTACGCAGACCGCAGCTTCTGCTTCACCGCCGGAGCAAGCGCCGCTGGGACGGGCAGGGCTGCCAACACCGACGTGTACTGCTGCTTTTGGGAAGTGGCTACCCATGTTGAAGACTCCTCCGCCCACAGTGGAAACGACTCTACTCACTCGGCGGCCTGCGCGGCCCCACCAAGACGAGCGGAATGCATGCCCAATGCGCCACCTTCCAGACTGGAAGTAGTCCAACCAACGTTGGAAGCACGCCCGCGCACGTTGGAAGCAAGCTCGCCCACTCCCGTTGCGACAACGCCACCAGGACGAGAAAGATGCATGTCCCAGGCACGCATCACAAAGCTCGTGGAGTGCGAGCTTGGCTGCCTCCCGCTGCTCCAGTTCTGTGGTTCCGCGCAGAACCTCAGCTGACTTCCTCAAGGTCCCCTGCCCGGCCTACTAGTCATCCCCTCCCAGGACGACCATGTCGATGTCGTCGTCACCTCTCACTGGCACGTCCTCGGCGGCAGGTGGCCCGGCGGCGGGAGGGCCTGCAGGACCAGCGGGCGCAGCTGCGTGACCGGCGGCAGACAGGGCTGCCGCGCGAGCCTGGGCGGCCTGGGCGGCGGCCTGCTGCTGGAGTCCGAGCTGGACCTCGAGCGTCGTGCGTCCTAGGCCAGACACGGCGACCGATCTCCCGAGCCCTGCCGTGAGGACTTTGAATGGACCGTCGAGCTCGTGGAAGTGCGCCTTACACAGCCGTCCTTCAGCCTCGTGCGGCTCCTTCCCACTGTTCAAAGTGCGCACGAGTGTCCCCCAGCTCCTTCCCCAACCCTGCACGCTGCACCTCGATCGTTTCGACCATGGCATTGATTTCTTTGTTCTGGACCTTTTTGTGCGCAAACATTCGGCCCGCCATTGCGCAGACTGCGTTGGCGCCTTGCCAAATGTACCGATTGCTGCGTTCCTGTTTGCCTCGGCCGCCTCCGCTACCGTTGCGTCGATCCCCTCCTTTTTAACGACGTCCGCGCCCTGTTGGTGCGAAAGCTGTTGCCGAAAATGAAGGCTGGTCGCCTGACTTGGCGGGCTCCGTCCATGGTGGTGGCTTGTGCGCCCGACGAGCGGGAGCTTGGCGACCTGGGCTTGCACGTCCTTGAGCAGCCGCATCTGAACCGATTGTTGCTGTGGTCCACGCGCCCAGGCTCCTCCTGGGGCCCTCGGACCCGCGGGTGGGCCCCCGCTGTCGCACAATTCTTTTCTGCAGTGACCACAGTCGTTGGCGCCGCGGCATCACAAATCTTCCATTTGACTCATCGCTCGGCTCTGGATGCCCAGGTGCACACCCAGCCGCGCTTGCACATCTGGCGGGAACGCCATACAACGCGCACAACACAGGGTGCGAACGTTTTCTCGAAAAGCTCGCGCGCACGAGCCGCTCTGAAGCACGCGACCGCAAGCTCAGGCCCCAATCGCCTGAGCCAGAACGGCTGAAGTAGGGAAGAAGGTCGAGGGAGGATGGAGAACGGAGACCAAGGGAGGAGGGAGGAGGGATGAGAAGGGAGGAAGGGAGCAATAGAGGGAGGGAGAATGGAGAACGGAGGACGAGGGGGGCGGGAGGAGGGAGGAGCAGGAAGGGAGGGAGCAAAGGGAAAGAGAGAGGGAGGCCGAAGGCCTGGCCAGCTGGCGCCAACGGCAGCAGGCTCGCCCTCTCCAGCGGGCCCTGGGCCCGCAGCGGCGAGGGGGGCGCCGCCCGCACAGACGGCTGCTGCGGGGACGCCGCTCCCTCGGGAGGACCCGACCCTCCATCCCGACCCTCCTCATTCCAATTCCGCCAACGCCCGCCCATCCGCCTCCCCCTTGCCGCATACCTCCTTCTCCTCCTCCTCTTCCTCCTCCTCTTCGTCCTCCTCATCCTCCTCCTCCTCCTCCTCCTCCTCCTCCTCCTCCTCCTCCGCCACCGCCTACCTCCTCCTCCTCAGAGTTCACTTTGAGGACTTGCCGCTAGTACTAATCGATGGACGTCGAGGAGCCCAGCTGGGCCGTGAAACGCAAGCAGCGGGACGGAGCACCCAGCGAGGTCAAGAAGGCCCGCCTGCTTCAGGAGATCGGGGAGCAAGCTCAGGCCAACCAGAAGGGCGGCAAGGGCGGGGCGCTGGCGGCTTTGTTGCTGGTCCTCACGAAGCTCGCTCTCACCAACGCGCGCGAGTTGGCCGAGTTGACTGGCGCGTGCTTTACGTGCTACATGGTCGGCGCGGGCGTGGGCTGTGTGAAGGTGCTGCAAGAGGCAGGGCGCGCGTACGCAGAGAGTTGCAAGGCGGACGGCAAGGAGCACAAGTACGGGCCACCGTGGCCCCACGTGTTCAAGGCCTTCATCAAGTGGGCCTGCACGGACGGCAAGAAGACGACACCCGAGGAGGCACAGGCAGTCTTCAAGAGCTACTGGCAGACGGTAATCATGAAGCAGAACGCGCTGGAGCTGATGGCCGTCCATTGCCGCCACTTCCGCATCAAGGCTTGCTGGTACGACAAGAAGAAGATGCAGGCCCCAGACCGCTTCAAGCTACAGATCATGCTGGGGGTTCAGCAGCAAGCCAACAAGTGGGAGAGCTGCCAGCACACGCTGATGGAGGCGCTGCCGGTGACGTTGCTGGCGGCGAGCAGCAAGGACAAGGCGGTGACTTACCTTCCAGGCTCTCCGCCGAGAGGGGGGCTGGAGCGCGAGGCGTCCAGGCTCGTGCAGAAGCTGGGTCTCAAGGAGAGGCCCGAGGACGAGGACGAGTGAGACCCTCGGCAGTGAGGGCACAACTGACGGCTGTGAATGGCTCTCGCCACGCAGCCGAGCTATATATCCAGGGTCACCTGTCTAATGCTCCCCTCCTCGCCCTCCAGGCTCGGACCCCCACTCCAATTCTTGAGTATTCAGACGGTGACCTGGAGGTTAGGGTGTTTTTCAGGTCTTCCCCAATTCAGGCGTTCCTGGACGCCGCGAGCTTTCGGGCATTGTCCGAGGCCCCTCGCCAGCTGCGCCTTGCCGAGAGCACTCTGGGGGATGGCCGTCTCGAGGGGCCCACGCGGACCTTGGACGTCTGGGCTGTGCCGCGCCGTGAGCCCTGATTGGGGTTGTGCTGGGGTAGGCTTACTCGTCGCCTGCCTCTGGCTCTGTAGAGTGTGGGAGTGCATAGGCGAGCCCTCGTGGTCTTCCCTTTGAAGGGTCTCGCTTTTGCCAGAGGCATCCCCCTGCAGGGCCCCATAAATTCTCGGGCCCCTCAAGTGGTTCTCGAACACCTGATCCGTTGTTGTGTTCCTCTTGCCCTGCAGGGGTGCCGTAGTCTTGAGGCGTTCTGATTCATCGGATCATTGGTGCTGCTCAGCTCTGCTCTGCTCCTCCACCTCTCATCCTCCGCCTACCTCCGCCTACCTCCGCCTCCTCATCCTCCTCATCCTCCTCCACCGTTCCGTTTAGCTCCTCCTCCTCCTCCTCCTGCTCTTCCGTTCCTCCTCCTCCTCCGCCTAGCCTTCCTCCACGTCCTCCGTTTCCTCCTCCCTCTCCTCCTCCTCCTCCTCCTCCTCCTCCTCCTCTTCCGCCTAGCTCTTCCTCCTCCTCCTGTTGTTGTTCTCCTCCTCCCCCAGCTCCGCCTAGTTCATCCGTTCCCTTCTCATCCTCCTCCTCATCATGCCCCTCCGACCCCCCCTCCTCCTCCACCTGTTCCTCCTCCTCGTCCCCCTCCTCCTCTTCCTCCTGTATCTCCTCGTTACCCCCGTGTTCCTCCTCCTGATGTGACGCCTCGTACTTCTCCTCCTCGTGCTCCTCCTCTTCCTCCCCTCCTCCTTCTCCGCCTCCTCCTCCTCCTCCTCGTCCTCCTCATCCTCCTCCCCTCTCCTCCTCCTCCTCCTCCTCCTCCTCCTCCTCCTTCCTCCTCCTCCCCTCCTCCTCCTCCTCCTCCTCCTCCTCCTCCTCCTCCTCCTCCTCCTCCTCATCCTCATCCTCATCCTCATCCTCATCCTCATCCTCATCCTCATCCTCATCCTCATCCTCATCCTCATCATCATCATCATCACATCATCATCATCATCATCATCATCTCATCATCATCATCATCATCCCTCTCCCTCCTCCTCCTCCTCCTCCTCCTCCTCCTCCTCCTCCTCCTCCCCCTCCTCCTCCCCCCTTCCTCGTTCTCTCGTTCTCATCCTCCTCCGCCTCCTCCTCCGCCTCCTCTTTACAACCATCACCATTCCCATCATCGCCATCCTCACCTTCATCAACATCAGCAGCCCCATCATCAGCATCAGCATCAACATAAGGCTCAATAGTAGCTTCACCGTCACCACCACCAGCACATTCAGCATCAGCATCAACATGGTTCATCACCATGGCACTACACATCCTAATCAGCAGCAGCTGCTTCATCATCATCATCAGCATCATCATCATCATCAGCAGCATCAGCATCATCAGCATCATCATCACCATCACCATCATCATCATCATCATCATCATCATCATCATGATCATCAGCATCATCATCATGATCGTCATCATCATCATCATCATCATCAGCATCAGCATCAGCATCAGCA